>KZ108086.1:19549-30921 GCA_002116305.1 Penicillium italicum | reverse complement strand
GAGGCGGGGCATCGCCAGGCGGGGGCGGAGGGGGAGGACTGCCAGCAACTCCGGGGTACATGGGGGCCATACCAGGAGGGGGAGGAGGCGCGCCCATACCAGGAGGTGCAGCACCAGGAGCTCCCATGCCAGGAGGGTAAGCAGCATATCCACCGTATCCACCGTATCCACCACCATAGGCAGGCTGTTGCCCGCCAGGAGGGGCTTGTTGCTGCCAAGGAGCAGCACTCGGGGCAGTACCAGGAGCAGCATAACCACCTTGAGATCCGTAAGCGTAGTCGCGGTTTTGGGTTTGACCTTGGTTTTGATTCTGCGCAGCCCAAGGGGCAGGACCACCCTGGTTGCGAGATCCGTAGTCGTCACGAGATCCATAATGATCACGGGATCCATAGTTATCACGGGAACCGTAATCGTCACGAGGGCGAGGTTCGCGGCGTTGTTGCCATGGAGCCACATCACTCTGGGGCGGAGGCCCACGCTGTTGCCAGGGCTTCGCATCACGGTCGTCAGGACGGCTACTACCGCCATCGGGACCGGCCTCAATACGACGGGGTTCATATTCGCCAGGAGCACCACCAGACAATTCGTTCATCAATTGCTAAGTGAGATGTTAATATTATGTCTGATGTAGCAGTCATGAACAAAGGGGAACTTACCTCCATCTCGCGATCCACGGCATCACCAGTGCCAACAGCACGATCGCCGCGTCTGTCTGCACCGCCAGCGTTGCGCCAGTCACTGCCTCTCTGGCGGTCAGGACAATCGCGAGCCATATGGCCAGCATTGCCACAGACACGACAGATGATGTTCGCTGTGAAGTTACGCTGTTCGGGGCAGTCATACTTGCGGTGTCCGATTTGACCACCTGAAATGGATCACGGTTAAATTTATTGCACAAGGACGTTTGAAAGTGGTTCACTTACAGTTCTGGCAAGCCTGGTTCTCGTCGTCACGAAGGGTACCGTTAAGAGCAGCCAGCTCACGAAGTTGGTTGCGCTTGAGCTCGTTCTGGCCTTCAGGGATGGATGCGGCCTGATAAATTGTCAATACACGGCTTTTTGACTGACAAAAAAAGACAAGGGAACTTACTGTTTCAATGACGTTGTGGACAAGCTT
The DNA here is from genome assembly GCA_002116305.1 of Penicillium italicum. NCBI lineage: Eukaryota > Fungi > Ascomycota > Eurotiomycetes > Eurotiales > Aspergillaceae > Penicillium > Penicillium italicum. The sequence goes on along the minus strand of KZ108086.1, from coordinate 29,805 downwards.
CTTGGCCTTGTTGACCTTTTCTTCGGTGTCCGCCATGATCAGACAGTGCAGGTCTTCTTCCTGGTTGCTACCGTGGGCGGCATCAGATCGGCCCTTTCCTTCTTTGACGGAGCCTTTGCCTCGAATGGCAATCTTGGCACCGGACTCGGTTTCCATCTTTTTCAAGGTGTTTCCACGAGGTCCTATGAGTAAGCCAACTGTAAAAATAGCAAGAGCTAGGTGTTAGTGATCCTGTAATTTTTTAAAATATGTGCAGCATCAGGCGCCACGGTTTAGCAAGAAACAAGCTGGGGACATCCAAGGTGGTATGTCTGGTCAGCTCGAGTCGAGTAGGGACTCGTGATAGACGCAATGAAAGAATGGTTAGGAGTTAGAGGGTTAGTTATCATACTGAAGTTAATCTCTGGATAGTCATTCACGGGGACGTAGACCTTCTCCTGGGTCTTGGTGGGGCGTCTGTAGTCAGAAGGCGGGTTGTAGTTAGGGATTGTCTTGATGGCCTTCTCGACCAGTTTATGACGTTCATCCTCGAGACGCTTGCGATAACGATACTCGCGAGTGTTCACACGTCTTCCGAAGTTGTCGTACTGGGGAGGTGGCGAGGGAGATCTGTTGTCAAGGTCAGTATATAAGTAAGCTCGGATTACAAAGGACGAAAGCGCGTACCTGTCACCATCGGCAGGGACTACATCGTTGATCCGAAGCTTCTGGCTAATTTCCTCGATACGAAGGTGAAGCGTGTAAGCCTCGAGCTGCTCGCTGGTGAAGTTCGCCATGATCATAGTCGGTAGGCCCATAAGACCAGCGGCCTTGTTTTCTTGCTGGTCACCCCAGCGGTTGCGCTTCTTGCGCCTCTTGCCATCGGTGTTCGGGGGACCTGGATCGGCTTTGAAATAAAAGTCAGTCTTGATTTGTTTTCAAACCTCTACTTTAAAAGAAACATACCTCGAACAGGGCTACGTCCACGCTTTGGGCCATCGGGACCCATAGACGAAGAGGGCATAGAAGAAGGGGTCGCAGTGCGACTTTCATCCTCTCCATCCTCGCCGCCCATGCGTCGTCGGCCAAGCGGGATGTTATTGGAGCCAGTTATTCCTTGGTTGCGCCAAGCCATGACTGCTATGGATAGAAAAGTTGAGTAGTAAGTAATGCAAATGAAGAAGAGATGAAAGAAGCTGCAGCGTTGAAGAGTCGAGAGTAGCACGTGATTTGAGCAAAGTCTTATTTAGTAGGCGGTGGCGAGGCTATTCTCGGATTTATATACACCCGGACCGAGGTTATAAAGATTGCCCAGGGACGCCATTTGAAACACCATTTGATATTGTGCTCGCAAAATTTTATTCGACGGGGCCAGTCGCGGGATAAAAATTTTCACAACACGCAATTTCCAAAAATTGGGTATCTTTTATATAGAGTGGTCTTACAAAAGGTACTTAGATGTGATATTTTAACAATTTGTATTTTCTTTATCAACAACATAGTTAGAGAGAATATAAGTATACGTATCTTATATTAAGGAAGGCCATTTCATTTTTTATGTTTACATAACTTATAGAGAAACATTTAGTGTAGAAAAAAGTCATTCATTTTTGGTATGTATAAGTATACTCAAAGTACCCTATTTTTTAATCACTTCTTATTTCTCTTAAATATAGATTATATATTACTCTTAGTGCTAAATTGATCAGATTAGACTTATATTATTTACTGGAGCTCTTATCTTCTATCTAACTCTTAAGAGGGTGAAGATAATATAGACTATTTGAGTATCGTTGATGCTTTTTTGCATGTACCTTTTGTAGTGGCGTGCCATACAAAAGATACCTAACTTTTGGAAATTGTGTACTATGAAAAATTTCGTATGGTGAAACAGACCCATCCCGCGAAGTCGGGTGGGGCTGGGAAGACGATTACAACGATTTTAAGACCATGGGTACGGGCGACTGTTGGGACCACCAATATATAACTCTCTCATTGGATACTACCATACCGCCTATTTCATCACCGTCTTCTTGAAGCATACACACTAGTTTCAATCTGTCTACTAATTTCAACATCTCTTATATTTCTACACAAGAATAATCGGTCGCGTTTGCAGCCTTATATTGTCTTTTTAGTAAACCTTTTAAGAAGTCTTTTTAAATGTCTTTTAAGATATATATAAGGGCGGTAAAAACAAAACTTATATTACGTAGGAGGCTTTTTAATGTATAATGACAGAAATCTGACAGTACGAAATGTATGGTATGAATGACAGGTGTAAAATTCTCTTACTAACTAAAATGACAAAAATCCCCTATTTATGCAATCTATGTGGGATCCAGAACTGACTAATCTCGTACTTTTGTTATAGGATAGCCGAGTTACCGAGGTCATATGTGGTTTATACTATGTATGGTAACCTAGTATTTCGATATACCCCCTAGTTTTTAAAGCTTTTTAAAGCTCTTAAGAACTGCCTACTACCACTATTTAGGTAGTATATTAACCTCTGTTTTCTTAGTTAATACGCTCGCTTATCTCTCTTATACTAAGTAGCTCTCGAAATATATACTACTTTTGCTTCGGAAGCGCTTTAGTAAGCCTATCTACTAGTATTACTATCGTTAGTACCTAGTTAATAGTAACTTAACCCTCGCTAACTTCCTATTTTATCTAGTACTAATTAATATCTATATACCGAAGCTTTATATAAATACCTACCCCTTCCTTTATAAGTAAGTTAATAGTTTACTAGTTATTTTATATAATAGAGAGCTAGTAATCTAGTTAGAACCCTAATAAATTTAGTACTTAGCGCTACTATTATACGGTTTTTCCTACCTTTATTAAGGTAAGAAGCTCTATTTTAGTAGTTAACGTTATAACTATTTTTTATTTTATCGCTTTTTAGTCTATTAGGCCTTTATAGAGCTTATAGAGGTAACCTTTTAAACTCTTCCGATTGCAGTTATTACTAAATAAAGTATTACTTATAAATTTAATTATTTTTATAGTAAATAATAAGCCTTAGTTCGTAGTATAGTATAGCTCTTTAGTACTATACTCGATAGCCTAAAACCTAGTTTTATATAGGTATTAAATAACTTAGTTAACTATATTAATATACTTAGGACTAGGGTTTATAAGGAATTCCGCTACTTTAGAGGTTACTTTAGTAGTATTTAGTCTTAAAATAGTAGTAGTATACTATACTAAGCCTATCTTAGCTTAGAACCTATAAATTTAGCTTAGTATAGCTACTCTTTTATAGGGTACTAAGGGTTTAATTCCTAGTAGGGAGCCGACTTTTCTAGTAGTAATAAGGTTATATTTAGTCGCTATACTCTTAATATAGCTATCTTAGTATAGCTATAGCTTCTTCTAATCTCTATCTTTAAGAATACAGATATTAAGAAACTAATTAGTATCTAATTTACGTAGTTCCTATTCCTTCTTTAGATCTTAGTCTAACTATATAGTTTATTAAGCGTAGTTAGGGTAGTTTATAATAATAATATTATTAACGTAAAAGAAGATTATAAAGAATACTAGGATTTCAGGCTAGTACCTATCGACTAGGCAGGTTGAACAATAGTGGTAGGGAAGTATATTATATTCTTTATATAGAAACTAATACTTACTAGGAAGGACTTTCCTAGAGATTCTAATATAAGGATATCTTTATAGAGTCGTAGGTATAACTATAACGATACTACTCTATACTTCTTTTATAGAGTATAGTAGTTATAACTCCGTAAGTATAAAGAACTATATATATAGATCCTAAGGTACTAATAATAGCCTTAGGTTATTAAGGATTCTATCCTTTATAATTATCTCCCCTTCTATATAGGTTATCTTAACCTAATCTTATAAGTTATAGTCTTAATAGCCGAGTCCTAATTCTAGTAAGATACTCCTATAGTTTATAAGCGATCTCTTTATAAACTAGGGTAGCTATTTCGTATTTCGAATTAATAAAGGATAAATAAATATTATAATTAGTATTAATAAAATAAAGATAGGTCTTTAATAGAATTTCTAAGGTAAAGATTAGTATAAAACTATATTAAAGATATTTTATAAAGAAGGTATAAAGAGAGTAAATAGCCTACGGTTCTTAATTAATTTATCGGTATCTCTTTATTATATCTCTTACTTAGTAGTATTTAAACCTTCTTAAGGTTTACTAGATAGCTATAGAACTAATAACTCTATAGTATCTTATATACTTTAGGTTCGCCGTTTCGAATTATAAAACTAATATAGAAAGGGTAATTAATCCTATAGTATATATATTTATAAAATCGATTTCGGTTTTATACTAGCGTTATAATAACTAAAATATAATTTATAAATTAGTATATAAACCCTAAAATATCTTTATTTTAGGGCTAATCTATTTAGGTTCTTATTAGGATTCTATAAGATATAGTTAATTTATATAATATATTAGTATAGTTAGAGATCTTTTTTAATAAAGTTATTAATTAGCTAGAGGATTTAAGAGCGGATATTGAGACGCTCCGAGGTCTCCTTATGATAGTAGCGGCAGTCGGGGCGACGCCGTTAGCGTAGCTAGAGGACCGCGTTTGGTTTACTATGGCTTTGGTGCTCGGCCTAGACGTAAAGGACGAAGGATAGTGGCCGGCGCTCTTCGCCCCGCTAGTTAACGTGGTAGACTTAACTAATGATACCGAACCGGCCGAAGTCGACGATAAGCTAATACTACCCTTAGAGCGGCCCTATACTAGCGAGGTAGTACGGATTACGAAGGAAGTATAGGAAGAAGCGGTAAGGTAGGGTAAGCGGGAATTAACCCCTATATCGTTAGAATATATAGCACTCTTCCGTTACGTAGTATAGCTACGTCTAACGGATATCGCCCTATACCCCTACCCGACTTTAGGGCTCTCCTAATATAGGGGTTAGTAGATAGAGTAAGATAAGTAAATAGGTAAGTCCTAGCGGTAGCCTAATTAGGTCTATTAGTATACTAGCTACTAAAGGTAAACGGAGAGGAGAGATATATATATAGTATTAGGTACTAGGCCTATCCTATTCTCTATTAATAAGATTCTAAATAGATAAGTACCTACCTTTTACTAGTTAGTTATATTTATAGCCTAGTACTATCTTATAATCTTATTAATTATCTTTTAATTTTCTATACTTAAATATCTACTAGATATCCTTATATATACCTACTAGACTAAGTATCTCCCCTTTCTCTTTAGCTATAACGAATTATAGTTAAAGAGCGTACGAAGTCGAAAAGCTAAAAGGGTATTATATAGTCCTTAGAAACCCTATTAAAACCTCTATAGAAGGCTAGATAGTTAACCCTAAGTAAGTTCTTAAAGGACCTAACCGAACCCGAAACTCTATAATAATTAGAGTTACCTAAAATAATAATTACGCTTACTATTCGTTACCTATAACTTCCCCCTATTATATCTTTAGTACGCCCTAAGTAGTTACTAAAGGCTAATAGGGTAACTAAAGAAGAGGAAATAGATATATTTAAGGAAATATTTATAGTATCTAGGATAGAGTTAAAGAACCCTAAACTAAAAAATAAGTTTATTACGCTAGTTTATACGAACGCGGATAAAGCCTAAGACTAATTAAAGGTAGTAGTTCTTTAGATACGTAAACGGATTAAGTAGTCTAGCGATATTATAGATTAGCTATAGGATAGATCCTAAAGGTAGTTAGAGTTAGTTAAGAACCTAATACTAGCGTTTAATACCGCTAATAAAGACTATAAAGAAACCCTAAGCCGGTATATATAGCTTTAGATTTAACTTAAGAACGCTAAAAAAGCGCTTATAAGAGTATAGTATAGGAGATACCCTAAAAGGAATTCGCTAGTTAATATTATAATAATAAGTAGATTAATTAGAGCGATTAGTTTATTAGATACTAGGTTATAGTAAGAGAGATCCTTAAAATCTTTAAAACTACTAGATCTATTAGTTTTTATAGATAGGAAGTCCTTACTCTTTAAGGAATAGTAGATATTAGTACGAAATAAACTTAAAGCTAATATAGACTATTACCTATTAGATAGACTATAAATCTCTTATATAATTAGTTAGTATAGGGGTAAAGCTATAAAGTATATCCTACTCTAATAGCGAAATAGAGCTACTAACTATTACTATAATATAGAGGAAGTCTTTACTTACCTTAATATAATCTATAGTAACCCTAACTACCTAGTAAACGTAAAAAGGAGCTATTACTTACTCTTAATAAAGAAGGATAATAAGTTTAGCCCCTTCCTTTTAGAATTTAAATACCTAGTAGATAAAGCTTAAGTAGTACTAAAGAGCTAAAAGGAGGACCTTTATTATAAACTAACTACTAAATTATAGAGGTTAATTATTACTAAAGTAAATAGATTAGGGACCTTTAATAACTTTACTAACGTATATTTATAAATATATAACTAACTAAACGCGATTATTAGTAGGGAAAGGAAGAGGTTACTATAGGATAAAGGCTATAGGAGTAGATTAAGTTCGACTACTTTAGTAGCGATTAATTAACTATTAAGGATTAGGGATAGTAAAATCCTAAGACTAAAGCCGGAAATTAGCTTAATTAAATACTATAAATATAGAAAAAATAGGTATTATATAAGGGACTACTATATAAGAAAGTAAGGATAAGAGAGTATTATAGCTTCTACTAATTAGTTAACCCTAACTAATTAGGTAAAGGAATTAGGGGATTTAGAGGAATTAAAGGATCTAAAAAACTAAAATACTTAGGAAAAGTCTCTTTCTTAGATAGAGTAGTAGATATCTAGGCCTTTAAACTTACTAAGGGAATATTTAAACTAGATTAGAGTATAATTTTTAATACGTAGCTCTTATATAACTTATACGCTATTATAATAATAGCGCTAGTAGATATAGGGGTAGACTACTTTATTATTATCGATATAGAGTTAGTAGTTTTACTCTCTTAGAAATTCGCTACGTATATTAAACGATTAGAAGTACCCTATCTAATCTAAGGATTTAATAGGAAGGATTAATATATAATTATATATCTAATTAGGCTAATACTAATTATCGATAGATAATAATAGGTATAATTACCCCTCCTTATTATAGATCTAGGAACGATAGATATAATCCTAGGCTATTAATAGTTAGTATATTATAATATATTACCGGATTACTAAAGGTATAAACTATAATAGCTAAAGGAGCTAACCCTAATAGAAGAAGTAGCTATAAAATAGAAAGTAGTAATTCTATAGGAAATCCTTAAGTAGGTACCTCCTAACCTAGAGTATTAGGTAGATATAGAGTAATATAATTAGGAGGCTAAAAAAAGATATTACTCCCTCTTAAGATATTAGTAGTAGGACTATTAGGAGGAACTATTAAAGATAAACTACGTACTTATTAACCTAGAGCGGCCGCTATATATTAAGGGTAAGTAGCGCTAAAGCTTATTTAGGACTATCCCGCTAATCGATATCGTAATAATCGGATTAGTAGGATTTATAAGATAAGTAAAAAGGAATACTAATAATACCTTTATTACGAATCTATATAAGATTAATTAGGTTATCCTTAATAAAGGAGAACGGGAAGAACTTAAGAAGAAAGTATTAATAGCGTATTATAAATACCTTAATATCTTCTTAAAAAAGGAATCCGATATACTACTATAATATTAGGAAAGGGTAGACTACTAGATTAAAGTTAAGGAAGGTAGTAAGTTAGGGTATAGCCTACTCTATAAGATATCTCTAGAAGAGCTTAAGGTAGTAAGATAGTATATAGTTAAAAACCGATATAAAGGCTTTATTATCCTAAATAGCGCTCCTTTCGCTTTACTAATTATTATAGTAAGAAAACTAGATAGAGGACTATAGTTCTATATAAACTATTAGAAGTTAAACTCGATAATAAAGAGAGATTAATACTCCCTACCTTTAATTCTAGAAATATTAGAACGACTAAGTAAGGTAAGGGTCTTTACGAAATTTAATATCCGGTAAGGCTTTTACCGAATATAAATAGATCTAGCTTCGGAGGAATTTATTATATTTAGATTATATCTAGGGGTATATAAGTTTAAAGTTATACCCTTTAGATTAATAAATAGACTAGCGGCTTTTTAGAGATATATAAACGATACCTTAATTAAATATCTAGATAATTTTATAATAGTATTTATAGATAATATTCTTATCTATAGTAAGAACCCTAAGGAGTATAAGAAGTATATTTAAAAGGTACTTAAGTACCTACGTAAAGCTAGTTTATAGGCGGCTATTATAAAGTATAAGTTTAGTACCTAATAAATAAAGTTCCTAAGCTTTATTATTAGTACTAAGGGTATTAAAGTAGATCTAGCGAAAATAGATATAGTTACTAACTAGTGAATCCTAGAAATAGTAAAGGATATATAGTCGTTCCTTAGTTTTTATAACTTTTATTAGGTCTTTATTAAAGACTATAGTAAGATTATAAAACTACTTTACTAACTAATAAAGAAGGATTACTAATTTAAATAGATAGAGGAATATAATAGAGTATTTAAGGACCTAAAAGAACTACTTATAATAGTACTAATTCTTTACTACTATAACCTAAAAGTAGAGACCTAGATTAAAACTAACGTATTAGGAGGTACGGTAGGTAGTATCTTATCCTAAAAGGGGAAAGATAATAAATAGTACCCTATATTATTTTTCTTAAAGATACTATCTTTAATAGAGTAGAACTATAATATCTATAATAGAGAAATACTAGTAATTATATAAGCCTTAGTTAAATAGAGAGTAGAGTTAGAAGGATTATAATAGAATAAGCCCTTTAAGATATATACTAATTACCGATTACTAATATACTTTATAATAAAGAAGATACTAAATAATCGGTTGTGAAGACCCTCCTATGGATGGGTCTTCATTTAATTGATCAGAGTGAAAGGAGTATTATACAATACAAATACTACTACGAAGCATTGACACTAATACTGCATATATTCAAACTGAACTCTAAGCCTTCTAACATTGCTCCGAGTTCTACTAGTATAGTTGTGCGCGGGTAAGCGAGGTTATATAACTCTCCACCTCCGGTCTCTCGGTAGTATAGTTCTATACACCGGGTCCTGCGACCCTTCTAGTAAGACGTCGTGATATTACCTCCCTTCTTCAATGTATGTCGCCCTCGGTATACTCCTTAGTCTCTTACCGGTATCTTGCTTCTCGCTTTATATAGTGGCTTTTTCGAGTCCTTTAACGCTTTGACCGGGTCTTCTTTATCTTATATAAAGGTTTTCGAGGTCTTTCCGAAGGTTTTTAAAGGTAGCGTACCCCTCTTCTCTTAGGGGTATACCCTTATGATCCCTTTCTCGTTATATCTTTTAATAGAGGTACTACTAACTAGGTTATAGTAGCCGTACCTATTACCCCTACTGAGGTATAGTATATACGGTATATTAATTCCGTTAGTAGTATCCCTAATAGCGTTTGTTAAAACTCTATAGCTAGTCTTAAGTACTAGTATTATTATTAGTAGTATTAGACTTATATAATAGTGAGGTTTCGAGGCTTTCTTTAAGGCCTCCCCTTCGGTTTCTAACTATTTATAGGTTAATCCTTAGTTAGATAACGAAGCTAACGCTATTATTCTCGCTACGACCCCTACCGCTTGTACGACTGCTTTAAGGGCTTTTAGGAGTACTTAGAACGTTCTTAGATAATATATTAATACTAGTCTTATTCTTATAACTATACCTCGCGCCCCTCCTCTATTACCGCTACCGCTGCTACTACTACCTCCTCCTCTACCGCTACTACTAATAATAGCGCTAATATTATAGGTTTAAGGGGTTTTAGCTAGGTTATTATAGCGCGTACTTAGTCTTTAGGGGGTTATTTTAGTTAGGTTCCGATTTCTCTTCGGTATCTTTAACGCTAGGTGGTTTCTTTCTTCCTCCTATATTACGTAGTCTCTATATATAGGTCTTTATTAACTTCGTAGTCTTTATAACCCTCTAGGAGGTTATTTAAGATAAGTTTCGCCCCTATATTCCTATTACCTTTTCTAAGGCTATCTATCCTTTATTAGTCTATTTAAGGATTTAAGCTCCTTACTAAACCTAGGGATAGCGTCTGTTTCACTATTTAAGGCGTTATAGAGTATATTTATATAACGTAATCTTCCTAACTTAATAGGTACGTTATAGGCTAATAATAGCGAGGTTCTCTATAAGTATACCTACGCTCCTACGTATTT
>KZ108086.1:0-19456 GCA_002116305.1 Penicillium italicum | reverse complement strand
TATCTACTAAGGGTTCTTCTAAGCCTTCTTTATAGGTAGTTATATATCTATCGAGTTCTCTTTTTCGAATATATCTAATACTATTGTTTCTTTAAGTATACTCTTTAGTTCCTAGGTATTTTCGCTATCTCCGTAGCCCTACTAGTAGACTAGGTATTATAGGCCTTTACCTCTCTTTCTTACCTTTAGGATCTTATCTATCTTAAACTTAAGCTCCCCTTCGACTTTAAAGGGATCTAGATACTTACTTTAAATTAGGTTTCCCTTATAGGGTTCTAATATCGAAATATATTATATAGTATAAATATGTCGGTATAGTAGCGTTAGTAATAGTTAGTACGCTTACTAGCTAATCTTTCTTATGATTTAGAAGGGTCCTTCGTAGCGGTTTTCTAGCTTCTTAAATAGGTACCCTAAGTCTATATAGGTATTTCGAAGTAATACCTAATCGGTTATATAGAAAGATTTCTCTATCCTATTCTTATCCGCGGCTCTTTTTATAGTTTCTTTTATCCTTTATAGCTTCTTTAAGAGCTCTTCTCTTATTTCTACTAGCTTTACTAGCTCAGTCGTTCTAGCTTTTATATCTTAGTAGACCTCCTTATTATCGTCTTCGACGCTAGAGCGTAGTTCTAGCCTTATTCCTATTAAAGCCTCGCTTAGTATTGTCCCTAAGGCTAAGTACGTTATAGTATTATATATAAACTATATAAGGGGGATCTATCTTATCTAATTGTCTTAGTATTAGCTTATATAGTTCCTTAGATAGTACTCGATTGACTGATTCTATCTTTCGGTCTAGCTATCTATCTACGGGTAGTATACGGTAGATAATCGCCTTTAAACTAATAGATAGTAGTAGAAGCTAGACTAGAAAGCGCTAGTAAAGAGGCTTCCTTAGTCACTAATTAGGTTTTCTAGTATTCCTAGTAGTAGTATAATCTTTATATATATTATAGCTACTAGTCCTTCTATAGTGATATCTTTTTTATAAGGGATATAGATCGAGTACTTCGTAAATAGGTCTACTACTACTAAGATCGCGTTATATACCTTACCCTTCTACTTTAAGAGTAGTAAGCTAGTAATAAAGTCTATGCTTATCTATTATAGCGGCCTTTCTAGTACTAGTAATAGTTCTAATAGTCTATATAGTTTATATCTATATACTATATTCCTCTAATAGATATTATATTCTTCTATATACTTAGTGATCTCTTAGTTTATATTATACTAGAGATACTTACTACGAATCCTCTTAAGGGTTCGTTTCTTCCTATAGTGTCCTACTTAGGGATTACTATAGTAAGTTTATATAATTTTATACGTTACTATAGGGTCTCTTAGTATATAGACTCTTCCGCTATATCTTAGTAGCCTATCTTCGATAGTTACTACTTATAGTATACTACCTAAGCGTCTATTACTCCTAGCTTTATCTATCTCTTAGCGTTTCTCCTTTAAAAAGCGGTCCTACCTTTAGATCCGCTTAAGAAGTTATACTATAGACTCGGTAGAAGTATCTTTTAGCGCTATTTCTCCTATAAAGCTAACTACTACTTCTACTCAGGTAATATACTATTCCGGACTATTATTATTACTAATAACCTAGTACTTATCTACTAGCTTCTACTTTACGTAGGTTTCTCTAAGGGTATCTTTATACTCCTTAAGGGTAGTTACGACCTCCTTCTATACCTAAGATTCCTTATCTCTAGGGCTTTTATCCTACTCTTTAGATTCTAGCCTCTCTATACCTATAATACCCTTAGTCTTAGGGTTTAGTATAGCTTATATTCTAGTAATAACGTTTAATTAAATTATTTCTACCTCTTTTACTTCCTTTACGAAGGGGCCTTTTAGTAGGCTTTACCTAATTCTCGAGAATAGCTTATCCTCTACTAGGTCTACTAACTCTATCTCTCTTACTTCTTTAGTGTAGTCGGACCTCTAACTTAGCGTATCGGCTAGGTTCTTAGAACCTACTTTATACTATATCATAAAGTCGAAAGATATAAGTCTTATTACCTATTACGCCTATTTCCTACTAAGACTTTATAATATAAGGTTTATAAATCCTTTTAGGTTTTTATAATCTAATAGTACGAGAATGTCTCTAGCTCCTTTAAGGTAGTATCTCTAGGTTTTAAATACCTCTATAATAGCTAATAGCTTACTATTATAGGTCTTATATCTTATCTCCGGCCTACTTAGCTTTCTTAAATAGAAAGCGATTAGGTACTATTATCTATCTTCTTCTAGTTACGAGATAATCGCCGCTAATACGAATCCTAATATATCTATTTTAATAAGGAGTTTTTAGCCTAGTTTAAAGTGGGTAAGAAGGGGAGTACTTATAAAGTACTACTTTAGGGTAGAATATCTCTCTCGCTTCTTCTATAAAGATAAAGCCCTAAGTCTTCTTATTTATACCCTTCTTATATATATCTAGTCCTTTTACTAAGGCGTTAAGAGGTACGTATATCTTTAAGAATAATGCTATAAATCTCCTATAGAAGTTCGTATATCCTATAAATATCTAGATATTATAGATACTCTTCGGTTCTAGCTAATCTAGAATGGTCTTAATCTTCTTCCGATCTATTTCTACCCCTTTAGGGGTAATAATATAGCCGAGGAATTCTACCCTTTTAGTATAGAATATATACTTCGATCTCTTTACGTATAACTTATATTATCGGAGTCTCTCTAGTACCTTTCTAATATACCCTATATAGAGTCTATTAAAAAGACTAGGATATTATCTAAGTAGATAACTACGAATATATCGATAAAGTCTATAAGGGCTCTATTAATATAGCTTTAGAACGTTACTAGCGTATTAGAAAGGCCGAATGGTATAACTCTATATTCGTAGAGTTTATACCTTATACGAAAGGCGGTCTTCTACTTATCTCCTTACTTTATATAAAGCCGATAGTATATATCTATTAGGTCTAGCTATATAAATATTACCGCTCCTAAGAGGCGATCTAACGATTCTCCTATTAATAGTAGTAGATATCTATTTTTAATAGTGATTTTATTTAAACCTTAGTAGTTAATATATAGATAAAGGCCTCTATCTTTCTTTAGTACGAATAGTACTAACGCTCCTACTAGGCTTTTCGAAGGCTATATCTACCCCTTTTATAGGGCTATTATTAGATATTCCTTTAGTACCTATAGTTACTCTTATAAAAGTAGGTATATAGCTTTCTATAGAGGTTATATATCTTTCTTAAGATAAATTATATAATCTATATCAGAGTGTGATACTACTATTCCTACTTCTATTAGGTTAAATATATCTATAAAGTCCGCGTATTCTTCTAGTAGGCTATCTATTTATATAGCTACCAATCGTATAGTATCCTTTACTTCTAACCGGAGGTAGGTAAGGGTATATTATAAACCCTTAAGGAGCTCTTAGGCGTACTCTTAGGCTATGATCTTCTCTATCTCTACTCCTTAGTAGTTACTATAGTACCTCTATAAGGCTACTTTCTAATCTATAATAGGGTTTACGCTAGTTAACTAGTCGAATCCTAAGATTAAGTTGTATCCTTATATGTCTACTACTTCTATTATAAGGGTATAACTTCTTATCTCCCCTATACTATCTACTATACTAAGTTTTACTTCTCTTACTCTATAGGACTTAATCTCTTACCTATTAACGGCCTTAACTATTTGTAGCGGGTATTAGGAGTCTTCTAGATACTCTTTCGCCTATCTTTAGCTAATAAAAGATCTTTCTACTCCGTAATCTATAAGGATATAGGTAGTAATATTCTTTAGTCCGATACCTATAAGTACCTTACTTATAAGGGCTTTTAGGGTATACGTTTTAGATATAATAACTCCTAATATAGCTATAGCTTAAAGTGTTAGGATCTCTATTTTTTTATCTTATCTACGCTACTTCCTAGCTAGTTTAGCTTACTAGGTCTACTATAGAGACTATAATAGGCGTCTTTCTTATAACCTAATCTATTATAGTAATCGTAAATAGGTAGGGGTTTCCTATCCCTTTTAAACTTAGTATTTAAGTATTCTAGCCTCCCTATCTTCTTAGGTACCTTTTTGTCCAAGTCCTATATCTTCGAGTACTATCGCTTTACGTAGTAGGTAGGCTTCTCTATCTTCACTCTTACTTTAAACCTAATTAAGCCTTCTTTACGGATTAGATATTAGATTCGAGGGACTAATACCGCGCTAATAGGTTACTATAGGTATAGTCTAGATCTACTTCTACTTAGCGTCGCTCTTCGACTTTTAGTTCTAGGCGTACCCCTATAATTAAGTAGTCCTTACGGGCTTCCTTAATAAGGGGAATATATATATTCTTAGCTATCTAGTCTAGGTAGAGAGAGTATATTATAACCAATTCTCCTAGCCTCTATATATATCTATACTATTACTCTTTAGCTTCTTAATAGACGACTTAAGGGTTATCTACTATACTTTATATAAAGCGGGTAAACTCTAAGTATATTTTAGGTACTCCTTCCTATATTATATAAGATTCCTATACTATTATTATATCTCCTTATAGTACTTTAAAGCCTTAGCTAATCTTTATAATATTATTTACGAAGTAGTAAAGGTATTATTGAAGTAGTTATTAAGCTAGGCTTACTAGATCTTATACTCTTAGAATGACTTCCTAGAGTACTTACTAATACTAGATAGGTAGGTAAGATACTTCGTACCTATAACCTAGTATCCTAACGGTACGTCGACTATTATTCTATTATCGTCCTTAGTATCGCTCGCGGAGAGGCCCCTTAGTAGGGTCCTTCTTAGTATAGAGTGGGCTAGTATTACCGTTATTGCGGTGATCTTTATGATACGCTCCTCTATTTAGGATTATCTCTCTATTAACTCTATAAGCTTAGTAAGGCAGTATACTTAGGCTCTTATAGCCTTAAGTTCGTCTTCTTCTTACGTCGAAGGTACTATCCTTTAGACTACGCCGGTAGATAAAGCTTCTATAGCGGGCCTAGTAGGCTTCGTAAGGTCGCTTTACCCTCTAGCAATCCTTACTAGGCCTCCCTACTCTCTCCTATATCCCTTCTCGGGGTTATCTAGTCCTTCGAGGTCAATATCGAAGTTGTCTTCTATAATATTATTGTCGAGTCCTCGGCCTTACTCGGTTACTACACGGGTTCGGTATACTAGTACTATTGTTACCCCTAACGGTCCGATCGAAAGATATAGAGAGTTCAGAATGTAAAGACCCTCCTATAGATAGGTCTTCATTTAATTAATCAGAGTGAAAGGAGTATTATATAATATAAATACTACTACGAAGCATTGATACTAGTACTGTATGTATTCAAACTGAACTCTGAGCCTTCTAACATTGCTCCGAGTTCTACTAGTATAGTTATGCGCGGGTAAGCGAGGTCATATGACTCTCTACCTCCGGTCTCTCGGTGGTATAGTTCTATACACTGGGTCCTGCGACCCTTCTAGTAAGACGTCGTGACATCGGTAGGCGTAATAGGCCTAGACCCTAACTAGATTTAAGTTCTAAATAGAGTACTAATCTATTACGAAAAACGTAGTAGCGGACTTACTATTATAAAAGGATAAGCTAAAAGACCTAATAGACTACTAAACCTAAATACTATTAATATTAGATAGGTTATTAAAGGAAGTTAAGCTAACTAGTAAGAAACTATACCTACTAAATTAGATAGCGATAGCCCTATAGATAATAGCCCTAATAGAAAGCTATTAGGATAATAATAATATTATAGAATAAGCGTAAATAGTAAACCTTATTTACCTAAGTCTAATAGAACGATAGAAAAAGGTAGCTAAGCTAAAGTTATACTACTAGATTACGCTAGTAGGACTACTTATATTTAAGAACTAACTAGAGATCTTAGATAATAGAAACCTATAAGTAAGCTTATTAGATAAGGTATACTAATAAGCTTCTATAGCCTACCTAAAAAAGAAGAAAACGGTATAGTTACTTAAGAAATAATACTATTAGCCTAGTTAGAAATAAGATATAAATAGATATGTAGAAAACTATTTAATCTATAAATAAATAAAGCTATAGTACGATAAGAAACTAGGGTTATTATACCTACTACTAATACTAGATTAGCCTTAATAATATCTAATAATAGACTTTAGATCCCTATTAAAAGATAAATATAGATATAATATAGTATACGTTATTATAGACCGATTAATAAAACGACTAATTTCGATCCTATATTATAACGATATTACTAGGGAATAGATAGTAAAGTTATTTATAAGTTATATATATCGCTACTATAGGATACTAGATTTAATTATCTTAGATAGAGGACCTTAGTTTATATCCTAGTTCTAAGAGGAATTCTATCGGATATTAGGGGTAAAAAGGAAATTATTAACTACGTACTACCTATAAACGGATAGCTAAAGTAAGATTATAAACTAATATATAGCGTAATAACTAAGACTATTTATAATATACTACTAGGATAACTAGTTAGAAATCCTACTAATAGTAGACTTCGTAGTAGTAGCGTTACTATAGGAATTAATAGGGATTTTACTATTTATAGTAGAATACGGATATAAACCCTAAATATTATAGGACTAAGTAATACTAAGCCCGCTTTTAAGATATAGTCTAAAACGAAATATATAGGAATTTACTAAAATAATATACGATATTTAGAGCTAAACTAAGGATAATTTAAAACTAGCCTAAGACGTATAGAAGTATAAAGCTAATAAATATAGGTAGGATCTAGATTTCGATATTAGTAATATAGTTTTCGTTATAACTAAGGACTAGGTAATATAGAGGCTAAGCCGGAAATTAGATAACTTAGCGGTAGGGTTATATAAGATTATTAAGAAATCTAGAGAATCGTTTAAAATCGACCTTTTAGAAAGTATTAAAGTATACCTAGTTTTCTACGCTAAGAAACTACGAAAAGCTATAACGATAGAGTTACTTACTAGGTAAATTATAGACCTACTACTATTAGTAGTTATAAATAACTATATTAAATACGAGGTTAAAGAAATCCTTACTAGTAGGATTCGCGCTAATAAACTTTAATACTATATTAAATAGATAGGATATAATAATAACCTAGATTAGTACCTAATATCGAACTTTACTAATTTACCTAAAAAGCTTATAGAATTCTACTAAAGGGAGTTAAATAAGGTAAGGCCTCCTATAAATCTACTCTATTAGATAGAGTACGCTAACTAAGATAAATTCTAGCGGCTAAATAAGGATAATAATAGCCTTATACTACTAGAAAGGTAACCGAGTAAACTAGCCTACGTTAACGTAACTAAGGGTAGTTACCTAATTTTATAAGGGGGTAATAAGATACTCTAAGGTCTCCTTATAATAGTAGTAGTAGTTAGGGTAATACTATTAGCGTAGCTAAAGGACCGCGTTTAATTTACTATAGCTTTAGTACTTAGCCTAGACGTAAAGGATAAAGGATAGTAGCTAACGCTCTTCGCCCTACTAATTAACGTAGTAGACTTAACTAATAATACTAAACTAGCCGAAGTCGATAATAAGTTAATACTACCCCTAAAGTAGCCCTATACTAGCGAGGTAATACGGATTATAAAGGAAGTATAGGAAGAAGCGGTAAGGTAGGGTAAGCGGGAATTAACCCCTATATCGTTAGAATATACGGTACTCTTCTATTACGTAGTATAGCTACGTCTAACGGATATCGCCCTATACCCCTACCCGACTTCGGGGCTCCCTTAGTATAGGGGTTAGTAGATAGAGTGAGATAAGTAAACGGGCGAGTCCTAGCGGTAGCCTAATTAGGTCTATTAGTATACCGGCTACCGAAGGCAAACGGAGAGGAGAGATATATATATAGTGCTAGGTACCGGGCCTATCCCATTCTCTATTAATAAGATTCCGAATAGACAAGTACCTACCTTTCACCAGTTGGTTGTATCTATAGCCTGGTACCGTCTCAGATATCTCTAAAGCTAGGTATAATCTTATAAAGGCTTTTAATACTATACTTATAGTATATTTATTATATTTCTAGCTTATAAGAACGAAAAGAGATTAAGAAGTAAGTTTCCTTTATCGTTTTAGGGGAGGATTATAGCTAATTCTTTCTAGTAATCTTACGTAAGATATAAAGTTTTTTTAGTAGGTTATTAAGAGGATATAGGTTATATACCTTTAATTACTCTATCTATATAGGGTAATCGCTATTAAATATTATATCTTTACGCTTATAATCCTAGATATACTAACTAAGTAATAGTAAAATAGTAGTTTATTACTATTATCTATAAACGGCTTAATTTCTAGATAGGTCTATTAGGGCGTATTCTTTTAGATAAATATATTAAAGATAATCTATTAAATATAGAACTAATTAAGTAGATATTCTAAGTCTTCTATATTTATCTCTTAGGAGTATTTATTCTATAATACCCTTTACCGCTAATCTATAGATAATTATTAGCTTAGTCTAACTAATATAATAGGCTTAATCCTACGCCTAAAGATCTTATTTCCTTAGAAACTACCTATTTAAGGTAGTTCCTATAACCGTTTTTAGTCGTTAAGGTCTTAAAGGCGTAGGAGGAAAAAGGAAGAAAGAAGGATTAGATCTAATAGTAGAGGTTTTTATAATTAAGGATTAGGCTATTTAAGATTATAAACCCTAATTAATTTTATTTCTATAATTAGTTTTATTCTTACTTTTACCTTATCCTTACTCTTACCTCTATTTTATTTTATCTTCCTCTTTATTTCTACTTCCTATATATTTTAATAGCTTTTTAGGTATAAATTATAACCTCTTTAGGTATCTATTAGTTATATTCTAAGGGCTAACTAATCTATTTTATTAAGTAGTATAGCTTTCTATTAAATTTTCTATTATCTTTAACTTCTTCTACTTCTTATTTATTATTATTCTCTAACTCTAATATTAATAGATTATTATTTCTATCTTACTCTTTTTAGTACTATAGTTATAGTAGGGAGATAGGGAATATATTATAGATTAGTATATATTTATTTAGGAAGAGGAGATAGAACGCTTATTTCCTAATAGTTTTAAGTACTTAGAAAGGTTTAATATATTTTAGGGATAGCTTCTTTAGTATTTTTAGCTATAGATATTTTATAGATAGTACTATTAAGTCTCCTATATAGAATATTTTAGGTTTATACTATTTATTATAGTATTTAGCTTAAGTTTCTATAGTAGTTTACTAATATTTTTTAAGCTTCTCTCTAAGTTTTTTAAGCTTTTTAAGATATAAGAGTATAGTTAGTATCTCCCTTTCTATAATACTATCCTTAGTATATAATTAAAAGTTAGGATTATAACCTAATAGGGTTTAGAATAGAGTATAACCTATTATATTATTAATAGTATTATTATATATATATTCTACTATTATTTTATTATATATATATTCTACTATTATTATATATATATTCTACTATTATTAATAATTTCGGCTATTATTCTTAGTTTTTAAGAGTAAAGTATTATAAATAATACTAGATAGTTTAGTTTATTCTTTCTATTTAGCTATTAGTTTATAGATAGAATATAGTAGAAAAGTATAGTTTTATACTATTAAAATAGTATAATTTCCTTTAGAATTTACTTATAAAGAGTAAACTATAATTAGAGATAATACTATTAGCTAGTCTAAACTATAGTTTAATATATTAATAAAATAACTCTACTAGTTTAGCTATATCTATTATTATTAAAACTAGGAAGAAAAGTAACTATTTTAAGAAATAGTTAATAATAACTAGGATAGTATCGATATTTCTATCTTAATATATAACTAATAGGAGTCTTATAATAAAGTCTATAGATAATTCTATAAAGGGTCTCTTAGATATAGGGAGCGATTAAAGCTCTTTATATAGGTAATACCTAAGTATTTAATTCCTTTAGTATATTAGGTATATTTTAATATATCTTTTAACGTCTTTCTATAGATTAATTTAGTAGAATTATCTTCTTAAGAGTTTCTCTATCTTTACGTAGCCGAAATAGCTTACTATTAGATTATTATAATAGATCTATAATAGTTTATTATAAATACCTTCTTATTTAGATATATAAAAACGCCTTTTATATCTAAGAATACCTTAATTATTAAGGAACTATCCTTTTTAACCCTTTTTCTATAATAATATAGCGGTTTTCCGTTATTAAGCCTTATTATCTTTAGCTTATAAGCGATAAATCTATATCTAGATATTTTACTTATTACTTTATATAGAAATAGCTTTAAATATAGCGAGTTTTAATCTAGTAAATATAATACTAAGATTATTATATATTATTTCCTATTTAGTCTAATTAGCTATTTTAGTACTAATACTTTAAGCGTATATTAGGTTTAGTATACTAGATCTAAGATCTCCCTATTAAGGTAATTTACCTAATCTAAACTAGGTTTTTTCTAATATATTAATTAAAGAAGAGTTAATAGTTTCGTTAAGATAATCTAGCTCTTTATCTATAATTTACTCTTAGATTAGAATTATTAACTCTATATTAGGAGTAACCTATTCTAAGTTTAGTATTCTAAATAATCTATCTATAGGGTTTATTTTCCCTAGTCTATACTTAATAATAAAGTTAAAGGATATTAAGTATATATACTACCTTACTTATCTTCTATTAAGCTTTAGTTAGGTTATAAATATATATAGATTAGTATAATCTATTAATACTTTAATAGTATACTTACTCCTATTAAGATAGTATCGCTAGTATTAAAAAGAATAGATAATAGTATATAGTTCCTAATCTAAGGTAATATAATTAAGCTTAAGTTCTAAGAATTTATAAGACTAAAAGGTAACTAAATACTAATAGCTTTTATAGTCTAGCTAATATAAAACTCCTACTATATCTTCGTTTAAAGTATTAGTTTCTAACTATATCTTTCTTTTAGGATTAAAGTATTAGATTAAATTAGCCGATTTAAAGGCTTCTTTTAGATATTAAAATATAGTTAATTTTATATTAGAAAGATTAATTAAACCTAGTTTCTTCCTATTTTTAGATCCTTTAAAGAGATTAGTTAAGGGGGTAATAATAAGGGAAAATTATAATATAAACTAATAATAAAAGTTATAAAATCTAATAAAGACTTAGATATCTCTATAGGTTTTAGGTTTATCCTATTATAAGATAGCTTTTACCCTTTATTTATCTATTATAATACCCTTTTTATTAATAATAAAGCTAAGGAATTTAACTTCTTCTTTATAAAACTTATATTTAGATAACTTATTATATAATCTTACGTTTTATAGGCGTTCTAAGATTTCTTTTAAAGCTTTTATATAGGATATTTAGTCTTTTAAAAAGATAAGAATATTATCTAAGTATACTATATAAATAACGTTAAGTAGATTATTTAAGGTATTATATATATAACTCTAGAATATAGTAAGAGTATTAGTTAGCCTAAAAGGTATAACTATATACTTAAAGTATCTATATTATATATAGAATACTATCTTCTATTTATCTCCTTCTTATAGATAGATCCTATAATATATATCTTTAAGATTAATCTTACTAAAGATTTTAGTTCTTATAAGACGATTTAAGATCTCTAAGATAAGTAGGAGTAGATAGCGATTCTTAACTAATATCCGATTAAGACTATACTAGTCTATATATAGTTATAGTCCTCTATCTTTCTTTAGTATAAAGAGGATTAGCGCTCCTATAGGGCTTTTTAATAGACGAATTTATCTATTCTTTAAATTATCTACTATATATTACTATAGTATTTAAAGCTCTTTTCTAGAGAGAGGATAAAGTAGTCTAAAAGATAGGGAATAGCCTTTAACTATTTTAATAGTATAATCTATAGCCTTATTTAGAGGTAGGGTTATAGCTTTAGAGTCGTTAAATACTTTTATGATTCAGAAAGGATCGTATGGTTTTTTAATTAGAAGGGGCTATATACTAGTTATATATAGTAGAATATAGGTATCCCTATACGCTAAAGTGGCATACTAAGGCCCGAATCGGTCCGTACGGTATCCTATAGTATCTAGGTACGTAGGTTATATACCGATATAAGCCCTACGGATCTTATCCTCCCCTACTAATTTAGAGCTAGTCCCTAGTTCTTTAAATAATTAAAAACCTATCTAATAGTAGCTTCTACTAAGTCCGTATAAAGCCGTTCGTAAGTAGCTTCCTATTCCGTTATAATAAAGGAGTATAGTAGTAATAGCTCTATTAGGGTATTCTAGCTATACCTCTATAAAAGGCCTCGTTTACTACCGTTTTAGTATAAGGGTATCTAAACCGGTATTAGGGGCCTAAGGTTTTAATAATAAAGGAAATTTATTATAAAAATAGTACTATAGCTAGTTTTTAGGGGTAATCCCTCCCCCTTAGTACTTTATAAGGCTTAAATAAGGGGCTTATAGATAAAGAATAGGGTATTTCCTATAGTAAAACGCCTAGTTTATATCTAAGTAGTCCTTACTAAGACCTTAATTTTCTCTTATATAAGACCCTTAGTAGTCCCTTATAAATTCCGTTTACTCTTACTTCTATAACTCCCTACCCTACTACTAATATAGCCTTTTATACTATATTTTATCCTTTTTTAGTAGGGTTTTATTAATTTCGGTCCTTATAGACCCGTATATATATCGTATTACCCTATTCTAGGGTTATAAAGCCTTTTTCGGCCTAAGTAGGGTACTAACTAATATTTCTATTATAGTAAAAAATTTCTTTCGTTATATTAGATCGCGTATAGCTAATACGTTCCTATTACCTTAAGTCTATATAAGTTAGAACCCGTTCTAGGTAGTACTAGCTATATAGTTTAGTACTAATATTTCTTCGTAGTCGTTATTTCTAGTCCTAGGTAGCTATATCTATCCTTCCTATATTATATATACCCCTTTTCCCTAGTTAGTAGGCCTACTTTAGGCCTATTAGGCTATATAATATTAGTAAAGGATCTAACTATATTAAAATATAGGCTTTTTAAATAGGATTTTATAGTTCTAAACGATAATAAGGCCGAATCGGAGGCTAAGGCCCTTAGTAGCGATAGTACTAATACCGTTAGGACCGGTAAGGGTAGTACTATAGCCCCTACTAATCTAATCGGAGTTACCCTTACCCTAATACCTAATATTATCGTGCCTATCCTTACCTTTATAGGCCTAAAAACTCCTATTCTTATAGGCTTAAAAGCTCTTATTCTTATAGCTCCGAAAGCTTCTATTCCTCCTCCTATTCCTACTAAGGTAGCTACTATAGTCGCTAGCGATCTTAGTCCTTTAGTATCCGTTTAGAATAATCTAGACTAGATTACGTATAAGGTTAATTAGGTTCTTAATTATATATAACTCTATTCCTTCTAGCTAGGTATTTTACTAACTATTTATAGTAAATCGGACTAATATAGCCGTTAATAGCCTACCTTACCTAGCTAATATAGCCTATATTAGGATTAACCCCTAGTTTATATATATAATTCTAGCCTATTTATTAATCGATTAATACCCCTTATATACTAAAGCCTAGTATATAGCCTATTTAGATCTACCCCTTCGTTCTATAGTTAGTTAGTTATATAGCTACTAAGCCCTTATTAGAGGTACCTATATTAGTTATATTACTAGATATAGTCCGTTCTTATACTATTAGGTCCTTTTACTCCTATCTAAGGGTAAATTAGGTATTTAATAGAGTTAGGATTATATAAGCTATAACTATTTATTAGGGGATAATAAATATTTATTCTATCCTAATAATAGCTATATCCCTACGTAGTTAATCGAACTTATTTAGACCTATAATCCCTCTAATCTCCTCCTATAGTATTCTAATATAACTACTATAGAGGCTAACTAGGCTACTATTGCTATTATTCCTCCCTATACTACTTCGAAGTAGAATAAGAGGAAGGGTTATATAGCTCCTACGCCTAATAGTACGGCTTTTATTATTATTAGTATAGCTCCTATTATTATTAGTATAGCCCTAATTATAGCTAGTATAGGCCCTTTATAGGCTAATTTAAAGTATAAGGCTAAGGATAATACTAATAAGGGTTCTTTAAAGAGGACTAAGAAGGGAGCTAATTTAGCCTATATAGCCTATATAGAAAAGAAGTACCCTAATATACCTACTCCTATTCCTATAGCGCCTAAGGTTAGGCCCGATTTTAACTTATACTAGTACTATATACCCCTAGCTAAACCTAGTATTATATATATAACTAATACTCCTAAGGCTGTTTATAGTTATATAAAGCTAAAGGCTATTTATAATTAGGTCGATTTTAACCTTCGCGTTATAAAGACTATCCTTCTACTACTTAGTAAGATTACCGATTTAGATATAGAAAGGGCTAATTTAGATAGTAAGAGATTAGATAGTTCTACTAGTATATTTACTAGTCTAGAGTAATTTTTCTTTTTTAGAATATATTATATATAGATATAGTTAGATAGTATTTTCCTAGTCCTATTTACTATTATAAGGGCCTATTTAGCCCTATTTTTTCTAGTAGTAATTATTTCTTTTAGTACTATATAGTTCTTATATACTATTTATAGCCGTTTCGGCCTAAATAAACTTTATTATTCTACTTTACCCTCTTATAATATATTTTATAGTTAGTAAACGGATTAGAATAACGACTACGAAGGGGTATACTAATCGATCTAAACCTATTTATACTAGTTCTTAATAAGCGTCCTCTATCGATTCTTACCCTAAGGATATTATTAAATTTATATTATCCTTAGATTCGTAGTTATTTACTTCTAAGTCTTATTTATTTACGCTTAGTAAGCCTAGTATAGGCGTATTTATATTACCTTCTTACTATTTTTTCTTATAAATCTATACCTATATCTTAGTAATTAGGTACTTAGTAATAGCCTCCTCCCCTATAAATTCTCTATATATTTTAATACGTTTAAATTCCTTCTATTTAGCCCTTATAAAGGTTAAAAGGTCTATATATATCGGCGGTAAGGGTTTAATCTTATTAAGGATCCTTTATAATTCCTTTAGCTAATTAATTCTTACTCTAGTCCTATATAATATAAAGCGTTCTATAGATAAAGCCTATATCTTAAGGTTTTCCCCTATATTTATATCTATTAGTCTTATACTATTAATAAGATTCCTTAGAATATATCCTTCTAGTTCTATTAGAGTATATATCCTAAGTAGGTAACTCTTTAAGATCTAATATAGTCTAAACTAGGTATTCTTATATTTTTTCTTTACTTTATTTTATATTAGGACCTATTCTCCTAGTTTAAAGCTTATTTTTATAATAGCTATATTATATATCTATTATTTCTTAATTACGTAGATAAGTAGTAGCTTATTTACCTTTAATTAAGTATCTATAAGTTAATATATCTCCCTATCGTAGCCTCCCCTTATTATATCTTTAGCTAAGGTATCGCTATTAGTAAATATCTAGGGTTATATCCTATATACTAAGAAATATAGGCTATATCTTAAAACTATATATTCTTAGATATAAGTAGCGAATACTACCTATATTAGGTATTTATCCTATAGCCTTATAGGCTTCCCTATTAGGTATTTTATAAGTATTTAGCCTATAAGTCTATTAAAATTCTCTACTTTCCTATTCGTTTATAGGTAGTAAGGTATAGTTATATAGTATTAAGCTTTAATAATATTAATAAAGTAATATATAACCTTTAATAGGAGGTTTAAGCTATTATCGGAAATTAATTTATTAAATACTCTATAGTATACGTAAATATCCTAGTATAAGAACTTAGCGATTACTTCCTTAGTTATATTTAGTATAGCCTATATAACTAGCTATCTTATAGCGTAATTAATAGCTATAATAATCTATTTATTCCTATTTAGTATAGTTAATAGTTATCTAATTAGGTCTAGACCCTATTACTTAAAGGGTTACTTTCCTTTTATAACTATATATTATACCTTTTCCTATTTAAGTAACTTTTATACCCCTTATAATACTTAATAGTTTAGGTAGCTTTATATAGCTTCCTTAATATCTAATTATATTAATAGCTACTATCCTTAAGGTTAGATAATTCTATATAGGCCTAGGAAGCTAAGGTAGCTAAATTCTTAATATAAGTTTTATATTAGATTAGTCTAGAATAGAGCTTCTAGGTATAGGGAAACTTCCCTATCGTTATATATATAGACTAGCTAACGATTAACCTTTAGAAGTATCCTTTTATTAATAAGGATATCTTAAAACGTTAGATTCTTAGCGAATTTCTTAACTACCCTACTAGTAGTAGGATTATTTAGCTCCTTACTATTAAGTAAGAATTAGATAGTAGTAGTAAGCTATTCTTCTTTAGGAACTCTATATATTATATAGATTAAGGCTAAGTAGGCCTTTTAAATAGGTCTTTACTAGCTAATATTAGCTAGTATAGTCCCTATTAGATTAGGATACTAACTAATTATATCTATAATAATATTTTTAGACCCTTTTTAGTATCGAATTATAAGTTAGTATTCCTAAAATTCTACGATCTAACGTACTAAGCGCTTACTATACTCCTTTATAGTATTTAGGTACTATAAGCTTATATTATTAGTAATAATTATAGTCTTAAAGTAATTCCTATTAATATATCTATCTTATATTTAGATTACTTCCTTAATAGCTAGGAGTTCTTTCTTATATAGGGTAGTTTAGCTCTATACTATATAGTTTCCTTCTATTATATATAACTAGGTAGAGTACGCTATTATTATCTTCCTATATTAAGACTATATTAAGGGCCTATTTAGAGATATCTATTTCGATTATATAGGGTTTATTATAATTAGGTTATTTTAAGACTAGTGTAGATATAAGGAGTACTTTAATTATTTAGAACGTACTTTTATACGCTTCTATTTATATAATTAGATAGAAACGCTTCTTATATAAGATACTATTACTTTCCTTTAGTAATTTATAAAAAGGTATATAGATTTTTATAAAGTCTTTAATAAATCTATAGTAATAGGTAGCTAATCCTATAAATTAGTATATATTATAGATATTTTTTAAATATAGCTAGGTATTAAACGCTTCCGTTTTTACTACTAATAGGTAAATAATTCCGTTTCTAATAATATAGCTATAGAATTCTAATTATTTAGTTACGAACTAGTATTTTATAGGTAATATATATAGTTTCTATTCTATTAGTAACGTTAGTACTTATTCTAAGTATTTATAATACTCTTCTATTAATATAGAGAAGATTAAAATATTATCTAGGTATATTACTATATTATAGCTAAGTATCGGCTATAAGGTATTATTAATTACTAATTAGAATATAGTAAGTATATTATAAAGTCTAAATAGTATTATAAGCTATTTATATTTCTCCTAGATTATATTAAAAGTAGTTTTTTCTATTACTCCCTCCCCTATTTAGATCTACTAATAGCTAATAGTTAGATTAATTTTTAAAAGGACCTATATATTACTAATAATATCTAATAGTTCTTAGATTTATAATAAGGGGTATCTATTCTTCTTTATAATCTAGTTTAGTATATAGTAGTTAATATATATTTACTACTTCCTACTAGATTTCTTAATAAAGACGACTAGAAAGCCTTATATACTATTAGAATAGTGAATTAAACCCTTTTAGATAAGTTCTCCGATCTATTTAGCCTATTTATCTAATTTCTTAGCTAATAGCGTATAGGTATTAATATTAATAGGTTATACTAATCCTATTTCGATCCTATATACTATATTTCGTTCCGGTAGTAAGGTAGTTAGTAGTTTAGATTAGAATAGGTCTTAGTATTTCTTAAGGATTACTTATACCTACCTATCCTTATACGTTAGTAGCTCTAAATAGGGCGTAGCGATATTATTAGGGTTCGCTTATACTATAAAGAGTTATACTTCCTTATTTTTCTTCTATAGGATCTATATAACGTATCTTATAGAGATTAAATTAGCGTATATATCGCCTTTTATAATTATATAGGACCTATTTATAGGGTATATATTATAAGTTCTATATATATAATCTATAAGTATTATTATAGATATTTACTAATTAATTTATAGGTTTTTAGTATAAAGAAAGTCCTACTTTAAGATAATATTATACTCTATTTTTAGTACCTACGCTTTAACTTAGCCTATCTACTTTCTTAGCTTAATTAGAAGTATTATAAAGCTAGCCGTTTTAAGCTAATTACTATTAGTAATAGTAATAGATAATAGTTTCTTAGGTTTTTATAGTTAAACTCTATTTTATAATCCCTAAAGGGTCTAAGGCGAGATAAAAGTATTACTTATACTACTATCTAAGAGTATATAAACGTATACTTACTTAGCTAAAGCTATAAAGATCCTTCCTTAGTAGAATATTAACGAATCGCTTATAACGTTTAGGGAGGTAGATAGGTATAGACTTATATCTAGGTAATATTAACCTATTTATAAGGCGTTATAGCGTTACTAGCCCCTATTATCTCTTTATAACTACGATAGGGACTTTAGCTAGGCTTATATAGGAGTATTTTCGGAGTAGAGTAGGTTAAAGGGGTCCTTTATATCCTATTATAGTTACTTAGAAGCTAATTAAAGGTAACTAATAAAGGCTTTTACGTTATATAGCTATATTAGTTTTTTAATAGTTTCTCCCTTTATTAGTACGTAGCCTTTTACTTCCGCTTTATTTCTTCTATCTTTAATATAGTATAGGCTTACGTAAGGTAGCCTAGTTAGCCGTAGTTATAGTATATATAAGTCTTATCGGGACAGTTTATTAGCTAGGTCCGGCTTATAAGTACTAATAGGTCTATCTTATTAGGGTATATAGTAGCTAAGGGCCTTATTTAGTAGTAGCGTATAATTATTAAGCTATATTTATACCTAATAAAGAGGTTAATAACCTTTAATAGGGTAATAGGCTAGTTTCGTTCTATAGCCTATTTAGCCTAGTACTCTATTTTTATACCTATAATAAACTAATAGACTAAGAGTAACTCTAATATACCTATATTTAGGTCTACTATAGCTTAGCGTAGGCTATTAATATACGCGTTAATAGTTATATAGCTAGACTTCCGCACGACCTAGTTTAGGTCGAAGGTCTCGACCCAGAACCTAACCTAGTCTAGGTCTAGGTCGAAACCTTATAACCTAGACCTAACCTAGACCTAGTAACTAGGGCCTTAGAAAACCTAGTATAGCCCTAGTTTAACCTAGTTTCTATATAAATTATAGTATAAATATTTAAATAATATACTATTATTTTCCCCTATTATAGTTTCTATATCGAAATATTATACTCTTTACTAATAAGGTAAAGGAAATTTTAAGAAATAACCTCGTTCTCTAAAGTAATATATCTAGTTTAAGATTAATTACTTCTTTAAAT
>KZ108085.1:48021-155312 GCA_002116305.1 Penicillium italicum | reverse complement strand
CAGCTTGTATTCTCTTAGGAACTGTAGATAAATACGGGGTTAGCCTATGGGAAACGTCGAGAATCAGACTCGGGAACACGTTGGATAATCTCACCTTGGAGGCCATTATGATTCAAGTAAAGAAAGATAAAGCGGGAAAAGAAATATTAACTCGGGCAGAAAGGAATCGCCGATCAATTTAAAGCGAAATCCACTGTTTTTAAAAAAAAACAAAAGGGAGAATTAGGGGGAGAGTTCGGAGGTTGGAACTGGCGGGAAGAAATAAATGGAGAAAACGGAGCTTCCAAGATTCTTCTTTTCTTCCTTTTGGAGAAAATCTTAGTTCAAATCTTAAGTTCTGGGGTAAACGAAAGATATAAAGTAAAAAAAAAAAAAACAATAGAGATGTTTCTTTTTGTTCTAGAGAAAACAGCAAAGAGAAGAAGGGAGAGAAGGGGCGAGAGGGAAATTCAGGAGATAGTGGGGAGAAACTGGTGATTGGACCAGGAAAAGGGGACATGCGCGCCATTAAGTGGTGCTAGATTGCTTTTATATTTACTTTCTCTTTTTATTTTATTATTCTCGACTGTAAGAGAGATTTCTCTACGGAGTACGGAGTACTCTGTACGGAGTACTCTGTACGGAATACTCTCAGAGAGTCAAGGATAGGATTCTTTGGCTTTTCTACCTGATCTATACAATAGTCTTGTATGATTCCCCCTATTTCTCCTTTCTTAGCTTCCAATTTCGTGCTAACATTCATGGGTTTGGTACGCTACTAAATTGTATTTCGAGGAAATTGATTGGCTTAAGCCACGGCCCCATTAAGGAACGTGCAATTGGCAACACTATAGAGCGGAGATTAGATGATGCCTTCTCCTTTTACTGGCAATCTACACCAAATCTGCAATTACCGCCATCTTCTCTATCGGCTAGTTATGTACGGAGTACTTCCTACAGGAAATCCAGTTCGTTCCTCCAGAGTGGATCTGCCGTCCCGGTGGAGATGGGTCCCTCTTTTGGCGCTTTTAGGGCATTTGGCCTACGATGTCCACCTATGTTATACCACAATCCGTACTCTGTGCAAGGAAGTTGGGTTCAGAAATAACGAGCGATCCTTCGGATAACAATTTCAACTGAGATTGGGTACCAAAACCAAACTGTACGGTGTTCTCGACACCGCATATTCATCTTCGCTTTCTTATATACGTCTGGATGGCTTGCAGTAGACGCCCGCCTTGCATAATTGCATCATCCCGCCGCGACACAATCACCTCTGTCACTTTTTGGTGATTGGATACATCGGAAAATTCATGTTTTCAACGTTCCGTTCCTCGAATCCCCAGATAAAAATCATCGGGGCGTTTTGACGATCCACTCATTTTTCACCATCACCAAATGCCTTACCAACATCCGGGCCAGGCCGTTTTTTTTTTGACAGATGCAAAAGTTGCAGATCGGGAATTTGATCTGTACCATTTCCCGAAATTCGCGTTTTTAAGGTGTTATCCTAGGCCCATTTGAAGTTGACTGCTTACGAACTACTCCGTACTTATACTAGCTCTGACAGGCACAAACCCCGCGACCTAGGACTTGAATCCTGCAGGAATGTGCCGAGTCACATTTGAGCGTTGAATCACTAGGTACAGAGTGATCGTCTATAACATGCTTCACTAGCCATTTTTTCACACTCTTATAGACTTCGAATGATGCCGACGCAATAATATGAACTGAACTCCTGAATTTTCTATCCTGTCCACGGTTCTTCCCCGGGCGCGATGCCTGTCTTGACCTAGGCGTGACTCGGTTGCTTCCTTTCCCATGGATGAGCAGAACTCAATTCCAAGACTGTTCCTGTGCGCGACTATGCAACTACCTAGGTATCGGCTCGAATAGATTTCTCCTTGGAAAAGAGCCGAGGCCAAATTCCGACGTGACTATGTTAGCTGGTCGACATTCAAATTTCAGTGTTATATTCCATAGTTTAATCTTAAAACGATTTGATCACCAGTAAGGCTGCATCTCATTTGTTATGTGGGCTGATCATGATATGATCCGTCAAACGCACGGTCTGTGATTGATCATCAGTCTGGTGACCATTCATCTGTTAGCATCCGGTAGGTGGCACGAGGGACTGTGTTTCGAGGCAGCGCTTAGGAAGAACTACAAGTTGATGATGAGACGACCGATAATGAGCCGCACAAAGCGATGTGATGGGAAAGACTATTGGAAGGCATTGTCCAATATCTCCAGGGCTGGTGACAAATCTACTTGCCAAGTCACACAAACGTGATACATACAAAAGTAAGTCCTTAGAAGGAACAAGACCCATGCTTGCATAATGTGGAGGCATTGACATCTAGTATACCAACAGCCAAGTGCATTTAAGATCGACAGGCGTGGAGTACCATCCACGCAGAGTGCCTTTGTGCAAATATCAATCCGATCGATGGAGATGAACTCGGAATGGCAGCTGCAACAGGTGATAAAACAAAACAACCGGAAAGATACACCGGAATCACTTGTCAGCTAAGAAAAGGACCGAATCACACTTGACTTGACTCGAGACCGAACGCACCACCAATCTCGTTTGACGTGCAACAGACCATGGGGGTACAAGTGCCTGGGCACATGAGCAGAGACAATTAACACAACGTGTTCAATCTGTCGGAGATTTAAGTACCCGACTCTGAAGAATTCACCGTAGAAACGTGTCTTCATTGTGAAGATAGAAATGAGCGCTACCCAATGCCCAAGCAGACGAAGCAAACTGCCAACAAACCCAAAGTGGAAAATCCCAAATATTAGCCAATCAACGCCAAATGTCTTTTGCAGATCTCAAAGTCGGCGGACTGTATGTCATTCTCCAAGCTCGTCAGGAACCACCCGAGCCCAATGAGTTCTACTGGGGTCTATACCTCCACTCAGACTCCGTTGGAGGAATGGCATACCACGTCGTAGATACAGGGTGTGGACTTAGACCCGAGCATGAGTATACCGGCGGAATATTCAACACTCCACTTCTTACGGGTCTCTTCCGAATCGCCGACATCACTCGTCCATTGCATCCATTCGTCGACAGGGTAATAAGGTCCTACGACAGCAGTCTCAACTGTTCCGGAAGAAACAGCAACAGCAAGTTCTGGGTCTTGAATGTCCTTGCACTACTGATCCAGCCTACGGCTACCGGATGGCTGCCAGTGAATTGTCATAACTTGCCCATCTTGGAGCAGGAAATCCGCGATTGGGGTAATCGAATGTCCCAAGGGCGATGTATTTACCAAAGATCCAAGCCAATTGGATCTTCGACGATCTGTGGATTGCCAGAATGGAAGATACAGCGTGAGTTACCCATTTCCCTCGGGCATTCTTAATGTGGAGGGGAAACGTTGATTGACACAAAAGCAATGGGATAAATAGCCGAACTCCCAATCTATTCGACCAAATGATCCATTCATCCGAGTAGGATCTTACGTCGGACGGCAATTGATCGGTGTGTTATATAACGTTTTCAAATCAAGCAATCGCAGATTATACGTGTCAATTTCTCGAATCTGGCATACTGAATCCCAAATCTAAAGCATACCGCCTTTAGCCATAGTAGCCCGCTATACATCAAGTACCAAAATCGCTTCCGCTGTAATTTTCTTCGGCGGCTCAAGCCCCGCCCAGAGTAGAAATTGGTCGAATGCCTGTGCGAACAGTACCTCCACACCCGTAACCGTGTCCCATCCTTGATTCTGTTGTGATGCCGTCAAGGGCGGTATCCGCCTCGGCTTGTACGACATACCGATACACAAACACCGACCCGTCCGTCGACCAATGAGGAGAACTGATTTTCGGTAGTTGTCTCCGCGAGCACAATGCCGATGACGACTTCCAGATCTTGTAGACTTGGGAGAATCTTGTCTCAAAGACAGAATTGTCTTTGACTTTCTCGGCAGCGGCCAAGATTCGGTTTATGGGGTAGATACGTTCCATCCCAGCTTGGCGCAGACCATAGATTGCGGCTCTTGATGCGCCCCCAGCCCCAATTACTAGTCCGGCGGTGGGCTGGTTTTGTGTTTTTGTTGAGTGTGCAGTCACAATACTGTACAGGCCAGGCCAATCTGTGTTATAGCCGGTGATTATACGCTCAATGCCATTCTCTTTGAGGACATTAGTGTTGATTGCGCGAATCAGGAAGTTGACAGCCTCATTCAAGACCTAGGGTCCCGACGATCATCCACGTGAACACGCTCCAGCAAGCAAAGAAACTATCTAGCCGGTACTATCTCGTTGGAACGGTTCCCTGTTTTGAGCAACAGACCGAGACAGAGCTCACAGTGACTACTGTCCCCGAATCATTGCTATCGCGGCCGGAAAATGGTGCTGTGTTTGGACATGTGTTTCAAGCCGGGGAGGACAAGGATGATCAAGCTGGGCGAGAAGCTGGGATGGCCTTGTGTGGAGGGGACGCATATTATCGGTTACCAATTTGAGGAGCAGCGGCGTTTGTGGGCTGGCGAGGAATATATGCTGAAACTGGACCGGGAGGGTGCATGGGATGTCTTGCTCAAAGCAGCCGAAGAGAGCAAAGGAATCAACATCTAGTTACTGAGAATATAGTGCTACAAACACTCTACGTCCGTATTTTCACCAAAGATTACTAGATATAATATAACTGGCTTTCCCTGGACATTTCCACATTTAAATCCGAGAAGTACATATTCGGAGTCTTGATGAGCTCGGCAATGAATTCAAACCTCAAAATGATTACTCGCTCCAACGCACCCCGCAGAGAGGGTATGTACTTATATGCGACAATCATTTGAATTGAATTCTACACCAACTGAGTTTTCATCATGCCTAGCTGACACTCCTTGCCTGCGGGAACCTAGCCCGAACATGCCTTTCGCAACAATAGACCAGATAAACTGGTTCTTGAGCGTGCGAAACCACAAGTAAAAGCATCAGGAGTCATCCGTAGTGCTATGGTTCCAAGAATTCCCTGTCGCTTGTCGAATGTTTTTCTGGGTCTGTTCGTCGCGATGAACAGGTACATGGTCCCTCTCTCAAATGTCTTCTGTACACTAACCTTTTGTAGGCAACAACCTCTTTTTGCTTAAAACTTAGGCTTCTATGCTGGAAGTTTGGATCAAGACTTCTTGGCGCAACTTCAGCAACCACCGGACGGTTGAATTTGTGAAGACTAACCACAATAGTTAGATGATGGCTCATTGAAATGATGTTAATTCGTGTTTTCACCGCAACTAAAACGCGCAACTCGGTATCATAAAAAGGAATAAATGCAGCGAAAAAGAAACCCGAGGCTCCTCGCCAGGATTTCATGCCAAAGACGAAACAATCGAGAGCCAACCCAGACCAGCTGATGCTACTTCGATCCCCTTGGTATCCTTTTGCGGGGGGTAGCTGACACGAGCCAACCTCGACAACTGGACCGCGAGTAAATGCTCTCTGAAATACAGATCCAAGCCACCGACCATGTGAATGCTATGATCAGCACCGTTTGCCCCCTTCTTCTCTCCCCAGCACAGCCTGGGACCAACAATTTCATCTTCCATCTTCCCAGTCCTACTTCCACTTTTAGCCCACACACGCTTTGTCTCATACAAAGTCTCCCAAGCGAAGCCAAAACTCCCAAACATCCCACCCTCCTTCTTACCCTCAGCCGCAGCGCTCTTCCACACGAAATTGCGGCCCCCATACTCAAATCGTCGCGGCGACCAATCCTTCCGCTGCATCTCTCCATCCGGAATCTCGGTTATGGCGCCCATGTCGGGGATAGTCCGCGTCATCATCCGGAAACTGCCCCCTCTGGTCTTTTGCAGTCTCA
Organism: Penicillium italicum; assembly: GCA_002116305.1. Classification (NCBI taxonomy): domain Eukaryota; kingdom Fungi; phylum Ascomycota; class Eurotiomycetes; order Eurotiales; family Aspergillaceae; genus Penicillium; species Penicillium italicum. Next base: position 149,497 of record KZ108085.1, on the reverse strand, counting down.
CGCTCGTCGTCCCGATTTGGGGTAAGAATTCCCCGGCGCGCCGGAGAACCGTGTCGACGATGGGAGCTTCGTTGCTCCAGACGAATTGGAGGGCATACAAGACGTGTGTGTTGGTCGCGTCTTTGACGAAAAACCAATGCGAGCGCATACCCAGGCTGACTAGCTCCGAGGAATGTGTAATGCGATAAGTGACCGTGGGCGCCGAGGGAGAAAGGGTCAGCGAGAAGAAAGGCCGTTGCGAGGTGTCGGTATTGAGGAATGGCTGGAGGTGGGCGGGAGCTGTGCTGATATCCTTGGAATGACTAGGATCATCTCCGCGGAAAGTATTAAGATCCCTACGGATCTGGCAGTTGACAAGAATGAGTGATATGGAAGTGTGATATGTCCTGGAGGGTGTGTGGCTTACTTGGGTCAAGGACCAAGCCTTTCCGTCTTCGTCCTCTATCTCCTCCATCGCATCCAAAATCGTCGGAGGCAATATTATACCATCGAAACTGCCCTTACTCTTTAGGTCTTCGAGATAGGCTAGGCGTTCTCGGTGAACTTGGACCTGTCTCTCGAACATTTTTCTGTTGATTTTGAGGACATTTCCTTTCTTGTACATTTTAGTTGCTTCGTCCAAAACAGTTATGGCGGTCTTGTAGATGTTGATGGCTTCATCGTAGTCGCCCTTGCGCTCCAAAATGAAGGGCCTGGCGGCCAACTTATAGACCTTGTTGTTAACATCGATCTTTCCTGTCATTGCGTTGGTAGGAGAACCGTCGATTGATGTGCAAAATGGGTTCAATATCTGGTAGGAGTGATAATTTTCGCTCTTGAGTGTTTGGGTTAGTGCGCTGGTCCGGAGATGATTCACATGGGGCTCCTTTATAGAATCGTAGAAGTCGGAGCTATTCTTTGCATTTTATGCCAAGGTAGAAATGTGCCTTGCCAAGGAGTTTTCAATATAAATTTGAGCCTGTATGGAAGCTGTATTCATGCAGCCGTTGTCGCGAACGACTGTCCTCGAATCAGGTTGCAGCGTGGGACTCCTTCGGGGGAGACAACTTGTAAATTAGGTGAGAAACAATCAGCTGCGGAATCAGCCACAATGGGTAGCCTGTCTCAAACACCTTAAGCCCTTCAGTTGGGATACGCATGGTTGGCTCGTGAAGAAAAAGACACTAGCTAATCGCTTAGCATTACTCTCTTTGAAGCTTGGCAGCTTGCCGGGTTAGCGGGGCTTTTGGGGCACATGTCCATCAATTAAGCCACCTTGAATGTAACAACTCAGGGTCCAGGACTGTTTGCGGAGCTCCGCGGGTAAATCACAGGAGGATGAATTGCATCGGGCTGCACAGAAATGGGGTTTGAGGGAGCCATTTACCTTGACTCAGAGCCATCCATGGATGTCGGACTAAGTGACAGAGGAGAAGGAGCTCCGGTATACTGCAAGACGCAGCAATACCGATGACTCTGAGATCAGAACGACGGTTTAGTCTAATATGGTCTGATTATCTTGACCTGAGACACCATGTTGTATATATCTGGACAGAACATGAATCACGCATGAAGTCCACGAGCACGAAGTACAAAGAACATCTTATCTGATAAAAAAGATCCCCCCACCACAAACAGGTAACATTGAAGGGGGGCTAAAATATCAAAACGGCTATGAACTTTTTTTCTTTTTTTTTAAAAAAAAGGGGGAACATTGACAATTTGAGAAAACGGGGGAGGTTGAGCTCGAGGTCCCATGGTAGTTCACTTACTCGCCAAGGCTCCGGGATGGCTTGGCAGATCGTGCTCAATTTGTCGGCGCTCTTGACTCTGGAATTCGCTTTATACACGGAGTCAACACAGGGGCGACTCGGAAATTTACGAAGTGGACCTCAACGTTTGAGAGTTTTGGCAAATATCGGGGAACAATGATTGCAAAGAGGATCTAAGCCCTCAGGCGGAAGCCGAAATCATACGCAAGCTGGATTTGCATGGGCACATTCATTATCTTGAGATTCCTCGACCACAAGACACAGAGACAGAGTAGCTCTGGTGGTAGTGGCTTAAGAATGCCGGTTTTCTCAACCAGCGACTCAGATTGGGGCGTTTCCTACACGCAACTTCAATCCTAGAGGAAGTTGGTCATGCGGATGTGCGCACAAGTTGGAATCCTATGCCGTCTAGGATCGGGTACTGCCGATATTCCCGAATATCTGAAACACAACATTCACATTGGGTATGGTGTCGACGGTAAGGCTAGTAGCGCTCGTTGCGATCCATTCCAGAATATGCGAATGTGTCTTCATTCTGCTCTAGGGAAATATCAGGATCTTTCCGTACTCACAACGCGGGATGTCCTTTGCATGCACACTTTCGGAGCAGCTGAAGTGTTGGGAATCTCAGAAAAGATCGGCAGTCTCGAAGAGGGGAAAGCAAGCTGATATGTCTTCTTGAGCCCCCAACTACCGGGAGGCTTCACAAACCAACATTTGCGTTGGTATTCTCAGCGGATGTGGAAAATATCAACTCTGCTTTCATCGGCGGTGTTGAGCAATGGCCGCAAAAACCCAACTCCAACACCACGTCCAGATTATCATTGGCACCTTCCTGTTAGTTGAGTACGTTGTCCAGTGTCGTAAGAAGCAATATACAAATTGCACACAAGCTGCCTCAAGCCTCATCTGTTTCAGAAAGGCAAAATTGTAACTTGGTAGTTGGGCCCACCAACTGAGTTTGACCTTCGTGTGTCTCGTCTGACTTCGAGGCTTTGGCACGGAAAGTAAGGGGTTGAACTGTCCTAATTGGGTATAGCGGCGTGGCCTTTGCCGAGACAACACCCACGCTAGTATCTAAATAGGCTAGTGGAATACGAAACAGCCAATGGGAAGGCTTCGTTTGAAGGCCATCCGTCCATTTATACGAAATGGCTTGCTTAGTGCTTATGAGAGACCCTGAATTAAATTATTATCTTATATGAAGGCGCTGTATCTATCAAATCCATTTTCTCTTCTTTTTCTGTACAATTTCAATTCCTGTCGCTCTTTTGACTACCCTCACATTCGTTTGTTATTCTAATATAACATGCGTATCCAATCTCTCGCTCTCTTGGCCGGTGCCACTGCGGCCATCGCTGCCGAAACAGTCACTCTTTTCCTACCCGGGTTTGACGAGCAACGAATTGAGGGCAAGGTCATTGGAACAGTATGCGCAATCATTCCTCTATTGATTTTAGTGCAGACGACTGATTGATGATTTTCCAGAGCGGCTCCATGACCAAATATCTTATCAAGTGTCCTGCTGATGTTGACTCCGACGACTGCGGCCTTCCCCCCGCTGGCATGACCGTGAACCAAGGCTCTTCAACCGTGAGCCTTGGATACAGCATGGATGATGTGCGAGTATCTAGTGCTACAAGGAATCCATTTCTACCCCTACAGTAATAGCTAATCCTTTCCTGAAACAGCTCCATCGCCGAGAGCTGCAAGTATGATTCCACTAGCGTGAAGTGCGGCGCAACCTTCGACGAGCAAGGCACGACCTCCACCTGGAACTCGGCCATCGCGATCACCGAAATTCCCGGTGGCGCATTGATGCGTGTGACTATCGCCGCAACTGGAACTGAGAGCGGTTCCGCTACCACTGGTGCCTCCGTCTCGGCTTCTACCGCTATCTCAACTGGCACTGCTACTCTGACCACCTCCGCTTCTACTTCCGACAGCACCACTACTGGCACTACCACTGGCACTACCACTGGCACTACCACTGCTGGCGCGTCCTCGGATAGCAGCAGTGCTGCTGCCACCAGCCAGACTAAGACCGGTAACGCTGCTATGCCCATGATTACTGGAAACGCGCGCTGGGCTGCTGGTGGTGTTGCTGCTGCACTGGCCCTTGCCGCTCTCTGATCAACGAAACATTTTTGGAGATGAACTCGGATACCAATGGCTGTGGCCCGGTTAGGGGCTCTCTGCCTCATTACAGATATGTCTATTTATCATGTATACTATGCAATATACGAAGCGTGAAAACCTTGTTGCAAGTCGGATATGTGCTTATTATTTACGCCGCACAACGTGAGACATTGGAACATGTACAACGAGCGCTATTTAAATCTTTCTAAATGTTCGTTTGGATTTGTGGCACGCAAGTTAGGACTTGCGGTGCATGACACCAGCGGCAGCCTATGTGATAGTTAGAGTCTGTCCATGCGAAAATTAAACCGCAAAGCAAACTTACTTGGTGGCTGGGGAAGACCAGGGTATCGGCGATCACAACATTCTCACGACGACCAGCCGCAAAGACAATAATCTCAGCGATATCATCACCGGTCAAAGGCTCGACGCCCCTGCGAGTGGTTAATTATACTGTGTTCTTTCGGTTTCTTTGGAAAGACTTACTTATAGACAGCATCAGCCTTGGCTTTGTCTCCACCGAATCGCACAACAGAGAACTCCTAATCACAGGTGTTAGCTTCACATCAAAGACTCAAAATGCAGGCGATAACCGTACAGTCTCAACTTGACCAGGATCGATTTCAATAACACGAATTCTCGTGGCGATGAGCTCCTTTCTCAACGCGTCAGTGAAAGAGCGGACGGCCGCCTTGGTGGCGCAGTAGATGCTGCCGCCAGAGTATGGTTCGCGACCGGCGATACTGCCAATATTGATAATGTCACCACGGCCACCCTCAGAGCGCTTCTTGAAGATGGGCAGGATGGCCTGGGTCATGTTGATGAGACCGGTGACGTTGGTGTCAAACATGACCTTGATATCCTCGGCCGCGATTTTAGGTGCCTGAGCGACACCCTTGACCAAGCCACTACACCGTGGACGTCAGTATCAATCGTACATACAGATCAGGTTAGCTTGGTGAGTATGACTCACGCGTTGTTAACAAGGATATCAATCTCCCTGAACTCCTCCGGCAGAGAGGAAACAAAGTTGTTGATTTCCTCTGGGTTGCTGACATCCAGCTTGACGGGAAGAACCTGGACACCATCACCAACTTCCTTTGTGATCTCCGCCGCGACCTCCTTCAATGTGTCGATGCGGCGCGCGGTAAGGATCAACTTCAGGTTCTTGGGCGACGTGCGGGCGAACTCCTTGGCAGTGCTCTTTCCAATGCCTGATGAGGCACCAGTAACGACGATAGTCTTGCCTTCGAGGCGCTTTGCCATTGCGGAAGCCATGGTGCGTCGGACACAAGTCTGGTAGGCTTTGAGAGGGAAGGAGGGGTTTGCGGAGAGAGCTGAGGATGTAAAAGGGTGTGAGAGCCGTCGAAAGTGTCCAATTGATTTGATACAAGCTCGTAGGTGGCTCATGGATCGAAGTCTCTATTTTCCCAAGAGAAATGAAAGGTAGAACTCCAAATAAATAGAACGATCACGAACGAGTGCGGGGACTCTGGCGTCATCTCTTGTTATGTAATCGCAAACAACGTGGCCCCGCGGCGCAAAGGCCGATTCCTTATCTCGATATAACCCCGCCAACACATATCGCTGCATTAATTGGCCCCGTGGGTGACGAACAACCATGAAAATGGGAGTAATCTAACACCCTGGTGCAGAAAACCAGTAAGCCACCCAAACGGGCGGTCAATATGTAGGGAGCCCTAGAGCTACGCATATGTATACATTTTCGCTCCTTCATCGAATTGGCAAATTTTATACGAAAAAAGCTAGGTAGGAACTCAACTCTAATAAACGCTAGCTATGCATGTGTGCATGAAAAGAAGACAGCAGAAGACACGGGAAGTTGAGAAGTTGTAAGGCCCTTAACGCACTAGTTTTCTGATTAAATCGTACTCCGTACACGAAAAGCGTGGCTAGGCGATCGCAAGCCCCGGAAACAGTCCTAGACTGCACGCACACGTGCAAGATTTTGCCGAGATGTGGTGTGTAGGCTCGTACAGCTGGGTAATTGGGTTATTGGGCAGGGAGAAAGGAGAGACTACAAACATCCACTTTATCGGTTCCAGTAACTAAAGGGTCATTGTCGTCCACGTTGGTAGGGTCAGCTCCTGAACACTATAACTAACCCTATGTAGGAACATTAGCCGGCAGTTTCATTTCGCCTACCACCGTTAGCTCGTTTACAACGCTACATAACTAGTACACAGGCATAAACACCAAACACAACATAAACTCGATTTTATTGACTTTTGCGACAGCTGCGAAGAATCGAGGAAGTAAAATAGCGTAAAGCAAGTTTCAATTACTTCGTATCTATCTTGGTAAGACTGATAAAGCACATAGACCTGTTAACGCTTCGAGCAAGACACTAGTTAAACGTTCAACTGCAACATTTATATGTGGTGTACCTTAGGAGGCTCTTTACACTTTTACATCACATATTCAGAGGACTGATTGCACGAGACTTAGATTATAACTTCCATTTCTTTTGTATTCCCTCTAGCTAGTTGATCTTACCCTAATGTTGCCTTTCTACACCTTTTGTATGTGTAACGTTTGTATGGAGTTGCTTTATAAAGCTACTACTTACTATGGGCTATCCGGTGGGTATAGCAAAATAGCAAGGGTGTATTGGGCCCTTGGCAGGATTGTTTGGAGGCAATACACATAATGGAATTCGTCTCATAATGCATGTCAGTAAATTCTTTGTATGCGTTAGAGGCTGACCAAAATAAGAGACAAAAGGCCTCTTGTCTCAGCATGATGACTCAAAGAGATAAGTTCGATGGCTTCTCTTTGAAGGAGATTCATTAATTGGGATGGTCATCTTTATCCTAACAAAGGGATAAGTGCATCATTGTGGTCAATAACGGAAGACTCGTTGTGATAAGACAAAGATCAAATCAATGCCATTGTCAAATTTTCTTTGGAGGACATCGATTCTTAGTTCTAGGGTCCAGTCACTGCCCCCGATACGTCTGATAAATAGCGTTGATGATACCCTTCTAGCAATTCACAGAAATCACGGTCTAGGCACTTTCCCTCGAGTCCTATTGTGATATTTTTGTTCAGAAGAAAAGAGCAAAGGAGCGCGTCCTTCCATATTAAGGACAACACAAACATCACGGTAACTTACCACCTCTTCCTAGATACAACATTGTTTACCTTCTAACTTTGGCTTCGCACACACATATCGACATATCAATCTCGATATTGATATCCTTAACTACATCGACATCTATCAAATAGTACAATCACATCAATATGCCATCTCCCGCAAAGGTTTGCTATATAGCTCCTCTGAATATTGCGTCAAAGCGTGATAGAAACTTACCTGAATCTTCTTCAATCCAGAGTGCTCCCGTCGAGGATCTGCTTCGGCGTTGTGACTTTGATTGGGCTGAAGATGTTGAAGACGCGGTATACGACGCAAATTTACCTGTGGCCGCGATACAAAAGCCTCCTCAATATCTTGCACCTAACACGACTTGGTACGACGAGTCTTTTCCAACTCCCAATCATGTTCCCACCCCCCAATTCCAGCCATCTTTTTCGACACTGTATGAAGAGGTGTGGGATGAGCTGTGTGGCTGGGCTCATGGGACTTCGGATCTTACCTCAAGCTCCTCCGAAGAAACCCAGTCTGAGTTACGTGATACCACCAGCGCAACTTCGAGTTGCGAGGGATCTCTCTCCAATGACGAGTTCCACAGGGAACAATTCACACCAAGCACGGAATGCGAAGTCTATTCCGTTGCACAGAAGTCTGTCGATACCATTTTTGCTGATCGTCAAGCCTGGATGGAAGTTGATGAGGACATACATCACTTTAATTGGATGGGGTCACGAATTTATACCCACAGCTCAACTTCTCCATCTGAGTCGCTTGCCATCATATTGGCGAAACCCAAGAATCCACAAGGAAGTGCCACCTGGAGAATCCTATCACTTCTAAACCAAGCAGGCGACTACATAGACCCTGTTATTGTATTCCTAGCTGGTACCGACAAAAACTTGTTTGAGCTCCGAGGATCAGAGCTTGTACGTGCCTCAACTGGACAAGTCTCCAAATTTTACACGCCACATGGAACGTGGAAAGAAGACCCAAACGACTTCACTGAAGGAACAACCACTGATTTTGGCAATGTACGGACTTACGAGGCCCCGGATTTGGCCATTGGAAATGGTTTCGTCGAGTCTAGTGCTATTAGGTCAGTGTCCCAGTGGGCAGAGTCAAGGAATGAAGCCTGTGACGCCTTCTGGGGTCAGCTTCCGAGGAGGAAGACATGGGAGCGGAAGGCTTCACCGTTGAGACAATGCCAATCAATCTTGCCAGAAATACCCCCACAAGAATCACAGCAAGAGACCACCAAAAGGGCGAAAAGGCCACCCCGCAAAATCACCACTTGTGTTGTTGGGGCACCACCTGAGGAGTATTTCTCTTTCCCTACTCCTGTTTTTGGTCGTCGAAGTGGGATCAAGCAAGCATTTGCAAAGGCTCAGCAAGTACTGACATCTATGTTCACATCATTGAGAGGTAAGCTCACTTAGGCTTTTGTGTATTTTCTTGTCTATGGTCTGCTTTTGCTTGTTTTGTGTTTTGCATCCTATGGGCCTGGAGTTGAACTGGTTTATTTTGCCTTTGGATTGATTTTGACTTTGGATCTTATATCATTTTAAATTTTGATCACCACACACTTTACGTGAGGCGAGAGTGAGCTTCCCTTTTGGTTTCATTGGGATGAGCTCCATGTTCGAAAGTTCCCTTTTGGCATGCGCAGATGGCATTGGTATTTGACTTTCTCTTTGATAAAATCCGAAATTCTCAAAAAAAAGGCGAGGTCGTGCTCGATTTATCTTTCATTTCTTTCATATGTCAACCTGATTTCATGCCACTCTCAAATCTCAATGAGATTAGCAAGCCTGTCATTCATTCAACTATTTTCTTTTGTACGAGTTGTCAAGCGGTGAAGCGTCATTGTTTTATGCGCGCGTGATACCCAAGTTAGTGTACGCATCCCTATCAATTAAGTCATCAATTCTCACTTCAGCATCAAATAGAACGTACATGTTTCCGTGTTTAAGCCTCATTAGCAAGACAGTTGTAGGCTGGCAACCAACGTTGCTAGCATCACTGCAGTTCGAAAATATCTCTTTGACGTAGAGTTCAATATTGAGTCACGAGTTCCAATTTACACGTGCAGAAGGACTGTCATTCTGACAACCCAGGCCCAAGATTATCTGATATGTCTCGCTCGTGGCTTTGAAGTCTTTGATCCACCTTCCGTGTGGTTAGTGGAATTTCTTGTGGCTACAGTATGTATGACCAGAAGAAAGGAAGGAGAGAGTTGATTCCTAAGTAAGAAACAAGCTGCCTGGCTACATAACTAGCAAATGAGGAGTTGATGCCCGGGGCCCCCTCCACTACACCACCAGGCAAAAATCCCGAGGGATATCTCTCAGTAAACCATTTCGGTTTACATAGTAAAAACCGTGTGTATTTGTAGACCTTCAAAGTGGTTTTGTCAATTAGAAGGTGAAGACCATAACTATCTAGGATTCGTGAAACGGTATTGAACCAGTTAACGAAATCTTCCTTCTATTTAAGCAAAGTCTATCTCTTGTAGAGAATGAAGCTGCCAACTGCCGGCGATCCTTCGGCTTGGTCACCATTGGCATCAGTCTCGTCTTCGACAGCGTCCCAATCCCTGTCTCCTGGCGCTCCAGATCCGCATGGGGGGCGCTGTTGTTTGTTGTTGCGATCGGTGTCGCGGGACCAGTGTTGCTCCCTAGTTCTCCACCAGCGTTATCCGCCATTTTTGCCAATTTCCAAAGATGTTGAGGTCGATCTATGTGGACCGATGGGGTCGATCGTGGTCCCACAATAGGGTTGCTCCACTAATCAAATGAAAGCTCTGCACTGCGACTCTCTCTGCGCAGTACAGATGATGATGATGGTGAAATGCCTTCTTTTTAAGATGACAGCTGAAAAGCAGAGGGCTCACATCCTCTTGGGGCTACAGCATGTATGGCCAGAAGAAAGGAGGGAGAGACTTGATTCCTAAGGAAGAAGCAAGCTGCCCGACTATCTAACTAACACACCGAGGGGTTGATGTCCGAGGCCACAATGGCATGGGCAGTATGGAGTGACCGTGGTAGATCTTGTGACCGACCGTTGTTGTTAGCATTAATTCTCCAGCACCTCTAGTCTTATCTAGGTCTTGACTGTACCTAGCACAGCACGTTCACTAAGCAGACGCTCATTGTAAAAGTCTGCCAGCAACACTGCTTTAGGCCGAGCTTGCATAAATGCAAGCGACCTGCAGGAGGAGTCGCATTTCGTTTATATCTTGGCTGGCCAAACCAATTCCATAGATGCCGTCATCCAGGCTGCTAATCAATCAACGGCACTCATACTCGCTGGTGGATTCTTCTGGCTCTGCAGGACTAAGCGGTTCTGGTAGTCAGACTGGCCCCATTGACCCAAAGAGATGTGGGAGGCTGACCGAGTCTAGTAACTCAACTGGCTGTACTGATCCGGGAGTTATAATTGTTATTAAGCACGGCCCTGCTAGGTAGCAGGGAATGTATAGGGGGTCGGTGCGAACGCTCGCAATATACGGAAACGCAGTCTACGTTCTCGATCCTTTCTTTGATATTGCGGTCTGTGGCTTCCCATGTCCACACCCTTTTCAAGGGAATCAGGGGCCCATGTTACACAAACATCAGGTTCGTGACTCCAAAGGCGTGTGTATATATAGTCATGTAAAGGCTGGCCGTCATTAGTCTCCTAGTGTCTTTAAGAGCAAATGAGTAATGCCAGGTAGACGTACTACCGCAAAAGTCATTAAGTGTCAAAGCTAAGTTGGTTTCCAAACAAACCTTCAGAAGCAGTCTTGGAATTTTTTGTGTCAATGAGCATATCCCAGCGGGCTTTGTCCGTTGACTGTAAATGTGTATGTGAGGATGCAATAGTATAATATAATAAGAGGCTTGATAGGAGGAAGGAAAGATAGGCAGTCAAGGGAGGAAGGAAGACGAAAGTAGATAGATGAAGGGGGGAAGGGAGAGAGAGGAGTTGTCTATTTATCTGTCTCTGAAACCGTGGGTGCCTTAGGCCACTAATCAACTCAATGGTCATCTCAGCAGATCAAATTGTGGACATCCACGCACACTATTGATCATCAACCTCGTTCCTTCTATATCCCTAATATAGAGTCTACCTAGGTAGCAGACTTCATACTCGAGGGCAGACTTCATACTCGAGGGCAGACTTCATACTCGAGGGTGACTCGTGACCAAAGGAACAATAACCCCATCTGTCATCATCGACCGACACTCTCAGAAGTCAACACCATTTCTTCTTCCCTAGCAAGACTCTACGATCTTGGGAGTTGAGTCTACCGTCACTTAGTTCGGATATCTGTCGCATCATGACACCAACAGGTTGTAGCCCACAAACTTGCCCATACTCAAAGTGTTGTGGATTTCGACAAAACCTCCAGCCAGGCCTGGTAAACTATTAAGGATCTTCCAAAGTCAGTCCGGAGGTAACATAATTGGTTCCCTTCTAACACGAGATATGTATTCCATTCTGGGATGTAAAGAGGCAGCCTTCGACTTTTGATGAAAACCTCTATTGCACGATCTGGACAACACACCTTTTCTCCAGCGCGGCTTTTGTGTCATTCCTGTTGATGACGATTATAGCGTACGCTAGAAGATCTTAAAGGTAAGAAATACATCGCCTGGAGCTTGATTATGAGGACCATTCCTATCCCAGTTAGGACAGGTTGTTGGTTGGATCATGGCGAGGAGAAAATTGACCCATTAAACCCTTGAATGGGGCCGTTTCCACTTCTGACCCACGTTTGGCTCGGACAGGAAACTATGGATTTAATGTACTATGTGGTATCGTAGATGTTTGTCTGAGCATAAATCTACACGGCAAATTTACAGGGAGAAGCAACGATTGAAAACCAGCAATCAAAATTCAACGGATGAAGACACATCAGAGTCTAGTGAACTAAATCTCAGTGTGGTCTCACCAAAAGGTCAACTGTGAGTGACAATGTTCTATGAACTAAAGTCAAATAAATAACCAAGCAGCGAATCAAGATATGCAAACTTATGAAAGAACGCCAAAAGTAAACCAACTCCAGAAAAGAATCGTCCCGAACTAACCAAAAAGTCACTTTAAAGTGAAAGTGTGTTGAAAAAATCACTCAATCTCGCGCCAAAAGTCAACTCCACTTGCTAGATGCAAAACCCAAACGTCAGTTACTCACATCAGCCTGACGAGAATGCAAGAATATCAGACAGCGACATCCGTAGGCGGAAAGCACCTTTGACTAAACCCCAGACCCTCTTGATGATTGCCTGCATAATTCTCAGGGACAGAACAAAAGATTTGATGGGGACAATTTTGGCAGTCGCCCAAGCCTTGTTGATGGCATTGCCCGTGATACCAGTCCGGAAAGAAAGTGGTGTACGAAGGGCCGTGTTTGGGCCGGGAGTCTTGTTGATCATGGGCCCCATGATGCCAAGTGGTAGAGAAATCGGTGTGTGAACAATTGTTTTTGCTGTGGGCCAAGCCTTTTGGATGACCGTGTTCATGATCTCCCGGGGCCCAAAAGAGTAACTGGGAACACGATTTGGTGGAGATCGCTTCTTGGATGCCATTGATTCAATCAGGAACTTTGAGGGAGTTGGCTTCCAGGTAAGCCTTCTGGGCGAGCAAGCGGGCTTCTGAGCGGCAGCAACCAGATTATCTCGCCAATCCATCCATTCGTTTCGACAGATCAGCGGTCCATTCTCGAAAATGCCGTTGCCGATGACAAATTCTCCATTGATGATTGCATTTCCTGGTACCACTGATGCCCCAGCATCCGGAACGATCATCCGGCGCATGGAGAAGTCATCACTCAACCATTTTCCGTGGGGAGAATAGTAAGTGTAGGTGTGTCCGTCACAGGCTTCAATCAGTTTAGACCCATGCATCTGCAAAAGTCCTTCATTTCCCCTGTCAATTCTCAAAATGACGGGGTCAATTTGATGAAGAGCGCGGTTCAGAATTGAGACTACACGTAGCTCGTCTCGTCCTTTTGGTGCCTTAGGCCGAGCCTGCATAAAGGCAAGGGAGACAGCTGGTGGAGTTGCACTTGGTGGATACACTGCGTGGCCGAACCAATTCCAGTGATGAATATCATAATCTTCGCTGCCAATCATAGTACGATATTTGTATTCATCGAAATCGACATCATCATCTGACACCTCAGACTCGTCCGGCTGGGAATTTGGGACTGAGTTGGGGGTCGTGTTAGAATTGGGGACCCCGAGCAACTGACTTGGCTCACCTGGCTGCGGGGATTTGACAATCTCGTTGGAAGACTTTGCAACGGTGTTCCAGTCAGGAAGATCTTCCATATACAGGGAATTCTCAACATCTTTGGCCAATTCGAATGTCTTGGGGTGCAAGAGATTGGCTTGTGAAGCGTCCTATGTGATTTAATCAAAGTCAGTTATTAATACCTCAATGGGGTAGGGGAGCTTGCAGCAGGAATAAATACCGATTCTTCGGCTGTGACAGGGCCTTCGGCTGAAGAGATAGCTTCAATATTATCATTGGGGCACTCATTATCCATAGGGAGGGTGGCCTCGACATCGTCGGCTGAGTCGGATGTCTCGTGGTCCAAGAGGTCAGGCAAATCGTTCTATATTGTGTAATCATGGTCAGTCTCCAACGCCTTAAAGATGTAGGAGAGCTAGAATAAATACCGATTCTATAGCTGTGATAGGGCCGTTATTTGTAGCGAGAGGGTCATTGTTGGTAACAATGTCTTCGGTGTTCTCAGAGATGTCGTTCTCAGAATACTCCGACCAATTTTCGTGTTCTATGTCAAGGCGTCTGATATCCTCGTCATCCTAAGAAATAGCCATGTTAGCTTCTAGGTTCTGTAAAAGATATGCGAGCAGGAAGTGGGGATAGATACCAGGTCTTTGATGGTAGAACTGTCGGTGGAAGCTGTATCCAGCTCACTGGTGTCGATAGTAGTGATTTCAGTGTCTGTGATGACAGGTTCGGTGTTCAAGGTAGTGTTATTCTCACTATCCTCCACCCAATCGTCATGTTCACGGAGAGAAGGTTGGGTACACTCATCATTCTATAGTGTAGCCATTGTTAGTATGCAAGGTCTAAAAAGGACATATGAACTGGGAGCGGGGAGGATATACCAGCTTTGAGGAGGTGGAAGTGCTAGCCTGGTATTTGGTGCTTGTAGTGGGGATGTGAGTCTCCACAGAGAGGGAGCTAGCTTTGATAATGACATCTTTCTCAACATCCTCCAAGCAGTTTTCACGTTCAGGGATATGATGTTGGGCATACTCGTCGTCCTAGAATGTAATCGTTGTTAGTAGCAGGCCTGGAAGTGAGATGAGATCTGGAAGTGGGGATATATTTTAGTACGTTGGTTGTGGTAGGAATATCGAAAGCTGTAGCGAGATCCTCGGTGTTTGTAGTGGGAGTTTTATTGTCCACGGCGAGGGCGTTGGTCTTCATGGCGATGTCATTCTCGACATCTTCCAACCAATCGAACTGTTTGCGAACAAGAAGATGCTCATATTTCACGTCCTGAAAGAGCAGCAAGTATTAGTGTCTAAGGTCTGGAGTAGATGTTAAATAGAAGTGGGGGTAAATACCAGTTTAGGGGCTTTTATAGGGACGGTAGATGTTGTAGGGATGGATTTGGCCTTCATGGCAACGTCATTCTCCACGTCCTCCCACCAATCAAACTGCTGTCGGATAAGAAGGTGTTCAAATTTCTCATCCTAAATAGTGTAGCAACTGTCAGTTCATCACGTCTGAAGTAGGTATATGATGTGCAAGTGGGTATATATATACCAGTTTAGGGACGGTAGATGTTGAAGCCGCGGCTTTAGCCTTCATAGCAATGTCATTTTCTACGTCCTCGCACCAGTCAAAATGACCACGCACAAGGAGGTGCGCGTATGAGTAAGCCTATATAATGTAGTCATTGTTAGTTTCTGGATCCTTAAAGAAATAGACTAACTTAAAATAGGGGCGGAATACCATAGTGGACTCTCCCATTCGGCTGAGATGATTTGATGATTGGAATAATGATGAATGAGTTATATGATAGATGAAGATGGACGGATAATTGATGAATGTTGGATGAAGATAGGTCCTTGATGAAGTGGTGAATAGTATGGAGGAAGAAGTAAACAGAGACAATTGCTGAGGACGCCTTTTATAGTCCAGTAAACAACTCCAAACAGGAAGGGTCTCGAGGAAGCTCTTGCCTCTAGACAAACATTAAACCAAAGTGTTTAATCCGATCTATAGCAATCATGTGCTGACAACCGCATCCTAAGGTATACCAAGTCGAGCGGGAAAACGGGCTGGAGATGAAACGGTGGAACACATGTAGCGAATACATAGTTGACTTGTGGATGCGGTTTTCAACCGTCTATACCGCAAGTCAAGCTCGTTATTTATGTATGAACAGGGCTTTGAAGCATAAGATAAACCCGCCCAAATAGGGAAATAGGGCGGAATAAGAGCCTGGATTAAAGGATCTATAGATAGTCGCGCTATACCAAAGACTGAAGCCTCTACCCTAGTATTAGAAAATCTCTAGCATGGAGAGATTTAGAGATATCAATAGACAACGCTTGGTTCTCACAGCTGCTGACAAGGATTAAGGTCTAAACGATCGTTAGGACACTTGAAACCATCTGATTTCTATGAAACGTTTAACATTTAGAACGCAATTAGCATTGAACAGTCGCTAAGTCTATAATCCTCGTTGCTTAGTTGATCCCGAGGCTCCTAGTTGGTGTTATATGTCCCATGAGACTTTTACCTGAATGATCTGCATGAAGATAGACGGGTTTGTACATTCTCTGCTTTTCGTCTCGAGTCATGTCATGTTGACACTCGTAACTATTTCCTTTTAAGTGTCAAGAAGATGGGAAAAATACCCCGGACTTAGCAAACAGTGTCCTTGTTTACTTCCTAATTCTTAAAGCATCGACTTGACTACCAACCGATCTATTCCATCTTCAACAAAATCATATCTAGGTGTCTTATCTTCATCGTTCTATCATCCATCATCACTACGGTCGAGCCTATCACTTCTTAATCAAGCCATCATTCATAGGCATCAACATCCTGTCTCTTTTAGATCAGCTCTCGTCTATTGAGAACTCTTTCTCCCTTCCTCTTATCAGTCATTCAACACAGCAGAGACGGCCGCAACCATGGATGTATGCTCTCTTACTCCTGTGAAGCTACTGACTTTGCGTGATGAATGCTAAACCTTATATCTTGCAATTATAGACAAGGACCCTGGCCGGTCTGCTAGAGCCATGCTCCTTCGACTGGTTTGAAGATGTCGAAGAGGCGCTCGATGCCCTAGACTATGTTACACAACCAAGTGCTCATCCCATCACTCGAGCCATTGCTCGAGCTATTGCTCAGGCCGACGAAGAAGAAATGAGGAGAATTTTCTCTTGCCAAAAAACTCCCTTCTTCGAGCCTTACCTCCCAACGATTGAGGAGGAAGGGTACCGCAGACCATCTCAGAGCTCATCAGAATTCAGCTTGGCGAGCGATCTTTGCAAAGATGACAACCCAGCAATTGTCTCAAGCTCTCCCCGGAGACTGAAAAGGACGATCAGTGCTCTGGATTTGAGGAACAGCACAGCCAGGATGGAGATGGCCACCCCACGCCAAGAGGATAGCCTGTCTTCAAGGCAATCGAGCACAATCAGATCCACTCCGCTCAGTAGTCTAGTAGCTTCTGACCACGAATCTTCTTACGATTATCCCGAGATCTCTCAGGTACCTCGTCAGAAGAAGAGAGACAAGTGGAAGAGAATCGTCAAGAAGGTCTTGCGGAAACTCGAAAATTTGCAGGGTGCGAACTGGAGCTACGTTGGGCAGACTTTTTGGCTCCCCGTTTAACTTCTATCATCACTTTTCACTTGATTAGACTTTGTTTCGTTATCAGAATCTCAATGAATCATGTATCTTATTTCGTTACTTTTGTGGGCGCGGGCTTCTTCACTCGACGGTCAGTCAGATATTGGGCAATTCCATCTTACTTTCACTTTCACTTTAACTTCCGATTTAAATTTGAGCTACCTTCTTAACTGAGGATAATCACGTGCGTGGTTTGGCTGATATTTTGAAGACAGTAAGAGCAATTTGAAGCGAAAACAGAATCAAAGATATACTTGACGTTTACAAAACGTATCTAAATCCTTTGATGTTAAACTCCGTTTTATCCTTGGGATATATGCTAGCTTATTACAAGGCTTCATGGACCCGAAATCTCACCAGCATTCAATTTTCAACACCTTCTGCCTCAACCCCCTGGCCATCAAGTGCTTCGCAGTCTCAACGCTTGTTCTCAAGATACATACAAATATACAAAGCGAAGATAAAGGCCAGCTTTACTGCATCGCCAGCGAGCATCCTGTAGAAATTTTCAGTGAATCAATAGCCTCACACAAGGACGAATGGCAAAATACGTAATGTAAGCGCTCTTGTATCCACGAACCTCGCTAAATTTGAAAGTCTGAGGCCTAATGATATTCCCCACGCAGTATCCAGTGAGTATAGGGACACATCCAGGAGTTAGAACTGCTTCCAAAATTCTTAGAAGATCTCGGTTAATTGCGATTCCAACAAATTTGTAGCATTCAGGTGCCGTCATGAGCAGACCGCTCCATTAGAATTCTGGTTAGCATCGTTCAAGTATTTAATCCACACTCCGCATTCTCATGGAGTTCCTCTTACCTAACGTGGTGATGGCAAGGAATTTGCCGACGGGCAGCTTTTGCAATGCAAACCCTGCAGGCCATTGCACAATGAGGTGTCTGAAGTAGAAAATGGAGCCTGATAGGATTAATGACTTGCATATCAAGTTCCCGGAGTCGCAAACTTACTATCCATGAATATTGCTGTGCCTTCAAATATGTTCCTTGCTTTAAAACTTAAACTGACGCAAAGTTGATGCTGTTCTTGTCAAGGTACTGCATGGGGTTAATACTTTGGATTTCAACGAGACACACGATGACCCCACCTATAGCATGTAGATTAAGAACGGCAATGAAATGAGGCGTATGTCAATCTTGCGCATAACTCGTTAAGCTTCCTCTGTTGTGTAAGCCCTTGACAACGTTTATAAAACTAATTGTTCTTATCCCGTTCCGATCATGTGGTTGATAATACAGGAGGCGATAGGCGATACCGTTGCTTCAACGTCTATTTTTCAGGCCACCGTATGTATTTTACCTGGTCTCTCAGTCTTAATGGGTTAAGGATAAATGCAAATACTGGAACACAGAGTTTGATAAACTACACGCTTGACTGGCGGCACAGTTTAGGAGGATAATTGTGTAATAATCATAATAATTATAACAATTATAACAATAATAATAATAGAAGCTACCTGTGGACAGCCCACTTCACCTAGCAAGGAAGGTTAAACCCATAAACAAAGTAGGAATTTAAGATTCGAGCTAAGCTCTACGGGGCCAATTTCTACAATGAGATAGTTTACTTGGTTCAGGCAGCCGTGCATGTCCATGCTAAATTGTGCCTAGATAAATCGCACATCGTACACTGTTGCCAGTAGGGGTGACGTGCCTGAGAGCGGGTGGCTCATACGAGTTGGACCCATCCATGAAATCACGAGATCACCGCCGCAATTGCGCGTTTCTACTGCCAAATGAGCAATTTCCATCTAGAATTCGGTCGTAACTGGCTTGACGGAGATTCGCCGTGCCCGCCGAAAAAAAACAAGAAAACCATGCAATATATTGAGTTAGGCTCAAAACTTTGTTCTCCGCGTCACCTGAGCGAAACTCCCAACAATCCAAAGTGTGCATATACATTTGGCTTGGCACACACGCTTACGGGCAACTATTTGTGCCACCTTTGACTTAATTATTATTGGTTCATATTGCCAGCAGTAATTCAGTCATCCACCCTCACTAACTACCTAGTAAAGTGGACAGTTGAAATTGTACCAACTTACCTACGTTAAACATACTCTATCAACGCATTTTATTATTGATACACGTAAGTGCATGAGTTGGTATATTGTAAGATTTTTTTTAATTGATAATCTACTAGTTTATGCTCTATTTTCATCTTGTTCGGTATTAAACTAATTTCTTTTTCTTGTTTTTAAACTCTTTGAAAAGTTTGTAAATTAAAGTTTGCCAAATTGAGAATATCAAATGATCTATATATAATTAAAGTGTATCAAATTGAAGTTGAGTGGAAGCATGTTAAAAAGAAGCATGTTAAAAAGAAGTATGTTAAAAAGAAGCATGTTAAAAAGAAGCATGTTAAAAAGAAGCATGTTAAAAAGAAGCATGTTAAAATGGAAGCATGCTAAAATGGAAGCATGCTAAATACCGTCGTATATAGAATTAAATGATATAGGGCTCTAAAAAACCAGTAGTGATTGCAATGTAGGGTTAAAGATTTATGGTAGGCTGGCATAGTGTGATAGGGTACGGAGTATGAAGTCCACAAATGAAGAGAAATTAATCAACTGGTATACCTAGGTATGCTTCGAGAAGGCGGTGATGAAAGCGGACAGGCAGTATAAACCAATAATAATTAAGTCAAAGGTGGCACACTTAGTCGCCCGTACACGCTTGACCCCGCGAGATATTTCATTGGGATTTTGGTGCAAAATTGAGCTCCAGCGTAAAAACTAATTGATTGTTCCGTGATCGGAGTCAGGAATCTATGGCCATCCGATCACACGACCTTGTGCCTAAAAATCTCGGACGTTAAGATACAGATTCCGGGGAACGTTGAACGTTGAACATTGAACTCTGAGATAAGGTTCTGGGTTCCGATTATGTAATAATTCGAGCTCCGTGCCTCAAATATAAAGGTGGACTTCGTTCCTGAACCATCAACAGCCACTTGCATGCACACAAAGTCAGGCCGGCCCTAATTGGTTTGGGCTTTTTGCCCTATTTCTCCTGAATCCCTTGAAACTACTCTGTATAATACAGTACTTAGCCATCATGTACTTTGTTCGATATTAAAGTAGGAGATTGGTAGCCCTCCCTCAGCGTTACCCATTCCTAGGCGCTTAACCACGAACTTAGGATGGGAACAGTATGTTTCCAGCCAATAATCCCAACGTCAAACTTCGACCTCGTACCTACTTACACGTTAAGTAGGTGTAGGTAATCCATCAATCTGCGCCCCCAGGGGTACCTGCACCCGTGGACCTCGCGTGTGATTAATAAGCAATTACGTAATTGTGATTTTAAGCTCAGGTGGACCCGTGGTTTCATCCACTGTCCCATCCCCACCCATTCATTCCTCTACACTGTAGATTGTTTTCCTCATTTTCACAATCCAAAACCATGGCCTCGCTTATAAAATGGGCCAAGGTAGCGTTTCGGAGATCAACTTCGCCTCCTATTCGCTTTCCAGTCAATTTTCCAACCACCGGATTTGAAACAATCAGTCCATCCCGAATCCTCGAAGAAGAACGGTTTGAAGAGTTCAGAAAAGGGCACTACTATCCGGTTAACACAGGTGATATTCTGGGCTTAAAATACCAGGTTGTCGGTAAACTGGGTTTTGGTGTCACTTCTACAGTATGGCTCGCTCGTGATCTCGAGTCAGTCATCTCTGTTGTTTTAATTGATATTCCAATACTAATAACACTAGAGGGCGTCGATATGTCACATTGAAGCTTTACACACGCGACGAAAGTAACACAGAAGAGTTTGAAGTCTACAAACATCTTAACAAAGGCAACATATCACATCCTGGATACACACATGTGAGAACTGCATTAGACAGATTCACGATTCCGCACCTCGGAAACCACCACCACTGTCTTGTCCAGAAACCTATGTGGGAAAGTTTTAGAGATCTCCTCTATCGAAACCCAACACATCGCTTTACCGAAGATCTTCTCAGGGCTGGGCTTAAGCAAGTCTTCCTCGCGCTTGATTATCTCCACACGGAATGCAAGCTAGTCCATACAGGTACGAATCTCGAAAGGTTTATAAACCAGGTCACTCACAGCCTTGACAGATATCAAAAGTGACAACATCCTCCAGGAAATAGAAGATATGTCTATCTTAGATAGCTTTTCCAGAGCTGAAATTGAGCACCCTTCGCCCCGAAAACTCGTCAATGATATGCCGGTCTATGCTTCTCGGCGGTTTGATCTCCCTAGGGTGTTCGGCATGGCAGTTCTCAGTGACTTCGGTTCAGCTGTACAGGGAGACGAAAGAAGAAACCATGATGCTCAACCCAACGTATATAGAGCACCGGAAGTCATGCTAAAAGCGGAATGGAGCTATCCGATTGATATATGGAACGTTGGTGTCATGGTTAGTTCTATCTCCTTTTTATGACAATCTTGCACTAGGTTAAAGAGTTAATCATTGCGAGAAAATAGGCGTGGGACCTATTTGAGGGCAATCATCTATTCAATGGTGACGATCCGGACGGAAAAGGCTATTCCACGCGTGCGCACCTTGCCGAAGTGATCGCAATTCTAGGGCCGCCTCCTTTGGCTCTAATTAGTCGCGGTTTGCGAAGCCCTGAGTTCTTCACAAAAGATGGTATGTCATTCATGGATATTCTTTCAGTGGAATTAATCATATTGTATATGCATGCGGCTTATACTATCATCTGACAGGGCATTGGATAAGTGATGTTGAGATCCCGCAAGATGCGTCTCTTCACAGTTTGGAAGAATTTCTGAGTGGCCGAAATAAAGAGTTGTTCTTGGAGTTCATGAAGGGGATGCTTCAATGGAAACCAGAAGATAGGAAAACGGCTAAGGAACTACTACAGGATCCGTGGCTGAATGGCCATTCGACCTAATTAGGAGAAACAGACACTTAGTAAACCATAAACCATAAATGTACGCCGTTTTCCGCCACAAGTTTATGTTTATATTCTTGAGGTGTGTTGGCATCGGTGCTCACCTGACCCTGTTTGCCAGGACTGCTAGCTTCGTAGTCTCCTCTCCTTCTCCTTCTTCTCTCCAAGAAATACGAGGGTGGGTGATCCAATAGAAATCGTTCTGACATGGTCACTGCGTGTGTGCTTTGTCTACTCCGGGTGCTGGTCAGGAAACCTGGGGTAAATCCTCACCGCAGGGCACAGATTCTTCTACTTCAATTTATCTTACTCTGCTTAAGATGTTCACTTTCGTCGTCATGCAGTGATAGGAAGTGTCGATGTGAGCGCTGATTTGACTCTCTTAAGTAGTTTCACCGAGTCATAGCTTACACCAGCTCCCCACTAAACAGACAGCACTACCTCATATTGAGCACGCTTCAACTTAAAAGTTTTCCAGCAGCACGTGAAGTCCAAAACGCACGGAAGGACTTTAACCAGTAGTATCCACAGGTTGTAGCAGTGGCTGATCCTACTGGTGCTCGACGGGCGTTGAGCTAATTTCACCTTTTCCCCTCACGTATATATAGACCTGAAACCACCAGCTGCAGATCTTTGTCAACTGGAGAGAGGCTCTCCACGATGATGGGTGTCGTTCTAGCCTCTCAGAGGAGCGCGAATCGACTACTTCGAAACAGTTGTGAATAAGCTATTTGCACGTGTTTGGCTATTCCATGCTTCAATTTCTTAGAAGTAGTAATAGAGTCTCCTAGCGCCAAATGTGCTCTGTCTGATTCAACCGTACATAAGTTTTCAATCAAAACTCGCCAGGACCCTTTCCGAAAAAGCTTCCCTTGGGGACAGTCAACCAAGGGACGGACTTGGCATCGTATGTGTTGGATCCCACTGTGTTTCCCCACCAGTTGAAAGTAACAGCGTGGTATCCCAGTGCGAAGAAAATAATGATCGTCGCGATAGCAGTGCCGGTATCCATGGCTGCTTGGAGCAAATCTGCAAACATTGTATATTAGTGACTTATTCTCGGCTGGAAAAAGTTGAGAAAGTAGGATCTCACAGTTGTAACGCTTCCACCAGTCAAATGCACGCTTGCGGATCAGGTAGTTGAAAAGGAAGCCAAAGATGAACCAGAGGGAGTATTGAGCTATTTCGTTAGATTAGAATAAACTCCATCATGAAGGGTTCGAGAGACATACTGGTGTTTGCAGGAGGAATGTTTCCTGCCGCATTGAAGAAAATCGGAACGTTGATATAGCGGACCCAGCTGTTGGGGTAGCGGCGGTAAAAGAAGTACACAATTACAGTGACGACGGGCTGGAAAGTCAGTAAAGAAAAGTCAAATCAAGGTATCTGAGAACTCACCCCGATAAGGAAGAAGTAGACAAGGCCATTGTACACCTGTCCAGACTGGAACATCCGCTGCGGACCGATGGTGCCCCAAATCAAGGAAGCGTTGTACATCACTTTGGAGCCGTTGCATGTGAAGCGTTGTTTGTTGTGGGGGTCACAAAGGTTATCAATGTGTCCCATCATCCATCGTAAGACTGTCCTTGTCAGCTGAAAGTCATAACAGACATAGGACAAAATATCGTACCTCCGGTCTGAGTTGCTGTCGCTAGAATACTAGCGTAGATCTGACCAAAGAAGAGAACACGCGGTGGAATTTTCTAAATAATGTGATTAGTAAACTCTGACTGACAGATGGAAAAAGGGTAGCATACCATGTATTGCCCAAGCTTCAAATCCTGAGCGAAATCCATGCCGTGTTTCACTGCATTGTAGCCGTAACACTTCACCATCAGGTTAGCAATGGGCTTTCCGGGCCAGGCATATCCAGCGATCATCTCTGTAATGATGTTGAGGAACACGCGCTGGTTTGTCGTTCCTTGCAGAATACCCTCAGGCACAATCAGAAGCAATGCCAATCCGAAGCAAACCACAATAAAGCCCCAAACTGGCAGCTGTGTGTCCCAGTACCTGGTGGTCAAAATGCCAAGTCCCAGCACCACGATTGTGAGGATTCCGTACCACCAATCGGGAACCTCTTTGTACTGGCGCATCAACCGACGGTGAATATCCTCACCTCCGTGTTGTGAGTTCTTGAACCTGGCCCAAATCTCAGTGCCGTTGTAGAGGTAGGTGTGGACCACGATCGCAGTAACCGCAGCGAAGGACAGTCCGTAGGTCAGGGAATAGGACATTGAGATGTACATGGGGGAGTACTCTTTGTACTTGCTCTCGCTGAAGTCCAAGGCCTCGTTGAGCACACGAGATACATTGTACGATTTCCCAGTGTTGTCGAAGGTGCTGGAAGAGAGGAGAGGAAGGCTAATTTATCAGTATGTTGAAATTCCCTGAATCAGACTGGGAACTTACTATGCGCTGTTCCACACATTCGTGTAGTACAGGATAGGCGACAAGAAAAGGTAAAAGAATACGACAACAGCAAAGGCGTTGCATGTGATGTAGAAAGGGGTCATGAGGGGGTAGCCAGCATAATTGATTTGCGTCCAGTCGATACTGATGGGAAGAAGACCTAATCCGGAATTCATCTGGAAAAAGTGAGGTCAGCTTCAGGCCGGAATTGACAAATCTTTTATGGACTTACTCCGAATATCGTGTTGACCTTCTGATTATGAGGCACAATCCAAGTCACAAATGCGAAAGTGCTCAGACTTGTCCAGATGTAGTCCGGGAACCAAAACAGAACGAATGCAAATGCTGCAACGTAGGCAAAGAAGCGATACCGGGAAATGGTCCAACCATTGACTGGTGTACGGTTCTCAGGCTCATGTAGTGCTCGGAAAAGAACAGTGGATGACAGCGAAGTCGGCCAAACCAAGGCAGCAGGGTACACGATCCAACGGCGGGCAAGACCTGTCAGACCAAATCTAGGAAGAATGAGTGATTGAATAACATGGAAAACCAGGGTTCACTTACCCAATCATCTGCGTTGTCAAGAGGTATAGGAAAGAGAAGCCGGCTCCGAGGTCGCGGTTCCAGTACACAGGACTGACGATTGCTACCAAGGCACCTTGCGCATAGGCAGTGGTAGCGCTAATGTTGACGCACTGATTTGGTTTGTTAGATGTAATTCATAAAACAAAAATGTTCAGGAAAGTAAAAACTGGATCCTGCTCACAATAACAATGAAGGCATGCTCCTTGATAGTAAACTTTCCTGGGTTGACATCGAATGAAAGTTTCCCTAGAGGAACCCTCCATCTTGGGAGCTTTTCCCATGCTCGACCAATCGGGAAAACAAGAATTTGAGCGACAACATAGCCTATTGTGAGGGATGGCTATGAGAGGTTAGTAAATATCAGTTAGGGCGAATTGGAAGAAACGTACATATCGCAGGCCGAAGAATTGATTGACTCCGGAGAAAAGTATAACAAAGATCGTCATGAGTATCCAGGCACGAACAGCTGTGATGGAGGATTAATTCAGCCACTTGACACCAAAGATAAATGACTTACTATTGCAGGCAATTGTGGGATCATCTTTGTTGGACACACAAGCCGCAACCTCAGGAACTAAGAAGTATTAACACTGGCTGTTAGAATAGTTAGGTCGGTCAACCTACAAGGTGACTGGTCTCCCTCCACATTCCATTTGAACGCTTCGACTGGTGTGAGCTCTGTAAGCTCCGCTCTGTCAGATTTGTACAGCCATTCTCCTGGATCTTGATTGGTGTTTTCGGATTCAAGATCTGCCCCTATCGCCTTTGCCTCCGATATGTTTGGATCTTTAGCAGGATCCTTAAGGCTTGCCATAGCTGAAATAAATTTAAGCTTGGGGACGAAGAAAAAGTGAGGGGATGAGAATTTAGGAAAAAAAATACTGGAAGCTGGGTTCTAGTTATCAGTTCACAGGTCTTTTTTTTTTTTTGTCGTGGCTTAAGCCAAGCCAGGATGCAGTCACGATAGATCCACCGAAAATGGCAACAATTTCCCATGGAACTCCGCTCAAGCTTTAAAGTTAGTCTATAATTCATATGGGTTTCATACTCCACAACTTAGCACCGGTTGAGCTATGAACTCTTGGCCCACACCAGTAAGAGATAACAAGTCGCACGCTCAACTACTGTCTAGTTTCCCGTATAGGTAGGCAAGTCTCACGTCTCACAGGATTCCAACTGTTCGCAGTACATGTTATCATGCAGATATCCCTGTAACAAAACTAAAATTGCTAATAACAGGTCGGGAGTTATTAGTCCGCTCGGGCGTTAATCCAACATTATCTGACCCCAGGGGGGTATACGACGCATGCATACAGGTGGGGGCAATCGTGACGGTTGGAATTATGGAGAGGAATTTTGTGATGTCAAGGATTGAAGGTGGCGAAGGAATGATCTATGTTGTAAAGAAAACTGAGCGACGATTGAGGTGCCAAGTACCCAAGGCGCATCTTCGGAGTGACTTCGGCGTGGCCGAGTGCTTAAGTTTCTTGATGGCGTGCCGAGGCGGCTTGATGAGCTTATCTCCACCCCTGACAGGATTCCCTTTTAGTGCATTTGCCTTCAAATTCGACCTTGAACCTCTATGTTAGACCAATCAGAGCATTGCATTAGCTTCCAATTTGATTTCTAGAAAAAGGTGTCATAATTGGAGATACTCACGCGTCTCTCCAAGTCCAACATACAATAATGTGGCATGTTTGACGGAGAAAACTGGATATTCGGACGAAAAAAAGCGATGAGAGAAGAGCACTGATTTGTATTGACGCAGGAACTTCCTGGATGTCTTTACTCTTTACTTCAAGTCCTAAATGTACAACCCAGACATATTATTCAAGTACGAAATTCGGCTTGCATCCCCGAATTCAGAGTGATGCATGGTGCAGCGGACATGGTCCAGAGAAAGAGGCCAGTGCGGGGATGGCGCAATTGGAACTCGCCCACGAGATGTCGCCCGGTTTGTTTCTATCGGAGTAATCCTAAAGGCAAATTTAGTGCTTGTTTCAGAGCCTGACGTATTCCACGGACAATCTATAAATGTCAATTTAGTCAGTTTCCCCAAGTTTGATGCTGATTACTCAGAAAATGGTTAGTTCTACTTAATTGGTGATTTACTAGCAATCACCTAGTGTGGAGTAAAATTGTTCATTTCACGTTATGCTTACTACCGACTAATCCCGTTGGTAGGGTGCGCAGTGGGTTCGAGGAGAAAATCTATAAAATTAAGTTGGTCAAACGATCTGGCACCACTTATTGACGGCCGTTGCCATGGCTATGGCCTCGGGGGGTCAATAGGTGTCCATCCCACTCTGATTGGAGCCTTTCAGTGTCGCGGATCAGAGCTCAGAGTTCCTGGTCACGCTAGTGAAGCAACTCGTTATCCGCCTGGGCCTGGGATACTTGCTTTTTGTGGAACCTCAGAGTCTCGGCGAGGACTGTCATCGTTTGACGGTTCTCATCAGGTGGTCCTCTTTGGCAACTCAGACCTCACCGCATACAAATGTTGGTTTGGGTGATTCGCTGCTGGGGCAGAGAAATCTCCCCCTCCAGATCCTCAATTTCACGGTATCGGTATTCCTTTTCTGTGTTATCTGAAGGAGGTTGCTGGTAATGAGTGCACCTTTTGTCTTTGATTCAGAAATGACATGCAACGCATGCGGTGAGGTCTGAGTTGCCATAGAGAACCACACGGGAGTTCCATAGGCCATGGTCCCGCAGCTAGGGGACGCAGGGGTTCTCGGCACGAGTGCCCACAATCTGCAGAAGCGCAGAATGGATGTTGTCTGTTCTCAGGGCGAAATTTAGGTTTAGGGTGAAATGGTTTCACATTCCGTCCGGGCGAAGGACGGAGTCACGTTGCTCAGGCATCAAAGCCATAATTTTAAGGGCGTCGGGCTTCAGCCGGTCACTTTTGCTGAAAGCGGTCCTTGGTGTAGTCGAGCCGCTTGATGTAAGCGGCAAGGTCACCGGGAGGGTGTTCTGCGGTGTCGGAGATGGCAGCGGGGAGGATGGTGCCACTTCCATTCTGGTGCAACGCAGGGCTGGGTTGGAAGTAAGATGTTAGGGGATGAGACCACTGTGTGAAAGGAGATTAGAGAGGAAGAAGAAAAAGGACGAGAAAGGTCGTGTAGAAGGCCGTGCAATTCGACAACCCAAATGTATCGCTTTTTCTCTCTTCCTCTCATTTCTCCCGTCATTTTACACGAATAACAATTTGAAAACATGTTCCAATTCTCAACTGTGCGCTTTTTGGAGTTGCGGGAATCTGGTAGCATAGGATAAACGAAACACTAGGTTTCAACAGTAATTAGAAGTGAGAAATCCTCCTGACCTCTATCCAAAATGAGTAAAAGGCGCAAGATGACCTCGCTCACCAGCTTGTTGCTGGTCTTCTGCTCCCGCATAACCCAAACATAGCAGATGCAATGAAGAGGGTGGTGGGCTCTGGAACAAACGAGCAGAGGTCCGCAATAGGAGAGGGCAAAGATCCCATCATGGGTTTGTGAGGCCCGCCTATGTATGCTCCGTGCCCTGGACATCAATGAGAACCGATGCTTGAAAGCCAAGGGAAAAAGTGGAAGAAGATCGTGAACGGATCATAAATTTAATCTCCAATTCGCAAAACATACCCACAACATTTAGGCCCTCCCGATGTCATTCATGCAGTGCGAGGGAGAAGTATGATGATCATCCATTCCGCCGGATAGAAAGCTGTGAGCGATCCCAAGAACATCTTGTCTGCATACAAAGCAGGGAGAATCCCCGGAGCGCCCCAAGTTGGAATCATAGGCTCGGGGATGAACTAAACTTTTGTTTGGCTGACTAGTGAGATAGGATCACACATTGTTTCATAAGGAGCTTCTCAGTCAAGATGAATTGGATGACGGATAAGCCCCCGTCCGTACCGGTGGCACATGGACACCCTCTTTCTATGAGCGTTTGCCAGGTGAAGCGACTATCCTGCACCCAATTCGCATTCGCAATGTACCTGATCAGAAGATCAAGTTCCCCGATGGGAAGGAGAAGACCATCGGTGCTGGAGCCACGGCTTGTGAGTAAACCGAACAAACACACATAGGTCTGCCCACTGACTGGACACAATCTTTTCTGGCGCCCGTGTATTTTTCCTGTTGACGCCAGAAGAACAAGAATTCGCTCTCAGTACCAAGGCGTCGCTCCTCAAGCATGAGGATATCCATCAATGCAAAGCGTCCGAAAATGGTCTGATAATCCCGAATTTTGGACTGGAGGTACTGGTGAAAAGATTGTCGGAATTGATGGAGGGAAACGGGGGGCCCGGGGAAAGATAGCGGGGGGGCGGACCAGTCCTCTCAGGGGGACTGGCAGACCCCCCCCAACCCCCCCCCCCCCCCCCTTCCCGACTGGTCATTCTTCCAGTTGCATGGTAGTTGAGTTTACAAGCTCATCACGCGGAACCCAGCGACCGTTGAAATCACGATAATGGATGATGTTGAGAAGATCAGAGAAGTGGTATACAAGGTGCAAAGTAAGATGTATGCCGCTGAGAACATCTATGCCCACCGTTGGCAAGAGGGTGATGTGGTCATTTTCCACGACAGCGGTGTTGTGGGCAGTATTAGTGGTCAATTGGCCAAGTACAAGGAACAGGAAGACAGGAGGAGATTTCTCTGGCAGTGCACAATGAAAAGCACAACTGCCCCAAGCCCTTTCGGGACTACGAGGGAGTCAACGACACGAGTCATGTGAGGACATTAATTATGAATGGCAAGAACAGCGCAATGAAAGAGCGGCTTCGAGATGTTATAGGTTGTCGCTTTTCTCAAAACTGAAGAGGGTCAACGGGGTCATGTAGAGTGTGGAATGTTCCATTGAACCATGCATCAAAATCAATATCTTCCGCTGTATCCCACGCCGGCTGCATTTCATTAAAATGGGCACCAATCACATCTTGAGAGTCGGCATTCGAGAATCTGCTGACAGATGTGTCGGGGGTGTCAGGACCTAGATTCATCCTCGTAAAATTTGAGAACTTGGCCAGAATTTGACCAAAATCAATCATTTTGTTGCCAAGTCCTGAGGAGCCTGAGGCTGTATCGGCAGTAAATATAGCGTCGATCAAGGCCACGCCTCGCTGAGCAAGAACGTCATTAGTTCGATCAGCAAGGCGGGTGCGAGCCGCGACTATTGCATCCTTGTGGCTTTGGGCGATAGTGACTTGGTTCTCTGCAGTTGCATTAACCTCAAAGCACATAATGACGGCAGCGGTAATCGCAAAAGCCGTATGGGTCCATATCGAGATATCCCCTTCTCTTACGATTACCTCGTGCTCACGTAAGATTGTCATTGCAGCGGCAACACAGGTACGTCTTGAGTAGGTATATGTTTGATCATTGAAAGAGCGGAAGAGGAACGGCCGATGGATCATGATAATCTTCTCGGCTGCGGTGATAGCGAGACTTCGTCGAGCGATAGTGAGCCATGGGATTTGTGCTTCCTTTATTTTATCGGCACGCAAAAGGAAAGGGGGTATGTTTTTCACAATGCCTCGCATTTTCTGGTCTATGTGCAGAATATGTTCGTATTGCTGTCGTATAGGTTTTCTGGATTTCATTGGACCGAGTCCGTCAACTAGACCAGGCATCAATTCTGCCAGATTCACGAGCACACGGTTGTACGTGCTGATGGTGGGAGATGTGATGGGCATATCCGTCAAGTCATAGTCATCTGCGTTCATGGGAGGGCCTGTCGAGAAATGCATCGGAGAGATACTGTAGGTGTCGGTAAAAGGAATGGCGAAATGGTCTTGGATGATCATTTGGCACCATACTCTCTTTCCCACTTCTCGTTCCACCTTCCCATCCCATTCAACTTTGCTTTGAGCAAGTTTCCTAGATTGATCCTGAATTTTGTGGATACCGAGGCACTCAGCAATTCGTACAGCAGCATTGAATAACGTCGCATTCAGTTGACTCAAGCCAAGATTATGAGCGACCTCGGTCGAGATGACGATTGCTTGAACAGAGCATACGGAGAGATTGCTGAGAAAATGTGAGTTGTAAAGGGTTTGCACCATAGCAGAGAACAGCTGTTGTGTAGATGGTATTGCCTGTAGGTCGACATCAACGAGCTCTCTTACTTTCACACTATTCTGGATCGAGCTGACGGTGGCACTCAAGACAGAAAAGTAGAGCGCTAGCCAGAGAGGGTCATCAAATTTCCCAGTCTCCCAGTAAAGCTCGCACTGCTCTAGAAATGTTGGACCATGAATGCAATTATGATGCCAGGCCACATGACATATATGGAACCTGATCAACTTCTGGGAGTCCGTAACGCTGGGAAAGGAGGAGATTAGCCCCGGACTAGGTGCATTGACTTGGAGAGGGCCAGTCCCTGACAGTGATTGCAGTCCATCTTTGCGATACTGGCATGAGCACGTCCTGTGAGGGAAGCATCCAGCAGAATTGCGACCCCAAGCAAGATGTTCAATAGCCGTGAGAAGCGAAGAGTCAATTTGAGATGAGGTGTTGTCAGTTGAACCGAGCGACACTTTGCTAGGTGCACGGACCTCAGTTGTACTTGATTCCCGTTGTGCCGATGCGATGTTGGATACATCCGATTCTGCAGGATCTTGGCCGGTCTCCAGCCGAAATATTCGATTTCTGATCTTTTCGACAACGTGAGGCACAGAATCAGATAGAGACGATTCAAGGTCTACCAAAAGCGAATGCAAAAACTGAATTTCTGAACCGTGTTGCACAGCGTTGCGTCTAAGCTGCACAACTTCTATCGAACACTTCAGATTTAAGCGTTGACATCTCGCACAAGGATTTTTTTTGTCGCATTTGCGTTTGCGCTTCGTACATTCTGCATTATGTCAGTCGCCCGCTGATCCTGATGGCAGAGGGTCGGCATTTACCTCGGCAGGCTTGCGGTTGACGCTGCGAAACACGGACCCTGCCCGCTTGGTTTGACGCGATGCCGCTCATTGCCCGTCAATCTTGCATTTGGATGTCTTTTTCTCCTCAATTTAATGAGGTGATACCTCCAGGCCTGGATTTTCCGTTGATACCAGGAGAAAGTGGAATGTGTGGAGGTCGCGGCAGCGAGATGGGGGCTTGGCACTGATAAGCACTTGGATCGATCTGGGCAAATTACATCCACAACATCCCGAAGCCTTAATCTCGGTATCAACTTGTTGATACTGGGAGTACTTTATCATTCTGTATATTATCCTTCTGTCCCTAGAAGGATTCACCCACGGCGGGAATTTAACTTGAGTTTTCTATGAAACCCATTATAACAGATGCTCCGCTCCGACGTCATACCCGCGGTACCCGCGTCCTAGTAACTTCAGCCAGATTTCTTCAAATCCCGTAACCCAACCAGCGGACTGCCTTCGATTTTGGAAAAGTCGTGTGCATCTAAGCATGCCTGTCTGGAGTTGAGGAAGCTAGGCTCGGCTCGTGCGAAGACGTCCTTTTCGTATGATACGAGAGAGGATGCTAAGGCTTCAGAATCGAAGGACCTGGTGATGAAGGAGCGGTTAATCATATGAACCTTATAAAAGGCGGATTGAAATGGCTAGATACATACTTTGGCTGGCGCACATCGACACGCTTTACGAGATCCAACACGTCGACGATCGCGTTGTTGGCGCCTTCTCCGCGGACTGGTTGAGGTTAGAGAAGCGCGTTCTACCACGATCACATAATCCTGAGGCGCTACAAAAGTCACATACACATAGTCATCGTGTGAGCTGAATCGCCCATCAACACCGCCCGGGGATGCGCGTGCGCCCTGCCCAGGCTGAACATCCAGTCTTCAATGCGAATCGAGCGCACTTCCACATCGTCGGGGAGTTTGTGTACGAGCGATCGGAATGGTTCCGACCAACTCTCAGTCATTTGCTTCATCAGCGCGAGACGCTCGGCGTTCGCGTCTGGGATGGGGATTTTCTTCGAGTCCGCCCAGGAGGTGATGATTTGACAGTGGTAACGGTCTTTGCTACTGTTCTCGAAATTGTTCGGGGTATCCAGAACTAAAGACATCAGTAACCTGTAGAAGGGAACAGAAGGTTTGGCCGACTCATTTGGCCGACTCACAACTGAAGAATAGAAAGACGTTCGACTCTGGATGCGAGCCCTGGAAGATATAAGGGTCGATTGACTCGATGCCACCCAGCTCCTCCGCGCTGTACAGTGTCGACGCACCTAGAAGCTGGACTGGTAACGGGTTCATCTGTACATCTGGGTAGAGAATCTCGCGTGTGCGCGATCGTGAACCATCGCATGCGACCAGCAGCCGACCAGTGTAAGATGAGCCATCCTCAAAGTGTGCGGTGATTTCATCGGCTGTAGAGTCGATACTTCTAAAGGTTTTGTTCCACTAAGCGCACGGCGTCAGCGCCCACCAAGATTACGAGAGGAATGAGGTTATCCCAAAGACGGTAATATCACGACTTACTTGAACATCCACGCCGGTTGTCAGCAACTCTCGCAAGCGAACGCGGCTAACGCGAATGCGTTCCGCGGCGGGAATATTATACAATGCCTCTCCGGACTTGAGGTCAAAGAATTGGAAGCGACCGGTGTCACCTCGAGTAGAAGCTTCTTTGTTGACAAAAGTTTCAGGGAACCGATCGACGATGTGATCTGGCAGTAGTTCACGCAGGGCGGGGAGTGACCAATGCAGCGTCAAGCCCCATCCACCACTTCGTGCATCAACTGCGGAGTCTCGATCGAAGATCTTGAACTGAACATGATGGCGCTGGAGGTACTGGGCCAGGACGAGTCCACTAATACCTGCGCCGATAATCAGAATAGGAGAACCAGACATGTTGAACGATCTATGGCAGTTCCTGTAACACCAGTTTTATTGCCTCAATCTATACAACACCGTGTCTCATACCCCGCTGCTAGTTCATAGCAAATCACACAATTATGTTGTAGTGGTGCCACCCTCGTGGACCAATTTTCGTTGAGATTTTGTACGTAAATTTTCCAAACCATTCGAGTGGGCTAACTAGTCCGAACTGATTAAAATCGAATTTTATACGGTCTACAGAGTACTCCGTAGAGACTATATTGATCTTTGGGCCATTGTTACAACATACGCCAAAGGCCACGAGGATGCCCGTTTATTGGACAGGTCATTTAATCCGTAGATGTTAGTGAAGGGAATTTGAGTTACTCCGTTAATTAAGGGCTGAGACTGTTTGAATTCATCTAACCAAATTGGGTCTAACGAAATTAAAATTTGATTACCTGTGTAACCTGGACTCGATCTAATCCTATCACGGGCCCCTTTCCCGCGACATCCAGAGAAAATTGGTGGTACACGCGGATGCGGGTCCCACTGGCCGAGCGGGTCATGTAGATCCCGGTCCGTTGGAGCTATTTGGAACGCCCATATCTGAGGCTTTTGAGAAGGCATTTCATGAATAAACATGCAACCATGAATTATTCAAGGCCGAAAAGATGTGCTGTTGTTAGAAGTTCTAGTGTTTCGCGGGATCAGAAACACATATGTAGATAACATGCATCATTGCCACCAACTCAAACGCCACAAAAAGCAAGGAGTGCAGGGATATGGTGGGGGGGAAGGATGAAAAAAATTAAAAAAATTAAAAGCCAAAAGAAAGATTACTTGAAAAAGTTTTCTCCATAAGCTGAAAAGGAATGTACTCCAGATGTTGTAGGCCAAAATTTGCTAAATTTCGCTAGCGAGTCATTAAGCTTCCTACTTGGTTGACCTGCCCGACGAAGAAACTCTATACTCGACGGTCTTCTCAATACCCCCATGATCTGGCTCCCGAGTGGCCAGGATTAGCTCCTCGCTCGGTGTTCGTTTTGGTTGTCTATGACCGGAAGCACTTGACTGCAGATGCGATTGTGGATCCTTTGACCAATTATCCATCATGTAGCTTCTGCCCTGACTATCATAGTAAAACTGCTTGGATTTGTCACCGCTCGAAGCAATTCCTCGCACGAAACCCTTCAATAGGGGGGCCAGATAGGGAATGCACGTGACAATGTTCTAATGCAAGTCAGCCATAATGGGTCGCACGGAGGTGGTCTTTTTCACTTACGCCCACGTTGAATTCAATTGTTCCCCACAACACCAGCATTGTTGAGTTCCCGTCTCCGAAAGCCACACGTTGAATTTGGGTTAGCCGCATGATGGAGCAGATTGTAGTGAAGAGGCCGAGGAGGAAAAGGCACACCACACCAGCCTTTTGTGCGATTTTGATATTCAGACCGAGGAGCAACGGAATAGGAAGCACAATAATCACCACATCTGTAATGATGGTGTAAATTGCGAGGCCGTAGAATAGGCTTCCTACGGGAAGACATTTGCCTGGTAGACGATTGTTCCATGATTTTCGCACCTATTGTGCGCCATTGGTTGTCAGCTTGTGGTCGCGCGCGTCCCGGCGGGGACTCTTCCTACCGGTGTGCAATTGAAGAGCAAGCTAAGAGCGCCCGCGATATGACCCAACGTAGAAGCTGCAATCACGATCCAAATCACTATTCGATAACCACGCTTGGAGGTTCCAGAGATCAATCGCAGATAGCTGAGGCAGAGCGAAGCCTTGAACCCTGCGATACCGACCTGATAAAAAGGACGCCCTGCGTAGTTGAGCTATGTGTCTTTTTGTCAATTTGCCGTTCGAATGTAATAACCAAAAAGCGGCCCTTTATATGGTGAAAATGGATATTCACCTTAGAATATGTTAAGAAATTTGCTGCTGGTCGTAGCTTCAATGGCAGTCCTAGTCCATATCGACTTTCTGCGACTATGGGTAAGTACCATGCGACTACGGGGAGAGCTGACGGTGCTCACGAGAAATGCAAAGTGCGCTGTATATAACACCAAAGGCCTGCTAAAGAGTTAGTTATATTATCCCTTGAAAAACGCACAAATTGACCCACCATGCTAACAACCATCACATAGTCTGCTGCTGCCCATCGACTGGCTCGCGCTCGAAGATAAAGTCGCAATGAAACTGTGGAAACCATTAAGATGGTAAGACTCAAACATACTCCAAGTATCAGTGGGTACTGCGATGCAGCTTCAACCTCGGGCGAGGCGTTGTGTACCCAGCCCATCGTTGAGGAGAAAGCGTTCAAAGGGGTGTGAGGGAGAGTATAAACGAGAACATGATCCAACGTCTACCTGGGTGAGCAGATAGAACAGGGATGTGTTCATGCATTACGGAGTAGAATTCTCCAAAAAAATAATTAAAAACAAATGCGAAAAGAAATGCTCGTCCGACAGCAATTTCCTTTTTCGAATTAACACCGATTATGTCGGTACTTTGTGCTCCTCACGTCGGAGTCCGTACTCTCCCGGGCTTGCAAGGTTCTTCATCCAATATTTTTGATACTTAACTCCCCCTTTCATAATCTTCATGTAGCTCCTAACAAGGAAAAGGTTCTAGCGTCTTGGGCTCTTGATTCTAATTCGTTACTAGGTGGCACTACGTGAAGCCACGCGATCTCCACGGTGGTTGCGACGTTATTTATGCTTTTGTCACATGAATCCATTGTCCTTCCCACCATTTCCCCACTAACATTTCCACTAACCTTTTAATGCCTCTTCCTGAGGTTTCTTTTCTTTTTCCTGTCACAACTTCCCATTAACTAAATTCCTTGTCTGTTTCGCTATCGAGCACAGTCACGATGGGTGAAATCCAACCCGAGGTAGTGCCACAAGCACCTGCAAATCAAGTTGATGATGCCGTGGTATACCTCAAGGGCCATGAAAATGGGGTGCTGGACGCAGAAGTCGACCTGCGGGCTTTACGCCGTAAAATTGATTTACGTTTGATGCCTTATATGTTTTGCTGCTATGTCCTGCAGTTTTTGGACAAGGTCATGCTGAACGTGAGTTTGGCTTGCAACCCCTCCGTATGCGCCATGTTGTTAATGCAAGGATGTGGATACAGTATGCAGCCGTTATGGGGATCAAAAAAGACTTGCATCTCGCCGGCAATGAGTTCTCCAATGTTGCCACATGGGTCTTCATTGCCTACTTGATCGCTGAAGTACCTAATGGTGAGTTTCATTATTTATCTCCCTGACACCCTTGGGTACGTTCACCACCGCTAAGAATCAAATTTCAGTCTATTTCTTACAGAAAGCACCCCCGGCCAAATGGCTCGGCGCAAATGTTTTCTTCTGGGGAATCGCGGCTGCCGCCTCCTCTGGCGCCCGAGGGTACCAGAGCCTGTTGGCAGCACGAATTTTCCTGGGTATTTTTGAAGCAACAGTGGGACCCTCCTTGATGCTTATTAGCAGCCAGTACTATACCAAAAGCGAACAAGCTCCGCGGTTCACTGTATGGTACATGGGTCTTGGTGTGGCCCAGATCATTGGAGGTCTGATTTCTTTTGGATTCCAGCATGTGCATCATGCCTCACTAGAGAGTTGGCGGATTATGTTCCTTGTTCTTGGATTGGTGACAGCTGTTGTCGGCGGTCTCACATTTTTCTTCATTCCGGACTCACCGATGAAGGCGCCCTGGCTGTCTGAAAGCGAAAAGGTGGCCCTCCTTCAACATGTCAGCCAAAACCAGACTGGAGTATGGAGCACAACTTTAAACTTGAGACAAATCTGGGAGGCTGTGCTCGATGTTCAGTTGTGGCTCCTAACTGTGATAACAATTTTGGTATGTCTCACATTCCCAATTTGGCCCCTTGCTCCACCTATCCCCTGCAGGATTGTTGACCAATCTTGCATAGATCTCCGTGTCTAGCGGTGTAGTGACGACATACTCCTCGACTCTGATTGCCGGATTTGGCTTCTCGGGCCCCATCTCAGCGCTTCTCAATACCCCGGGGGGTATCGTTAGTATTTTCTTCACACTTCTAGTGGGTTTTGGCATCCGGCAAACTTCCAATCGCTGGGCCTGGAATGTGCTCTGCACCATTCCTGGAATCATCGGCGGCGCCTTACTGTCCTTCTTGCCCAAAAGCAACAAAGCTGGTGTCCTGATTGGTATTTATCTCGTCAACGCAATTGTAGCAACTCTTCCAATTCTATACCAGTGGACCATGGCCAACTGCGCTGGGCATACCAAGCGTGCGTTTGCTAGTGCGCTTGTTGCTGGGTCTTTCTCGGTCGGAAACATCATTGGCCCACAGACATTCCAGGCACGAGATGCACCAGAGTACCGCCCGGCCAAGATTGCGGTTCTTGCAACACAGGCTGCGGCGGCTGCACTGTCTGTGGTCCTCTTCCTCTATTACAAGTGGCAAAACCGCCGAAGAGACCAGACAAAGGCCGTTGATGAGAACAGCTTCGATGACACCAAGTGGGCTGGGCTCACTGATAAGCAAAATCCTACCTTCCGTTACGTCTACTGAACATTTGGGGGATCAAAGCTTGGAAACTATACTGTATATATATATCACCATGTTTTTGCTTCGTTTGACCCGAAAGGTTCAATTGCTTGGTGTGCGATGAGTTTTCTTGAATATATATTTTGCTCGTTTGAGATAAAATGCTGATAATTGGTCGTAAAGACGACGGCGACTACACCAAGTTCTTGATCTTAACCCAACTTTCTACTCGTCTTGACTCGGTGTTGAATTGTGAATCTTCGGCGAGTTTAGAATGAAAGCCTTATATCCAGTTAGAATTGCAAAAGTCTCACTCGGTATCCAAGTTACCCCTGAGAGGTGACAAATCTGAAGACGAAGACGAAAAAGTAATAGAGAATCTCATCGCACTCCGCATCTCAAAACGAAAGACCTGGGATGCTTAAGGATTATATCGGCTGTTTGGATGTCACTTGTAATGTCGTCGATACAGTCGAACCCAAGCCAGGTGGCAGCTGGCATGATTCAGAACTCACCCGGTAGGCTGGAGCGCATGTTGAATGGATGTTCGCAACCATGTGGAGTCAACTTGAACTTGGGGCTGCTCTACGTAACAGAGTGAGTCTCCTAGTCAATTTATCCTCCAATCAAAACTCCAATGTTTCGGCTCTTGAACACAACATCAAGTGCTCCGAGCCCACGGTACCGGGCCAGCCCCTGGCATGTAAGCAAATTGTTATCCACAAGACGAGCGTATATTTTTGAGATGTCATGTCGCGGCGACCAGTTTCTGGGGACCGATTTCTCGTGGCCTGACGACGTTCGGTAGGCCCGAGAGAATTTTGGTGTTCTTGGCGATGCTCATGCAGACTTTCAAATTCGTTGCTGAAGTTGCAAAGCCTTTCGGATATGCTGGGATTGAACTGGATATGTCGGCATTCTGCCCACTGAGTAATATTGTTGACATCATGGTTAGGGATAGGAACGGTTTCCTATGTCTACGCCGTGACTGGGCATTGGTCCCAACTGTCAGTTCCCATCAACATGAACGCTGCTAGGTGTTAGCAAAGCGTCGACTGGCCTGGAGTCAAAGTGTGTAGAGGCATGCTTGATACCAATCACGATGTCGCCGAGCGTGCCCGTGAAAATCTTTTCGGTGGCATCAATGCTGAGTTGTTGAAGTGGCTCACCATGCTTGAACCAGTCGCCATGTGATCGACATGCAGCAGGCCACACCTTGTCTTTTCTTTCTCTGAAGTTTTGCCTGATGCACTATCATACGATCCAAACGTTCCTTGTCGTACATACAAGGGCTGTAGTCCTTTGGGAGCAAGCGGGAAGAACGATGAAGGATCGAACAATGTCGTGTACTCTTTGTTCCAGGGACCCATATCATGTAGCGTGCACAGGCAATGGTGACTTTGGGTGGATGGAGGGCGAGTCTAAAAATTCCGACAAGAGAGAATATCCGGGCGTAGAGCGTCAGTATGAAAAAGGAATCATGAAGCAGAAGCAAGCGCTCAAAAAGATTTAGGACACGAAATGGTTTAGTAAAACGGGGAGATATTCTAGAAAGAAGCAACTGGTATATTCATGACAGAAGGCAGAATGGAAAGGTAAATATAGGAAGCGAAACAAACCTGCGGTTGGGTAGGGAAAATGTGAATGCCTGGCATCAACATGGTTGGGAAGGAAGAGACGTGACCAGTGTTGAGCAATAAGAGTGGTCCTGGATGTCAGGATGGGAAAGACAGTAAACCGTTTCATGGATGGAACAACGCCGGGGGAGGGGAGATGAAACAAAGATGAGACAATGTCGAGAAGAGGGAACTGAGTAAGATGGGAGGAACAGTAAAGTGAAAAAGTTGAATAGCATCAAAAAAAAGTTCCCCATTAATCTAGACCGTTCCTAGACCTCAGGAAGGTATGGACAGAGTCTGGTCTCTCGATGTACATGGTCCTTCCTCCGGCCATTCCCCTATACACCTCCACCCACCGTACTAACTACGGCCTCCCCCCTAAGTAACGGGGGACTATACCCTTCCGCGGGGGGTTTGCCTAGCGTAGTGCTTCGGATGAGCTTTAGCATATAGGAGTCCGTCCTGGTGTGGGATGCCCCGGCCATAATACCGCTGGGCCACTGGGGGGGGCTGGTTAAAATATGAGTCCTTCTCTTCTTCAAATAGGAACAAAACTTAAGTTAGATGTCACTAGAGAGTATGAGAACGTCAGTTTGCCTACCTTCCAGGCGTCGTGATAGCTTCAAATTTGACAGAATGAGTCTCGATAAGAGCTAACTCCTCTCTGCTAAGTTTGAAATGAATCTGACTACCTGGTGATGGTGGTTGAAAGTCACTTTGACTGGAGGGTACATGCATATAAAGTCAAAAAATGAAGCTATTCAGACGCACATTTTAGGAAGGAACGACCACAGGATGAATGGCCGGCCCTCAAAGTCATGAGTTCGATTCCTGGCCTCACTGAATTAATTCAAAGCTGCACATTTTTAATTTCCTGCCTTTTTCCACAAAAGAAAAAGACACATTATGTTGATATCCAAATGCCATCCCATCCACGCCATTCACTCGACAGCGACCACAAAGACGATAATCCAACCGAGCAAAAAGGCACGATACTCATATGCCCACCTTTAGTACTTGGGGCATACTAAGAGAAAGGCAGAAAATTTGATATCCAATTATCCATCCAACTTAAAAGAGCCATCAGAGTCTTCACCTACCCGTTTTTCCGTTATTCTCTATTCAACAATATTTGACCATGTCTTGTCCCAACTTTCCTCTATGTTGGTTGTTTGCGTGTTGACTGAAGATCCATAGATTAATCATAACCTAAGGGCCTTGATCATAAAGTTACAGTCGCAGATACGATACGATGAGGGCCTGTGCCATCTGCTTGTGGATCTCCACTACCGGTTCCTTGTCTGGAATCATCTCCACAGATCAATTTCAGATATCTCAGTGGGCGCCCTACTGCACTCATGGTCCTCAGGCTCCGCATAACCATTCTTTTACCGAGGCTTCGATGTGGTATGGATAAATGCCGACTTTTAAGTGGTATATTCCTTGTTGTATTGCATGTATTGAATTCACATCGTACAAAGTCGACGAAATTATCAAGAATTCTGCGACGTCTCTCCACATTTATATTCACTTGGCCACGGCGCTGATCTTGAACCCACCGGGCACCTGGGTTTGGAAAACACCGGTTTGGTCGTACTTCTTAGCAACAGTCCGAATAAACTCCACATTTTCAGAGCCGTAGCTGGACAGAGGATTTTGGTTGCTGTTGGCGTAGTTCAGGTAAATGAATTCATTGTCGGCTCCGATCGACTTCGAGTAAGTGGTCAACTCCCCAAGAGCACTGTCTGCCAGTTGGTTGAAAAAGGCATCATCGGCCTCATCTTTCCACGAGCAGTAGATGAGGAGTTCTGCATAAGGGTGTTAAACACTAGGAATGTAGCACATTTGAGGGGGACTTACGGAACAGGTTCTCATCGAAACGGCTGAGGCCTAGCATGTTGCCACCTTGCTCAGTGCTGTGATCAGAGAATAGTTTGGGCAAAGGCTGAATTACGGTGGACAAAATGTAGTCATCACCCTTGGCACCTGCCTTGGCCTCATCAATCATTCTATTGTGAATATCGACGGTGCGCTTCAGCACATCGAGGTTGTTCACAAATGAGGCAGTGACGAAAATTTGTCTGAAATACGTCAGGGATTTACTTTAGAGCGTGTTAGTTAGGATCGACATACCGGTATCCAGGTGGCTGAGGTACCTCCTGGGTCAGATTCCAAAGGTTGGTAACACGCATCGAGCTGCTAGTATTGACAATAGCGGTGAATTCGTCGAACGCCGCGGGGTAAGCCACAGGAGTGGTATATTCCAGAGCACTAAAAACGATGTTTTGGTCAGTCACAGAGGTGTACCCCCACACACCAATCCAAGAAGCGTATGGATCATTTTCAAGATTGTTAATGAATTTGTGGGCAGCCTCAAGGTGCTGGGAGGTAGTGATATTGTCGTATGTGACGATTCCACCCCAAAGCTTATCGTCGTCGATGATCTTCATATCAAACTTGGTGACAATTCCGAAGTTCCCAGACCCACCCTTTAGCGCTTTGAAGAGATCCGCGTGGTGATCTTTGTTGGCTTCAATGATATTTCCATTAGCCAAAACAACCTCGTAGTTCACGACATTGTCGCAACCGAATCCAACACGCGCAGTGTGGTAACTGTTGCCACCTATGGAAAGGGCTTTGTCAGTCAAATTTCCACATGTGAACATGTCTGGTCAAATGTTACCGCCGAGCAAAAATCCAGCAACTCCGACAACATCAGAGCGGCCACCGGCCACTGTCACATTGTACTTCGCCAGAGTCTTGTAGACATTTCCCCAGCGGGATCCAGAAAGAATGGAAGCAGTGCCGGCGTTCTTGTTGTAAGTGGTAGCGTTCATCAATAACATATCAATCGTCACACCATCAACGATATTGTTTGCTCCGGCCCAGGTGGTGTGGCCACCTCCGCGAACTGCAAATTTGCAACCAACATCAGCGGCAACGAGCATGGAAACGGCGAGAGAAACCTCTTGCGCCGTGCGTGGCTGTAGAATACAGGTCGGCTCGAGCTGAACATTCTTAGCCCAGTAAGAGCCGACCGATATCTTGTAAGCGGCGCTGTCGGGATAAACCACCTGGCTCTTCAGAATTGTGGCTCCTAAAGCTGAGCACTGTTCGATTGATACTTTGTCAGCCGATTCGCTTGTATTCTTGGAATCTCGGAGAATAACCCACGCAAGTCTCGGATGTAGTCGCATGGGCAGCTTTAGGCAAGGCAGCGATGCACAGGGCTGCAAGAACGGGAGTAAAATACATGGTATAGTAATGTACGAGAATCGATATGGATCTTCTGCGGCTTCCGGCAGATGGAGTGTTTTCGGGGCATTTCTTGCTATTATACCTAGTTTCGAAAATTTAGTTAAATGCAAGCGGGTTTCAGTATCGCAAGACCTCTCACATTGTTGGAAAGTCGGTCAGGAGTGACGCAGACCAAACGAACTCCACTGGATGATGCAGTAAGTAAGAAAATAGAGGTTTCGGGGAACATGTACCAGCACGCACTGTCTCTTGGGCCGCAAAGTGGGTGGTAATGAGAAAGCCGTATCACATTATGAAAGTGGATGTTATTGCCCAGACAGAGCGGTTCGTTTAGTTCACCATAAACTGAGGATCTAGCTACTTAGGTCAAACCCGACAAACAAGGCATCTGTCAGATGACCCTGTCTTAATAGAAGGGAGCTAGCTGGGGGACCACTTCCGGAATGGAAGCAACCTCATACATCGATAACCTGTATCCAGATCATGAGGGGCTATACAATCAAGCCCTGGAATGATTGTCTGGTACAGGGACATCGGGGCTGGCACGGTGATTTCAATTACGGACAATTAGGGCCCGTTCCACTAGGAATTATCACGTACCGTACGGGATTGAATGAGAGAACGGACTTCCTGAATGGGCCGTCGTTGTCTGCGTCCCTTGAGAAGCCAGCAAGCAAGCGGATATACCGCGACGTCCCAAGCGAAGTTACAAAATAGCAAGAGCGATGAAACGTATCAGTGACCATGAGGCTCAAACATGTGGTTGAAGTTCGAACAAATGATAAATAAGATAAGGAGCAGGTGAACGGACCAACGGTCATACTTGGCACCCGAACAGCCTCGGGGGGAACGCGCCAAATCTAGAACACTTCG
Organism: Penicillium italicum; assembly: GCA_002116305.1. Classification (NCBI taxonomy): domain Eukaryota; kingdom Fungi; phylum Ascomycota; class Eurotiomycetes; order Eurotiales; family Aspergillaceae; genus Penicillium; species Penicillium italicum. Next base: position 105,631 of record KZ108085.1, on the reverse strand, counting down.
TTGGAAAGATACCTGGGTATTCCAATCTGTAATATTTTACACGCGCTGCCAAAATCGTAATGCACCCCCAGGGCGAGTTGAGAGGCATAAAATTATAACACAAAACACACATTCAGCACCCCATCATTTGTTTTCGACGTCAAGATCAGTTCCCATAACCTTTCCGAGACTTTTCTCCGCCGTCTCCCACTCTTTGCTAATAACATCCAGCACCCAGTCACCCCTGGGACGAAGTTTAAACTTGATCTCCCTCGGTGTTGTCATGAACCCTGCCACGACCATCGCCCATGGATCCACGTCTTCCCCATCAACGGGCTCGATATCAAACGCCCACAGCAAGCAAGCAATATGCATGAAAGATCCATCAGTAGCGACCTTCCTTCCTTGGCAGATCCTGCGGCCTTGTCCAAAGACCGGCAACGGAAGATCCGTTTGCAGTCTTTCCGCTCCGTCATCATCCCGCCGGAGCCACCGCTCAGGCACGAAGTCCTGAGTGTCTCCCAGCGCAGGGTCAAAGACCTTCTCGTCTCGACCAATGGCCCACGCATTGGCCATGAGAGTGACGCCCTTTTTGATCTTGACACCATTGAACTCGTCGTCCCGATCCGCCCTACGGGGAATGGACCCTGGCGAAATAGGCCGCCACCGGAAAAGTTCATGCATAATAGCGTCGATGAAAGCTAGTTCTGAACGGTCCGAGAACTGGGGGAGGCGATCACGGCCAACGACCTCGTCAAGCAAGGCATGCGCCCGTTTCATAAAGGATGGTTGGTGAAGCGCTGCAATGAACAACCACAGTAGCTGCCGCGGTGAAGTCTCCATGCCTCCCTGGATGGACGTTGCGAGAGTAAAAGCGAGGTCGAGATCGGGGACACCCTCTTCCGAGTACTTCTTCGCTGTGGCGATGGCTTGCTTGGTGGAGTTCCAGCCCGCAGAGTCCCTCCCGTGGCGGAAGAGCCGCATATAAAGGTCCACCTGCGTGGCATACAGCTTGTCGGCCGCTCGCTTCCAGGGTGACAAAAATGCCGGCAGGTGGCGCAACGGCGGAACTATATCTGGAAGACCGGGGTTCGCAGCGAGATGGGTCACTTGAGTCTGGATGTCAATGATCTCATGCAGGATATGCTCTTCAAAACTTGGGATGCGCAAGCCATAATGCAGAGCAAGTATAACACTCGATTGAGTGCGTTCAAGCAGTGGATAGATGGTTTCTGTACTGATTCCTTGGGGAAACTGCCGTGTAGCATTTGATAGATCAAATAGTAGTTGTTTGGACTCAAGCTCCATCAAGGGGTGGTACTGTGGGGCGGCGAGAGCGCCGAGACTAGGCGCCAGGATGCGGTGGTGGAACTTGAGGTGATCGTCGTAGTCGTGCATTAGAGTAAACTTTGACTTCCCAGGCTCAGCACCTGTGATCATCTCCATGCTGACAGATGGCGGGCGGTTGCTGTACCACTGGCTGCGGCGACTGAACAACTCAGTCACAGCCTCATATGAATTCAAGACCACAATCGGTATGAGTCCAAAGAGCTTCGGTACTGCAATAGGGCCATTTTCTTTCGTCCATGAGTCCCAGTTTAAAAGAGGTTTCTCAATGGAGGAGCTATGGATGTCGCCGATGAGGGGAAGCTTGAGGAGGGGTTTAATTTCTCCCTTCTTTTTTCCTGTGATAGTGTAGAGCAGTGTCAATAGACCTAACGCCACCGCCACCGCGATGGGAGTGGCAGACATTTTGGCTACGAAAATGCAGGGGTTGAAGGCGAGACTGCGTTTGACAGATCAGATGTGTTGCGGAGAAAAAGGGATGCAGTTTTACATAGCGCGAACGGATGGATTTTTCGGCTGTTGTGCCAAGCTCTATTATTATCTCTGTCCGGTCTTCTGCAATTGGGTGTGGAAGTCAAAGCACGCTAAGAAAGCAACGGACTGGAGACGGAATTGTTAACTAGTACTTTGTACAAGACACCTGGCCCACCAATGAGTTTCCCCCAGATGTTGAAGCGGCATTTTTCGGATAATGAAATTGTGTTGTCTCACAAAACGTGACCATAATGCATCAGGTCTTTCAGTCTCCACGACTTGAATCCGAGCAAGTACTCCGTACGGAGTAGTCTACTCGGAATTGTTCCCCATACTACTGGTTCGTTGAAACAATTTCTTTTATTAAAACATGTGAAGTATCTAATGCCGAAGTCCAAAGCTGAATAGCGGCCAATGCACCGGAGTTTTTGGCCCCAGGAGCTAGCTTCAACTGTGCTAGCTGCAGGTTGGTTTTAAATTGCCCGTTCAACAACTTTCTTCCAGATTTAATCTATTTCGCTTGGTTTTGTTTTCCCTGGGAAAACCTAGGAGAATGGGAGATGGTCGTTACCTTTCCTATAGAGACGCCAGCCCAAAGGCAGGTTCTAGGCGTGGCCATCACCTTTTCCATCTTAGCTGTGGTAGCAGTAAGTCTGCGACTGCTGGCGCACCATCTTGCAAATAAAAAGTGGATCCTGAGTGATTATTTCATAATTGCTGCCGGTGTGAGTATTTGCCCAGTCAAGACGAGTGATGTTAACTAAAATAATTAACACAGATCTTCGCTGTCGGCCTACAATCTATTAGCATCACCGGCGTAATTCAAGCTGGCATCGGCTATGATCATGTCACGGCAATTGCGGGCACATATGGAATGGGGCCTATCACCAAGCTCCTCCAGCTGATCATCCCATTACAATTTCTTTGGGTTCTGAGTCTCAGTTGTACAAAAATCTCCATATTGTTCTTGTACCTAAGCATATTCCCAGTTACCTGGGCCGTGCGGGTCTGGTGGATAACAATGGGTGTGATTATAGCCTGGACGATTGGGACGATACTGGCTGGCTGTCTGATATGTCGGCCTTTCGCGTTTAACTGGGACCAGACTATTCCTGGGGGATCATGTGGAAACCAGGTTACCTCATTCACGGTGACGGGGGTTATAAATCTTCTGACCGACGTTGTTGTGCTGGTGACACCTATGCCGCTGCTGTATAAGCTACAAATGGCCAGGTATAAGAAAGTGACATTCATCACTATCTTCGGGCTGGGAGGATTGTAAGATTTGCGCGATAACAAGGAAAACAAACGCGAGAGGGTCTTTGCTAACCTATAATACAGCACATGTATCATCAGCATTCTTCGTATCTCTGTTCTCTCCACAATGGACTTCACCGATATCACCTACACGCTTCCTCGTGCCAACATCTTCAGCGGCCTGGAGCCCTGCCTCGCTGTCATCCTCGCTTCGGTCCCTATGATGCGCCCACTTCTCGGGCGCTCAATATACACACCCGAGATGACAGCTCGGCCTTCGAATAAATATATCTCCCCATCTGGAAGATCCAGGTCTACTGGAGATGGCGAGTTCCAGCCACTGCAAGATGACTCGACTGAGCTGTGCTTGCGGCCACTTGGGCCAAAGCATGAGGTTGGCATCACAGTTCAAAAGCCCTCAGAGACGAGAGAGAGATACGGTGGAAGCGAAGATTCTCCTAAGGCTGGAGAGAGCAGGGATATAGGTCAGATGCAGAAAGAAGGCTTGGAGATTTCAGTGAAACAAGAATGGGCTGTGTTGCATGCACGGAATCAGTGTTGAGTGCCTCTTTCCCACTAGACGAATATATAATACGCCTGAATGACCAGGCATCTACACATGATTGGCTCTTTCCGACCATTTGATCGATTGTCCTTTCCATTCGGATTGTTGGGTTGTTTATACTGCATTGTTTCCAACCTATATGGCTTTTCTCTTCAAAGCGTCACGCGTCAAAATTTTTCTTCTGTTAAAATTATCTGCTCCAAGAAACATTTCTCCAGATCTCCTCATTAATCCGCAGAATGGTATTCAAATATTTTGTCGTGTTGGTAATCCAACTCTGCTGGGCTGCTCTTGGGATTGCCCAAGACGCGACAATTGTTTGTTTACCTCCCACGAAGCCACCAAGGAACTAAGGAAACTAACAACCTACAGACGATCCCTTGGGTTACAGATGCACCCGATTACTTCCAGGGCTATGGAGGTAAGGCCATAGGCGCCGTATGTATATTGTGTGCTTCTCCTGTGATTCGTCACTAACAACAAAGGCAGAAAGATGCAACAACAACCTATGGAATCAACTGTCTCTCGGACCAAACAGCCTGCCACAGATTTACCCCGGATTTGACCGTTATCTACGGGCCGAGCAGTAAGAACATAGCAGCCCCACCACCTCCCAGGCAGAAATTTATGCTGACTTATAGATATAGCATATGACATGATCGCCAATGGCTACAAATTTGACTTCACCTCTGGTTGCACGCTCATGGGTTCTCCGACACCCACAGGCGCATCTTGCACAGAAACGAAGTCTTTACATGAGACTAGTACTATCACCTCAGCCACGGTGCTTGTACCAGCCACGGGCGACGATTCCACCCTTGGAATTTTCCCGGCAACCTTGATCGTGACTGATACTGGAGACTTCTCCGCGTCCACCGCGACTGAAACCGAAACATCTATCAATTTTCACGTTTCAACGAATGACGCAAGCTGGACTATGCCTGCTACCGCGACCGCTGATCCCATTACCGCAGTCTCAGTTGGGTTCTTGAATTCAACAGCCACGATAACTGGTGTTCCAACTTATTTCGGCAATGGAACTTCGCGAGCTGACAAGAATGGCACAACGGTAACGGTGACTGTTCTTGCTAGCTCTGCTCCGTGTCACTGTGAATGTGACTGCCGACAAAACCAGACTGCTGTGGCCACTGTCACTGTCCCAATGGCGATGAAAAATCACGGAATCAAGATGGCTACACCTATGGTAATGGTGTGGGGATTCGTAGCTAGCGCCATGTTCTGGATTTGAACTCGGACTTAAGAACCAAGGGCCGGATGGTTTTTTTGACCAAAATGGGATGCCATTTGGATATCAACCATATCAAAGTTTGAACCTATGGTGAGATAGGGTTTTAGGAACAGAATCGAATCTAAGAAATTGATTGATTTACAATTATGCATGTTGTACTCGGTAGGAATAAATTCCGCGATGTACCGGCATAAAAATAGAATAATGCTTGGTAACACATTGATAATGGTAATGCTGATTAATTGTGGGTACTGTGAACGTGCGTACCTTTGCTAAGCCATGGGTCGGAGGGGTCGGAGACTGTTAATTCCGTTTGGCGCGAGGTTGTATTGCACTCTGATTGGCTGGAGGCGTTCAAGGTCCTCCGAGATATATGGGCCCATCCCACTGGTGGCATGGAGAAAGCGATAGAAAAGGGTTTTTTGAGTTCTCGCGATTTATGGATTCGCAATCCACATCATGTATAAAACCCCAATCCCAGTTTCCCTGTTGTTTGTCCTCGGAATCATTCTATATCACTTCACTCCACAACTCATCACCCACCTGTCTCCCCTCAACACCTTCACCATGGGCTCCACTCAACCCGAATTCAAGAACACGGCTACTTCCTCTCTTTTGGAGTTGGTGAAGGCTCGCCGCACATACTACGACCTCAAGGGCGAGAGCCCCGTCTCTGACGATGTCATCGAGCGCATTGTTCAGGACTCCGTTCTCCACGTCCCCAGCTCCTTCAACACCCAGACCTCCCGTGTTGTCCTCCTGCTGAAGGAGGAGCACAAGAAGGTGTGGGATATTGCCCTTAACGCCTTGGAGGGTCTGGTCACCGCTGGTCACGTTCCTAAGGAGCAGTTCGAGACTTCCACCAAGCCCAAGCTGAATGCTTTCCGCGCTGCCTACGGAACCGTGCGTTTCCCCTGCTCAAAATGACTCCATTTTGCGTCAAAATGGCGAATCAAAAGCTTACCCGTCACTGCAGGTCCTTTTCTTTGTTGACTTTGAGTCGCTCGCTCCTATCAAGGAGAAGTTCGCTATCTACGCCGATAAGTTCGATCCCTTTGCCCTGGAGTCGAATGCTATGTCTCAGTACCTTGGTATGCGCCTTTCTTCTTCGGCCTTTGGTCAAACACAAGTAATTTGAAACTAACCATCTTCAAGTCTGGACTGCCCTTCAGTCTGAGGGCCTCGGCGCCAACCTTCAGCACTACAGCCCCCTCATCGATGAGGAGATTGCCAAGACCTGGAACATCCCCGCCTCGTGGAAGTTGGATGCCCAGCTGGTCTTCGGTACTCCCAACTCTCAGCCCGGCGAGAAGACCTTCGCTCCTCTTGAGGACCGCTACAAGGTTTTCGGCAAATAAACATATAAATACACACGTATATTGATTTAGCATCATGAATGAAAGAGAAACGACTTGGATTTTCAGTTTCAGCACAATTATGCAAATCCCACAATCAGTAGGCCACACTACATAATACAAACGTACCGCAGCAAGGGGAATACATACCCGGTATGACGTCGCATGCATGTAGGGTGATCCTGATCAACAAAGCTTACATGAACATCCAAGTTCATAGAGTTCGAGACCCCGAAGATCAAATGCGGACCAAGAGAACCCCCAATGATCATTGCACGGGAATAGCAGGTCTGATAATAACCGACTGTTGGCCTGATGCAAGATCCCGTTGTGTCCCACCGGCCTCGGAAATCGGATTCCGTCCTGCCGTGCATCCGATTGGATACAAAATCTCATTGGAAGAGATTGGGCATCAAATTAATGTGTCAATCACAGGCGATCGTGGAAGCTGATGACGTCGATATACATTTGATTCGCAATTCATTCTCTAGCAGGGAGTAGCATTCCAAGCTTAATCTCGGAAGTAGATCTACTGCTCTGTGCCTAGCAAACAGTTGTCACGTTTCTGTTCTTTTGTCTCTGCCAAGTAGAAGCGAGGTGGAACAGCCCAGAGTTCCATATGGGAATGAACAGCCCTGCCTAATCTTAGTGCCTGGGAGTAGACCTCTCGTTTGGAATGATTGCATACCTGTCGTTCTTGAAACACAAACTAAATCCACTAGTTAAGAGTATACGCAACCCTTCCGCAAGGGACTCAGATAAGCACGTTGTGGATTATATGCAGGAGGTACGTTGTACGTAGACGTTATACATCAACAACATGGTATTTGTAGTAAAAAGTACAAAGTAGATAGATGCCTGACCTTATTTTTGTGGATAAAAATCGGAACTCCACCAACTCCACTCCCATCTTATCACCAATTTAGCCGTTTTTCGCCATCCTTGAAGCAAATTTTTCTCCTTCAACTCGCTAAATTGCACTCATAGACATCTTGGAAATATCGTGTCTCTGTCAAATTGATAATGACATTTGAACCGCACGCCGGTGCAGAAACCCGCGCTACTGGGCCTCAGGATCTAGATCCTACCCCTCCAAAAGGTCAGGATGGAGACTCAGCGCCAGTATCCGGCCGATCTTCAATGTCCTACACAAGGACGTACTCAACTCCAGCGACCGGGGCGCAAACCCCCGATCCGCTTATGGGCAACAAGATCGTGGACAAAGTTGCCCTGCAAGACCTTTCCATGAATGATATCGGCCGTGAAATCAACGAGAGCTACGCCCTCGATACAACAAACAAAATAAAGAACAGAAAACATCCAGACACGACATCCAATCCTCATCCCGACAGCGACGAAGAATCATGATCCCCGATCCGCAGCAAACAAGGCATCCCGCCCGAGCTCTCAAGCTTCACAGCCGAGATCATCCTAATCTGCGTCTGCTCAGCAGGCCTAATGCTCTTCTCCTTCCTGCTGGGTGACATGCTCGCCCCTCAAGAACAAATCAAAGCCGCCCTCGGCATCACCAACACCGAACTCCCCTGGGTCGTCGGCGCCTTCAACACAGCCAACGGCCTATCAGTGATCATCTCCGGCTCGCTAACAGACCTAATGCCACCGAAGCTCCTCATGGTCGGAGCCTTCGCCTGGCTCGCCGTCTGGAACCTAATCGGCGCATTCACCCTCCACCCCTCGCGCCACGTCCTGTTCTTCGTCATGCGCGCCATGCAGGGTCTCGCCATCGGCGTGCTCGTCTCCGGCAGCATGAGCATCCTCGGCCGCGTCTACACGCCCGGTATTCGCAAGAACCGTGTGTTCTCAGCAATGGCCGCTACCGCCCCGTTCGGGTTCTCCCTCGGCGCAATCCAGGGTGGCGCTTTGTACCAACACCTGCCGTGGATCTTCGGCTCCAACGCGATCATCTGCGTGCTGTTGTGCGCCGCGGCTTGGTTCGCCATTCCACCTCTGCGCCCCGTCGCCGATGTCTCCGGCAAGGAAGCACCGTCCATCAAGCAATTCGACTACATCGGCGGCTTCTGCGCGGCTGGCGGTTGCGTGTGTCTCCTGTTCGGGCTGACGCAGGGCCCCATCGCATCATGGTCCCCTTACACGTACGTGTTGATCATCGTGAGCTTAGTGCTCTTCGTCGGGTTGTTCTTCGCCGAGCGCAACGCCGTTCGCCCTCTCATTCCAAACCGTCTCTGGCGCACACCAGGCTTCACTCCGTTGATGATCGCGTACTTCCTGGGCTTCGGGTCGTTCTTCGGCTGCTGGCAGTTCTACGCTATTCAGTTCTGGCTGCGTATCCAACACGCCAGCCCCATCGCTGTTGCCCTGTATCATATCCCCAACGCGCTGGTCGGTGTCCTGGCGACGGTCATCGTCGCTCGCACTCTGCACCTTGTCCCGGGTCACTATATTTACACGGTATCTATGCTAGCCTTCACGTTTGGATCGGCGTTTTTCTTGCCGCAGACTGCAAACACCTCTTACTGGGCGCTTTCATTCCCGGGTATCTCGCTGGTCACATTCGGGCCTGACCTTGCCTTTGCGGCGGCTTCGATTTTCATTACTAGTAACGTTGAACGGTCCTATCAGGGGAGCGCGGGCGCTTTGTTGGTTACAAACCAGAACCTTTCGTCGGCTATTATGACTAGTGTTGCTGATGCTATTGGGACCCGTGTCGATAGAGGCCCGTCCGGGGAGATTGGTCTTGATGGGTTGCATGCTATTTGGTGGTTTGCTCTTGCGGCGCAGTTGCTCGCTGCGTTGGTCACGATTGTTTGGGTCAGAATTCCCAAGGAGGAGGAGAAGGAGCACGTTACTTGATTTGGAACCTGTGTAGATTGGTTTATTTAGATATAGATTACGCAGGGGCATAGGGGCCGGGGTTACTTTCGGCTTTAATGTAGTTCATTGAGGCCTTGGTGCCTTAATTTGGCCTTCAATTTGACCTCAATCATGACTGCTTTCAGGTGCTAGTTAGAATTCCTTGGTATATTTGTCTTATTTATAACTTAGTGTTAAAGGGGGATTGTTTACCTAGACCTAACCTAATACCGGGTTAAGTCCGGGTCCGGTTAGGTTATGCGGAAGCCTAACGTAGACTGTTAGGTCATAGGTGATGGCCTTTACCTGACTTCCGTTAGAAAAGCGCGGTGGTAAAAACTGATTAGTTATATAAGGAAAAAAATACATAAAAAACTATTTGAGGTTCGTCACCTCGCAAAATCAAGCCAGTTAAATGATTTACACTCAAACCCAAAAACGGCTTAACTCATATACAACCACAACAGTTTTCCTTGCGTCTTTTCACCCAACTTACGTCTTCTCACCTTCGTCAAATTTTGATATCAACATCGTAAGACAACATACTAAGAGTGCATAAGATCATACTCAAAAGAAGATTTGCAGCGGAGATGTTCAGGAATCCCCGAGAGGTCGTACCTGACGCCGTATCTTCAGCATTCAGCCAAATACTCAAGCCTCTACCGGTCATATCGTGGGGACAGCTTGTAACGTAATATTTGGGGTTCCAACTGGAGCAGGCGTGAGGATTTCCTGTTCTACTATTTGGTCTCATTTTTGTTGACTATCATGGCAGCATCACATGTTTGTTGTCCGAGACGAACATTATCAGACGGCGATTCAGAAGCTCACAGATTCTGGATTCACTTAAGCGCCTCCTGATCGCCGGCCCGCTCCTGAAGTTATGGAGTCTCTCCTAGATCCGCAAGCCGTCCTTGATGAGATTAATAAGGGCTACGAACGCCTAGACCGTTATTATATATCATTCCAGTTCCTGCCTTATCTTCTGTTCAGCGGGGATCGAATCTTTTTAATCCCTAACTCTTTCGCACATTTACCACTGGATAACGTCGACATGACTTTAAATCAGTCAAACCAGAAGGCCCAATCGGAGCAATATGAAGTGTATGGTAACTTGTTCTATCCGCTTGAAGCAGTGTTGGTTGAGAGCTTTGTCAAAGGAGTCATTCACGACATCGACGAGGTTGGATTTTCGTCGTGGCAGATGCTACTAAACGCCTGGATATCAATGATGCGGGGCTATCTCGACGTCAACAATGATACCCTTGATGACTGTGCGGATGAGCGGGTAGTGGAATGGTATAGCACGCACTTTGGTCGGATTCACGAAGACCAGTATGGCGAATGGGACCTCCGGGTTACAAAACGCCTTGGTTCTGGAAAAGAAATGCCAGTGACTTCTACTGCTTGAGGCGGCCAGCGATGAGTTGTGAAATCCAGATAACTGAATGAGGAGAATAGAGCGCTAAGCAATTATCGAGTACGTGACATGTAAATTATGCAATGTATGCAGGTAGGGTAGCGTATACAAACAATTTGGTGGGCATAAACATTGAGGCCTCCTGTTGCCCTCTTTTCCTTTTCTACTTCTTTTTGAAAATCTTCACATTCTAATCTTCAACCTAATAGACGCGGATAGAAAGAACAATGAGCACACTCAGGGATCAATAACAGCCAAAAAGTCAAGCGGGAGCAACAGAGCTAGCAACTGTGTAACCCTTTCAGACATGGTAGTTTAAACAGTGAGTCAGATAACTAGAACGAGGACATGTCTTAAAAATGCTATACCGCAAACCGCCTCCATAGTATCCAAGTATCTACATAAGCCCCAATTAGTACTTGACTCTAACAAGAACGACAATGGGTCGTACCAGTTGCCGAAGATCGCTAGGAATTTGATCTTTTGCTTTGGGGCCTGTCACATCCATGGCCAGTGTTTTAGTAGATCTGCCAGTGCAGCTCTCAATTCTTCAGTATGTCTGAAATCGAGTTACGGCGTTCCAGGCACAGTGAAAATGATCAAGTATTCCGTATCACGAATTAAAGTGCCCCGATCTCATGTCCAATAGTGTGATTCGCATGATGGAGACCTGAAGCACATGAAATCAGAATCAAGCACTACATGCCCTCAATGTCTACTCTCCAGACAACTCAACAATAACCTCCCCTTTCTCCCCAAGCGCCCCCTTCACAGTTGTTCCCAACTCCCCACTGAGCTCGCGAATCCTCCGCGTCACCCACACATGATCCGCATCTCTAGAATCCAACAAAACAGCCCTAAACCGCTCAACTCGGGTAGGGAAGATCTCCAATCTCTCCAACCCAATCCCACCACCACTCTTCTCCCGAACAACAACCCTCCACAAAGCCCCGAGATCATTCCTATACTCCTCATTCAAGGCATAATCATCCACAAAGTCCCCACAACCGTAGATAACAAGCTTCCCATGGTAAACCTCCACACCCTGAACATGATGCGACGAGTGGCCATGGACGATATCCACACCGCACTCATCGATCAAGAAATGCGCAAGCGACGTAATCCGACCATCCGGCTGCCAGGCATAATTCGGGCCCCAGTGAACCGAAAACACCTTCAACGCCGGCTTGATCTGCTCGGCGTCAACAAGCATTTCCCGCAGCCGAGCGCGAGTGTCGCGCGTGTAATCAAACAGATTGAATCCCGGCACGCTGGCCCACACGCGCGGATGATCGGAAGCGGAGTATATGTGGACCGTGTAGCGGTGCTGTTTGCCTTCGTCTATGGGCTCTGAGACCCTGGGCAGAAGTAGTACAGCAGGCTTGCGCGCATCATCGGCTGTTTCACCCGCACCCGCGTAAGCGATGTTCGCAGCTTGCAGTGTTTGCACGGTTTCTGTGAGACCCTCTACGTCGAAGTCGAGGGTGTGGTTGTTGGCGAGACTGGCGTAGTCGATGCCGCCGGCGTGTAGAATCGGGCCTAGGTTTGCTGGGTGCATGCGGTAGTTGAATACTTTGTTGGGCCACGGGATTGGGGCTGTTGTTACGGCAGTTTCGAGGTTGATGCATGCGAGGGTGGAGGAGTGGAGAAGGGGCAGGGTTGTTCCCCATGGTGAGGAGGGTGTGTAGTTTCCTTTAGAGAGGAGGGTTGGATGGGCTTTTATGAAGGTTGTGGCAATGCGCTCGTCGTGCTGGTTGGGGACGTGCTCTGGCATCAGTTGGTCAAGCAGGCGGCCGAGCATTACATCGCCTGTGAAGGTCAGAGTGAAGTCTTTTGGGGTGGACATTGTAGAGGATGGTCAATTTGAAGAATTGGAATTGGTAGTTTAGAGCAGATTTGATCAATTAAGTTGATTGAGCTGGATTGGGGATTTGAACGTTAGAGGTCATGATGACATCGGTCCTCATGAAGCACTACCTAGCTAAGATACATCTACATACAAACAAGCATTGAGGGACTCGTTGAAGTAAATAGATATCGATTACACATTATAGAATACAATTCATTTGTCACTCTTTTTTTAAAAAAATAATAACACAACCAGGGACAAGATATCCCAGTAAAGTGAGTGGTATCTTTGGCGCCGTTTATCTCACGAGAAACACCGAGTTGCAAAACATTATTCCAATATCATTATTTTCGTCACTAATTGGGCGGACGTCGAGTCTATCGCCTCATCTCCGCCAGCTCACGCTCCTTTGCTCTGAGCATCTCGCGCATCTGCTCAGCTTCACGTTCAAGTCGGGCGCGGCGATCAACCGAGTCCCCAAGAGATGCAAGGCCAGGCAAAGGTTGCGGCGGGTGGGGCGAAGGGGAGATAGAGTGGTGAATAGGTGGTGGACGTCCCATATTTTTTTCCGGGCGAGGCTCGCTCCGAACCTCTGATTGGTTCAGGATGGAGGAGATGGAGCTAAGACGACCGGGGGGAGTAGGATTGGCCGAAGACATAATCGGAGGCAGTTGATTTGATCCTGCTTCCAATGTAGACGGGGCTGGTAGAGCCTCTGTCGCAGTCTCGGCCAATGTTCGTTTCTTAGGAAGGTTGAGGGAATTTGGAGAGGCGGACCGTCGCCCATACTGATTCACGGGCGAATGCCCCAGCCGGTCCACTGCCAATGGTTTAGGTAGGCCGTGGGAGAGGGAGAGACCATGTGCAAGGGGCACGGATGAAACGTTGTAACCGGTGAAATCAACTGGCGGTGGCGCAAAAGGCAAGGCTCGAGGTGCATCTTCGGTTTTTCCAGGCATCATGTGGTAGTGATCCACAGGCTCGCTGCTCATGTATCGATAGTGATCGTTGTGGCCATGCGCCAGGGCAGCAGGTGATGCCTCCGGGGATGCCGATGAGGCATTAGAAGAAAGAGTAGCAGCGGTGGGAGATTGATCTCGTAGGGCGGGAACAACGCGTTTGCGACGTTTGATAATGGACTTTTTCATGTTGGTGGGGCGATAGCATCCGTGGAGCTTATAATACAATCCTACGTTTTGTTAGATAAATCAGGTTATCAAGTCTACACGAAGACCAAACTTACCACAAGCGTTGCAAATGGGGTGGCCCTGTTCATCGCGCCGCCACAGAGGAGTCACGGTTGTGCCACAATTTTGACAAGCAACCAAGGTATTCGGGCCATCGGCAGGAGCAGGGATTTTCGCCGGTGGCTCCTCTTGCGTCACAGGCTCAGCCTCTTGTGCTGGGTGACGGCCCCACGAAGATTGGATGGCGGCCGCTCCTCGGGGAGCAGACTTGTATATCCGGTTGTTGTATGCCGGGCATCCATCACATCCTTCTGCGCCACCAGTACCATTACAACTCCCACCACCAGGGCATGACCCCTTGCAACCACCGCCTTCTGAGGAACCACCACAGTGAGAGCTCGCAGCAGGCAGTGGCTTCTCAGTACCCTCCGGTTGCATCCGACTCCGTTTCGTGGGGCGAGCCACGTTGCGGGCTTTGAGGTAGAGACCGCAGGCGTTGCAGATCATCGCTCCCGTGGGAGAACGACGCCAGAGAGGAGTACTTTTTGTACCGCAATTGCTGAACAAAAGGAATTGGGTCAGCCCTTAAAATCACGTATCAATCGAGGCCACCCAGTCGAGACTCACCTGCATGAATGCCCGAGGAACGTTGTCTCTTTTTGGCTGCCAGGGGATGCTTTTTCACTCGGGATGTCACTGTGTCCAATCCATTGATTAGGTCCTGGCTGACCAGATCCTTGCACCACGCCATCCTCCCGGTAATGATCTGCTAGATGTTCTCGACCTGCCTGCGCGGAGGAGATCAACTGCTGCGCAGCATCCAAATCTTCCGCTGACGGTTGTCGCATTTGAACGTCCTGATTTCGAGGCAGAGAGTGAAGCGCTTCCATTTGTGGAATAGATGCTAACATAACAAGCTGTGATTCGGGCCAGGAATCCTTCGGCCGTGGTGATTCTTAGAACAGAAGGATTGAATGAACCGACCAAATCGAAAGGGAGAGTGAAAATCCTAAGATGTGAGGGCGATGTCGCACCACAGTTGAAAGCAGAATGCACCGTATCACTCAAAACCAAATGTCGGTCAAGCTGACAGATTGGAGAAAGATGGAAAAGTCAGTCCAGCAGGAAGATATGCAGCCACGATGCTGCAGGCTCGGGGGAATCGCAGGGCAGACGATGATTCGGGATCGCGATCGAACAGAAGTGAATTCAGATGCCGCCAAACAGAAATTAGGAAATCGAGTATCGAGTAGATTAAACGAGTTGATCCGCCACCAAAGAGAGTAACCGGCTTGTATGGAACGGTGGCGACCCAACGGCGTGGAACAGTCAGGTGATGGTGATTGCGACAATTGACAGCACACCACAGGGCCTGGTCTGACTAGCAGGCGATCGTGGGGGACGGTTTCGTTCGGGGACGAGGGCCCGATGCAAAAGGACGATTATCGAGGCAGGGATTGGCTGAGAGGCTAGGGAGCTGCAAGATGGTGATCCCTCCGCGTTAGGACTGGGCAAAGTGGACACACAAGATGTGACGGGAGGCGATAAGGTATTGGAGGATTCAGGGTTGAAAGAGAGATATCAAGGATAATGGGAAGATTGAAAAGGATGAAAAGATGAAAAGGAGAGAAATGAGACAAAGAGGCGAGACCGAATTGCTTATCGTCAAAGAAAGGGATTGGGGTTTATCGATCTAAGTGGAAGGATCGACGGCGTATCAATCTATCACTTTATCTGTCCCGCCAAGGATCGCAACAATCTCATCTAATCATTCTCTCTCTCAGTCTTTTTACTTAGGTTTTCTACTGAGTACAATTCAACAGAAAATCTCTGGTGATTCTGCATGATTCTATATCCCCCGTGATAGTATACTGACTCCACCTGTGGCCTGATGAAGTTTAGTTGGAAAGTGAAAAAAAAAAAAAACAGTGGAAAAGGTGGAAAGCGAAGGAAAAGAGTGGGAAGATTGGGAATTACGCCCTGACAAAGTGAGGTTAGAGTGGGGCGATGGTAGAAAATCAAATATATAAGAGGGATGATTGGTCAGATGTGGCTGACACATACTGTCATCAACTCTCTGGATACTCCGATTGGTTCCTCGGAGATAAGACAAGCCGAAGCGATATGGCCACGCTGTACTCCGTACGGAGTAGACTAAATTGGATGTGCTCCGTACTCTGGACTCGTACTAGGTACCGTTATAAGATGACAAAAGTTTTTACTATACACGGTGGGTACTAGTACTAGCACGGGCAGTACCTACGTACAATGTGCTCCGTCTGCAAGGAGTACAACGACGTGAAAAGTCTCTCCTTTTATCAGATGATCTCTCACCGGAATACTGTAATAAGCGAGAAATCAAAAAATCATTACAGCATATCAATGCTGCTAGACAATGCTAGCCCACCACGTCCCAAATATAGTACAGGTGTCTCTCTGTCCCGTTACGCTGGTATCAACAAATATCTCGGAGACCCAGCAGAATCGCCCATTCTCCTCTTTAAAACCCCTTCTTTATAATGGCATCCTTCCCCAATCAAATTCAGACTGAAAGAACATCCCAAGGTCATTGCGCTCATCGAAAATCGCATATCGCATGCCGGAGGAAACCGCCTGAACAGACAGCATCCACCACTGTGCCCAAGCAACAACAAATTGTCATTTGTTGCCATCACTACCTAGGCAGGCAGCAACTTAGACCTGCTCGGCGCCCCAGCCCTGGTCAGATTCGCGCATGTTCGAAGGAGGCTCGATGGAGGGGATGAACTCGAGGGCGACGTATCCGAGACCGATGAAGGCGATCAGCGAACCATCAATGATGCGCAGCACGTTATCGTGCAGCAGAATAGAACCGATAAAGATGTAGACTATTGACGGAAGTGATTAGCCATCGGATTTCCTCTGATGGTAGGAGCGTGTAGAAGTATAACTTACAGACACCGCGACCCAGGAAGGAGAAGAGGAACGACGCATAACGGTATGCATAGTCCGGGACGTGAGGGAGGAACTCCAGCCCGCCGACAACTAGGACAATGTTAACACTGAATTGACATTGTGGGTTCGAACTTTCGTAGCGACCTACCGAGACCGAAGACCACCGCATACGCGCCCAGGATGAATGAACTCCAGGTTCCGGTGAAGAAGTTACTGATGCCACCGAGCACCATAAACACGCCCACGGCGATGTTGACAATACGGCTGTATTGGATCAGTACTGGCACAAATGTAGCCACGAAGAGCCAACATACAAGATGTTTGTGAAATCCATTGCGAAGCTTCGTTGGGTGGTTTATGAGACGGAAGTGATCTTCAAGGTCTTTTACTCGTGAATCAATAAAGCGGAGGGCGAGTCTTTAGGCTGCAAGGTTTCGGAGAAAGAATTGATGTCAAGTGACTAAATTGAGTCTTCGGTGGTGTTAGGTTAGCTTATTAAACGAATAGCAATGCTGCCTGGTCTCGCCAATCGCCCCAGTGATGATGGAAGTTAGGTTCGCCGGAGTTTGCCAGGCCGGACCTCAGCTTGCTGGTTCTATGACAAAGGGAAAACACACTTCTGAGATGAAACGGCGGGTCTGACGGGAGCTATACCGAGCAACACACCTTTGATCAAAAATTGCCAGGGTCTGAATCAAGTAGAACAGGGGAAAAGTAGAAATGAGGGCGTCGACAGCTGCTGCGCTGTCGCAAACAGCGGGTCTGCCAAGCCTACTAGTCGCTCACGTGATTGGCCGTAGGCCAATGCGGACGCCATGCTGTATTCGGAATAGTGTTCCCTTGGTGGAGGGAGGTCTTCACTTAACATCCAACGTTTGAGGGATCAGATAGCTGAACTTATAATAAGCATCAATTCAAGCTCCTTTGGGCTGCTTATTTCAACCATATTATTGAAGAGCCAGATATATTACTATGAGTAGAAAAAGAGAAAGAGAATAGAACGTCAAAAACACACGAAAACCACACCATCTCTAGTACATGTACTATGGTTGATGAAAGGATGCTTGATGTATAATGTGAAAACTCAGGAATGTACTAAAAAATTTGGGATAGCGCTCGAAATATGATTCTGTATAGGGCCGTTCAAATATTCGAGATGTAGTGGGCTTTCTGCCTTCGCGCCCAAGCTACATAGTAATTTTGCCCGAGAACAACTTGTTTGCAAATTGTGTCCCTGGTAGTGATAATATATACAGCAATCTATGTGGGTGGGCTACGATCTATATCGAAGGTTGAGTGTGATAGCTTGAATATGATAGCTTCAATCCGCGATCAATGTGTCTCAAAAGTTCACAGTTCTTGGTTGTCTCCGCCAATGATAGATCAGGCATTGAATAACAGGAGATATCCCTCTGCTTATCTCAAGAAGATACGCAAGTCAAAGTTCAAGGGTTGAGTTGTTTAATTGCTCACTGATGTCTGTGTCTCATTAACTGGTATTGGATTGGGCAGATGATATGGCAACTTGGAATTGGGTCAGATGACATGTAATCAAATAATTTAGATTGGAAAGTTGGTAAAAGAGAAGTCTGAAAAAATCCGAAATGGCTGTATTGAGGTTCGAGTCAAAAGTAGAATGGAGCCCGAAAAAGCAATGGCTTCCAGCAATACAGTGAAAAGGCCCGAATCCCGCATTACAGACACAAAGATACATACATACCTAGATGTGATTCGTTTAACTAGTGTGCCATTTCAACGACTATAAGTTGTTGCAAGCATCGTGTTCCCATTGAACCCCCGAGAATTCACCTCAAAGGACCCTGAAAATGCTCTGCATGCCCAGCTGCCCCGCAGCAAATCATTCAGCTAGTGAAACTTGCAATCCTGGTGGAGAATCTGATCCAGTGCATCAGGATTGGCCCAATCAGTTGAGTTGTGTCAATTGTCAATCAATCATGCAGATAACCTACATGTATCATCCCTCCCTGCACACGAACTAGGGCAACATACAAAGAATGGCTGGTTGAATCTCGGACTAAGTTACCGATAATTTGAGACACCAAGACTGCTAATATTGCAACCTGATCGTTGCTGACGGTACTACTTCGTTTAAATACAGTTCATAAAGCCTCGATGCAAAAGTACATGCTTCAAATTCTGTCTTGACTGCACCTTCTTACATTTTCACCTTGGGCTTGGCTTTCAAAACACCTCTGTCTTCACATCAAATAATTATCGTTCATCGATCAGAGTGACCTCGCGGAGAAATCCCACAATCGAGCTCCAGTGTGATTCTTAATTTGTCATCTCCGAATCATCATGGAGGATATCATACCACGAAAACCATGGCTTTTCCATCTGCGCTCATCCAAGCAACTGATCGGCCTTGCTGTCTTCTCAACCACTTTTACTGATGGATTCCTTTACGGAATCGTAGGTTCTTCTAATATTAGCTGTTGAATGGCAGTGCTGACCCTATGGGCTCTTTTCCAGATCGTATCCGTGCTTCCTTTCTCCCTGACGGTTCGATCAGGAGTGCCAGAGGCCGATGTCCCATTCTGGACATCAACCTCCTTGGCCGTCTTCGGTCTCGCAATGGTACTCGGGGCCCCGATAGCAGGCTGCATTGTTGGGAAATGTGAGAGACGTCAAATCCCGTTTTTGGGGGGCCTCTCTTGTGCATTCGGTGCCACCCTTTTGTTCATGCTTGGAGTCAAGCCATGGGTGATTATCGTGGCAAGGATTTTCCAGGGTCTATCTGCGGGAGTTGTCTACACTGCTGGCTTAACGCTGTTGGTGGACACGATCGAGTCGCACGAGCTGGGACCCTGGATTGGGTTCGGACTCTCGGGCATGAATTTTGGGGTGCTCGTATCACCCACTCTCGGAGGAATTGTATATGAGAAAGCAGGGTTCTATCCTGTCTTCATCATGGGCCTTGGTGTTGTCCTCATCAACTTGGTTCTTATTCTGCTCATGATAGACAGAAATACCGCTGCAAAGTATAGAGGGCAAGATGATCCAACTAATTATTCTTCCCTCCCGAATGGAAACTCAACAAAAAGTGCCATTGTTAATGGAAAACGGCGACTGTCAACTGTTGAAGATGATGATCCAATCATCACAACGCCGCTCCTCTCACGGTGCTGCGATGCTTCTCCAGTTGCAAAAGATCCTTCTTGGCGGACTGTTGTTGGAGGCTTTCTTCATAATCATCGCATATGTGCTGCGTTATATGGAAGCCTCATCAACACCATCTTGGTGAGCGCCATGGATGCCGTCCTCCCGATTTTGATCAAGCAGACATTTCACTGGTATTCCGGTGCAACTGGGGCCATTTTTTTAAACTTGACCCTTCCATCATTGATAGGTCCATTTGTTGGTTTGGTGTCAGACAAATATGGTGTCCGATTGATCTCTGGTCTTGGTTTTATGTTGGCAGCTGTAGCAGTCGCTTCCCTCGCTCTGATACAACACGATGATACTACAAACAAGGTCATGGCGTGTGTACTATTATCTTTTGTTGGTAAGATCCGATCTGAATTCCATGAACGTTGAATTTACCCACAGATTTTCTCACAATAAATAGGGATAGGGCTGAATACATCACTGACCCCACTGGTTGCGGAGATACCTCGCATTGTGAACACCATTCAAGAGGATAACTCCGATATATATGGCGCTAAGAGCGCAATTACTGAGGCTTATATGCTCCTTGATGCTACATTTGGCGCTGGCACTGTGCTCGGCTCATTGCTGTCTGAGCTTGCGTTCGAGAATTTGGGATGGACTGGATGCACCGCCATACTGGGGCTTTTGAGTGTGTCGGCCATAGTTCCAGTGGTAAGTAGATGTTTGTTTGTTCCATACATGAAAACAGCCACTGACTTCAGAAAGATGGTTCATTTGGGCCCAAATCCGAAAGGCCGGTGAATTGTTTCCCAGCGATGGTAGGCTTTTTGCTTGAAGTTACCCAGTTGCGGCATTGTGGATGCTTTGGGGGAAAGGTCATCAAAGCAAAAGTGAATAACACACCTCTTTGTGCGAATCTAATTTTTGAAATTGCATCAAAGCTCCTTGGGCTACGGATTTCATTTAAATGCAAGTTAATTGTAACATCCTACTATATCTCTAAATACTAATTTTGTGTTAGTAGCGGGTATGGTATCGGCTTCCGTAGAGCTAGTCTTCCGTACGATCCAGTAAAACCTAGACCTAACCCAGACATAACCTAGACTAGGTTAGTAGTAAGACTAGTAAGTAAGGATTGCGACGATCTGGGCCTAGGTTTTTTCTGTTTCCGCTAAGAGTTTCCGACTTGGTAGATGATTCTTGTCCAGAAAATACATCGCTCGGGCGTTGGCACCGGTCTCCGCTCAAAAGTGAAAGCCAATGGCCGGTGGCCGTCGATACTCGACGCTCCAATCCCCATCATCAGTCATGCGTGAGGAGGCTCCAGTCTGCGCCTCACCATATCGAACCTTCATCCAGCCGACCTCGTCCAACGTACAGCCGTACACTGGCTCGTGTCCATCGTCTGGCCCCCCTCCTGCAGCCAACTCTTCGGGGTCCCACTCTGGGGGCCACCTCCCATTGATCAAAATCACAAATCCAGTAGTATTATACGCTTCCAGGTCCTCGGTCGGTATATCCAGCACAGACTGTAAAGCCTCCTCGTCAACCATGATACACAGCCGATATCGGGCCGAGTACGCCGACTCTGCACGTTTGTTTGGCACCCCTTGCTCCTTCTCGCAAGCCACCCTCGCCCACTCCTTGGAAGCGTCCCGTATTTGATCGGGCGTGGCCCCGTCAAAGCGGTGCGCGTCTTCCATCACTACAGGCCGAAAGGAATCCAACATGTCGAGCCCATCGTCGCTTTCCGGTTCTGTGCGGACACTACCCATAAACCGATCGAGGAATTTCGCCCAGTCCGCGTCGCTCTTGTAGGTGGTTCGGTACATAGCGATGCCCCAGTAACGGAACCCGTCCGTCTCCAAATTTCTCTCAATGAGGTCAGCCATGTTGTCGCACATTCGACGCCATTGAGTTCTCTTGGAGTCTTCGATGACCATGGTTGCTGATGTGGACGAAAATGGCCGAGGTAGTGATTCCCCTCTGACCCGGGGAAATCGTTGAGTCCTTGGCTTAGTGCCCGGATATGGTATTTTCTCTAACCGTGAGGCGAAGACGGCTTGTCCAGTGCAGCACGTAGACAAAGATGCAATGCTAGAGAGTGTTCTCTTAGGGGTGCTGAACAGGTATGTTGAGCTTCTAAGGAAAACTCGGGAAGAGAATGAGAACGACATTAAAACATCCGTAGCCTGCCGAGTAAATTAAAGCATCAAATTCAGATACAGAAACCGGGAAATCGCGATTCACATCCACGCTTGTGCGCTAGCCACTTACTGTGATACTTGGCGCGTTTGATGTCCTGGCCTAAAAGCCTTACTGCCTGAGAGCCTTTTTTGATCTGTAAGCAAACGTGTGCAACATTGGAACTGAGCGTCAACTGCGCTACAAAGACTGCGACTATGCAAGCATTACGCATGTATTATGTTCAGTTTGCCGGTATAAAATTTCCTGGTTCCACAGACGCAGTTGAACTCGAAATTTCAAACGCCAGCGAAAATCACCATCGAGTTCTTGCTTCGGTTGGAAGAAGCGCCAGCGTAGTTATACGCAACTAGTCAGAATGTACCAGGTTAGTTGAACTTTGATTAATTGATTGATCAAAGTAAGATAGCCTCTCTTGATTGCGAGCTCCGGGCAAATAGATTGAGTGAGGGGAGATCATCATTCTGGGCCAAGGGCTGGAATGCCTGCACATGAGGACAAAAACTGATAATTCTGCCATACTCGTTAAGACACATCGAGAATATCCCGTTCGTCGCCCACAGGACTAGTATGAAGTTTCAAAGTTCCTCAACTACTTCCTTCCTTTTCTCCAGTCGGACCTCAGAGAGACCATTAGCGAACCAACTCATGCGGATGGGGTCCTGCTCTAGCGCGTTGTATATTTCATCCAAATCAGTTCCAATCCCGATTTCATCTGCGGTCTTCAAGCTTCGTGAATCGAGACAAGGAGCAATGCTTGGCCATACGCTTTGAACATTGTTGAAAAATACCTCCACTGCCACATCGCCCATCCCCCGGACCTCCTTCATCAGTATTCTAACTTTGTGAATTTTGCCATCTGCCAGCTTAAGGAGATTATTTAAATCACCATCTGTTTCCATCCAACATCAGAGTCCGTTTCCATATGTATAAAATCACAGATACAAGTCCATAGATAGAGTCGAGGGCATACCGTATCTCTCAACAATCAGCTTCGCAAGCTCACCGAGATTGGTAGCACACTGCTCTCGAAACCGATTGTAACTCCCTTCTTGCAAAACAATTGTCCGATCTTGCCACGTGCTCTTATAAAGCACGTCGATGTTATGGTAGTCGGCCTCGATTAGCCGTCTGAGTGTTTTCTGCGTCAACTCGTGAGAGATTGGCCTTGCTTTGATCACGGCGTCTAGAACCATCGCCAACACTATCTCAGGGCTGGCATTTAACGACTTTGGGTTGGCAAGCACTGTGCCATGTAGAGGAGATCTACCGAACTCGTTGAGGACTTTGTTGACTTTCTGGTCTGTTTTTTGGGGCGTAGGTGCTGTCATCGTGGGACAATTGATCAAACAATTGTGGACGGAGTTGAGTGATTCTCCTGCTGAGCCCCAAGCCGAGTGCCCAAACAATTGTCAATTGACGTCACAATGGCATATATAGGTCGACCAAACTTTGCACTATACATATGCCAAGGCTGAACTATTGAAACTTCTACCATATAAAAAATTGATCTGTGCAATTCACAGCTTAGAGCGGGATTTGTTTTCCAGGACCTCCTTGACCAAAGACACAGCCGAATATGCGCAGCCGAAGGAGGCCTGATAGCCAAATCCTCCATGGCCGTAGTTGTGAACTATTGCCACACCGTCAACCTTGTCCTTTTCAATGCGAGTACCACCCTCTCTCAGTGGTCGGAGGCCAACGCCATGGCGAATAATATCCAACCCCTCAATTCCCTGTCCCTCCTTAACAAGGTTGGGGCAGATATCGATGCAACGCTTCATGATGCGATTGGCAAGGTTCATATCCGGAATTCCACTCCAGTTGTGCTTTTGATAAGAGCCACCAAGAATCGTGCCACCACCTAAAAGCAATAAGCGAACGGCCTAGAAGTAAAACCAGGATATAAGATCATACCTGCAGCACGAGTCATAATGTACAACGCCTCATCTTCTCCGTCGTCAGTCCCAGATGTCGACAACATGGGACCGGGATCGTTGCGGACCACGACGATCTGGCCACGGGCGGGATACATCTTGTTGTCGAGAACACCGCCGAGGGTCTTGGATGATAGGCCGGTGCAGTTGATCACCACGTCAGCTTTCTGTCCGGTGTGGTGGGCGTTAGCCGCATCGGCGATATGCTTGAAGACAGCTCGCTCGAAGACGGCGCCGTTCTTGACGCACTGACCGACTAACCACGGCAGGTAGACAGCAGTGTTGATGCAAACAGATGTGAACTCCTGGCCATTGTCTACTCCGGGGGCCAATTTATCAGAGGGGATGCTTTTGAACTAGAGTCATCACGTTAGTTTGCCGACAGCCTGTGACACCATATTACGGGTAAAGCATACATCAAGCACAACATCTTTATACCACGGGTTTGGCTGTGTCAATTCCGAAAACCACTTTCCGGTATCTGTTTCCTGATCCTTCTTTCGGTTGTAGATTAAGGTGCCTACATTTCGTTAGAGGGTCGGATGCTGATCAGGTTCTGGGGAGAGATCATGCCTCGGAAGTGGATGCCGGCTTCTGGGTACTGCTCTGTGATTTCTTTCAATGCTGGCCAGGTGTCGCGCTCCCATTTATGATGAGCACTTCCCTCCTTTCCCACACTAGAGAATATCCACTTAATCAGAACTTTATCGAGGAGCCGGTTTCAGTCAGTCATACGGCATATAGTTGGCACCGGCCCATGGCGACGCGTATTCAATATCATAATCTCCAGGCATATGCTTTGCCAGCACAGTAATTTTGTTGGCGTGGTCTTGTGACAGCAGATATGCGGTGGTCAAACCAGACACACCAGCACTAGTACATACGTTAGTGGAGGTTCGAACGGACATTCTGCAGTGGCGAAGCTAGAGAAACTTGGGGGGATCCTTACCCCAGAACTACAATGTTATTCGTCATCATGAACACTTTGACCTGAAAGTTTGAAGTAAAATTAATCAGGTACAATTGACTCAGAAGAGGGTCGCTATCCTTAAATGTGTGAGCTTCAGGGTTCGAGCGGGGGAGCTGTGCTCATTTAGCCGATAAGGGTCTGGTAAGGTGTGGTAAGACATGATAAGGGTCTGATTACCTCATTTTAGACTTGACCTATTATGGGAAGTCTGCCGCAGCGGTGTGAGGTCTCATCCAATGAAACGCCTTCAAAAAAATTAATCTGTGCGCTAGAGGCTTTTTATCGAGACTTGGGTGGATATTCCGTACACAGTCAAAGTTTTAAATTACACCTCCGCACTTATGCGGAGGTGATGCGTACTTCCGATCAAAGAAGTGGAAGCATTGTAGTTACAGATAAATAAAGCTTGTAAAGCCTTAATATTTATGTCCCTGAAACTCTTAGACTATACGATTTTGTTTTCAATTATTCACTGATTCCATCTAGAATTCCAGCAAGGAGCTCCGTAAAGTCCCGCTCCATCTCTCCGGACTCCACTCTGAATTGATCGTTAGATCACATTTGATCTCTCCAGGGCTCTTCAATTACCCCAATTTACGCTCACTTTTCTGCATCTCCCTTCTTTGAGATATTTTTGTGAGGGAAAACCAAGCAGAAGCTTTGTTCTACTAAATATGGAGTTGAATGCCTAGAAATCTTTCTACATAAAGAAAATCGGGCGATGTCATTGTGGGCAAACGCCCACGTTGTGGCCAATCATCTAGCACCAGGACTCACCGCCTCGTTCCGGCAGTCAAATGAGCATCGGAGGGCTGAACAATTTCCTTTTTCAAACCACCCGCAGGGCCCGAATTCACTCTGCGGGCTCCTTTTGTTTGCCATTCTTAGATCAATAACCTCAATTTCTCTATTTTGTCTTCTCCATACATCTATTTGTTTGTCCATTGGTCTACACTCCCATAAATGCCGACTCTTATTCGAGTCTTCTTTTCAATATGTCTCTCCTCAATAATGGTGGCAGAATCGTGCCCATACTTACGGCCTCTGATTCTCACGATCCCACCCCCGAGGTGCCTGGCTTGTTAGACGCACCTCCTACTCCAATCCCTATTTCTTCAATCTCTTCCCTGCCCACCATACTCCCCATGTTGCAGGACCAGCAGGTTTCCAAACAAGCCAAGCCCATGCACCACGCAAGCTTGGAGATGGCCTCTCTCCAAGAGAGAGGCCTTTATGCACTCCCCACCGAGGGTGACGGTAAGCCAATTACACCTACTACATGCTTGCGGAGTTCCTTGGTGGTCTTTAGAAGCTGCATCACGTCGTTTTACCTATTCTGACGCGTCCAATGTTAGGCAATTGTCTCTATTACTCCCTCTCCGACCAACTGTATGGCGACACCCACCATGCAGACGAAATCCGCCAGCTTCTAGCCAACCATATGGCTTCTAATAAAGATTACTTTATGCAATTTGTTGTTGCTGAAGGTGGAGAGCGCCGCCGCCCTAAACGTGCGGCCGCATCTGCGTATGCTACTCGCTCTGCCGATGTCTCCACTCCATCCCAGGAGGGTATGGAACGGCGATTCCAGGAAATGATTGCTACCACCCGCAAGAACGGGGAATGGGGCAGCTCCGAGCATCTCCAGGCATTTTGTCAGGCCTTCAAGGTCGATTTGAATGTATACACCATGGACGGTGTTTCAATGTTCCAGGATGTCAACGCCCATCCCAATCAACCTCGGGATGTCCTGCACGTAGCCTTCCATGTAAGTGTCTCGACTCAATTCATATCATCCAGCCCCACTAACGACCACAGGACTTCAAACACTACTCCTCCGTGCGGGGTATTGAGGGCAAGCATGAAGGACTTCTGACAAAACTGAAGCCTTCCCAACCTACCGATGAGGAGATTAAACCCAAAGTTATCCCAGACGCCAAATCCGACATCAACATTAAACAAATCACTTCACCGGAAGAAAAGGCCGCTGGTTACTCAGCGAACGATGCTGGCCTCGCCGTTGACCTCTATCCCCCTTGGGATATCAAATCCATCCAAGAGGGATTAGGGGGACGATATGACCGGGAGACCATTGTGAACATGCTCCAGAGATGTCGTGGCGACATTGACCGCGCCTTTGCCGCGCTTTTAGACGAGAAGACCGAAGTCCCATTTGATAAGAAAGCTGCTCCTGGAGTTCCTATCAAACCAAGCTTGCAGGCCTCTCGATCTTCTTCTCCATTCAGTACGGGTAGCAAGCGGTCTGCGGAGGATAGTGACGATTCCGAAGATCCTCGTCCTGCGCGACGCACCCGACCTAAGAAACGCCTCGTCTCCAATCTTACCTTGGGCGTTGGCATCTCATTTAGGGATGAACACGATGAGGTTGTTTCCTTGAATCTTCGAGTGAGTTCTCCAATCAAAAGTTTCTTTCTGATGGGATATATGCTAACTTTTCATCTAATAGATGAACTCCGACGCAGAAGATGGTCCGGCCACAGACCCCCCTCTCCCGGGTAACACTGCCCCGGTACAATCGGACATGGACGGAAAGAAATGTCGTCGCAGTAGACGACTTTCTCGGCCACGCCGACTCTGATTTATTTTTTTTCTTCTTGATCCAGTCTCCGGCTAGACCTTTGAGCATCTTTAGTGCTTTCTTTTGCATTGAAAAAAGGCGTTGGCGATGAAGCGATTGGTTTCTTACTTGGGTTTGCATATTGCATCGCCCTGCGGGGCTCGCGGCCTAAGGGTTTGCGGAAGGAGGCGTTTTGTCTTATTATGAACTCGCATGAGGACTTTGCCTGGGGCAGTCCTCAATGACCTTGCTTACAACGATACCAGGGTTTCTTTTTCCCACTGTTTTCTAGAGTCCTTAGCTTTTGCTCTTTTTTGGCTCTTCTTTTCCAGTCTGAGCCTCGACCCATGATCCGAAACTGGTGGCAAGCTGAGGTCACAGCTCTGTTTGGTGGCTTGGATTCTAATAAAGCCACATAATGCCACATCCACTTTCTGGCTGGACTCTTGTCAGTCGCAATCATTCCGTAGCCTCATCATACACAGTAAATAGGTGTAGAGTTCATACTTCGATTGGTTTGTACTTTACTTAACAGCAAGAGCCTACTTTTCGCTCTCTAATAGCACTTGATTGACTGTCGTCATGTCGTTAACTAGTGATA
The DNA here is from genome assembly GCA_002116305.1 of Penicillium italicum. Lineage (NCBI taxonomy): Eukaryota > Fungi > Ascomycota > Eurotiomycetes > Eurotiales > Aspergillaceae > Penicillium > Penicillium italicum. Next base: position 77,760 of record KZ108085.1, on the reverse strand, counting down.
TGCCAAATATTGCATGCAGTGCGTCTTATGTACATGAAGAAAGATCTATTTGATTCTAGTTTGAATAGCGCCATCCAATGCTCGCCCTACCCTGAAGAGAGCTAGGCAAAAGCCCAACCAAATCCATCGCAGTTTGCTTGTGTCGCATGGGGCTTGTTTCTCGCTTTCAGTCCTCCAGTAGGAACTTCAGGAACACCACCCCAATGGCGACACCATCATGTTCATTATTAGCTCTGCTCAAAGCATCCTGAGCTTGGTCCCCCTTGAAGATACCACTGTCGGCCCGAGTCTGGATAATCTCCGTGACGATATCCCCGTTGAATTCAGGATGGCCCTGAAGGGTGATAAAGCGGCGCGGCGCATACATACCCTGTACAGCACAGCGCGGGGATGAGCCCAGAGGAACCACGTTCGGGGGGTAATCAAAGACAATATCCTGGTGCATCTGCTGGATGCGCTAATTGCGGTGAAAAGAAAAGAGGTCAGCTGTCTGCATATCCGGTGTACTCGGGTGCATGGGTTATGCAGCCTTTTGTCACACAGGGCGCAGGCGCTGGGAACTCACGATCTTATCCCGCCCAAACAATTCCTTTCCCTGATCGGTCAAATCCATATCACACACGGCAATCTCCCAACCTTGGTCACTTCGTCCGACCTTACTGTTTAATGCGCGGCCAACGATTTGGTGTCCAAAGCAGATTCCGAGTAGGCGGACCCGATCCTGTGCGAGCACTTGTTGAGTAAATTCGACGAGACGGTTGATCCAGGGTATGTCTTCGAAGGAGTTGTGTTCTGAATTAGGGTCACTGTGTTTAGCATGCATTCAATACTTTGAGCCAACTGGGTAAACACGAACTTGATCCTGTTAGAAGCACGGCATCCACATCTTCCAGCTTTGGATACTTGTCATCATTGACAATATCCCAAGCCGTGATTTCCAGACCTGTCTCTGGGTCGAGTTTCTCGGGCTGGTTCAAGGCATTGGCGCTAGCTGTGAGGAGCGCGCGGAATACCCCGCCATATCCATTATAGCGGCGGTTGATGTTGTCAAGCGGTGTGTCGCATTCTAACACGGCTATTCGGAGCGGGGGATGCATTCTGTGGAAGTATGTGAAGCAGGTAGCGTAATACAGTTGTAAAACAAGGATATATAGCAATTCAAAAGACTTGACTGGCAGGTGAGCCCTCGAGTCATGCAGTATTCCCTATCTTATCAGACCCCGAAATCGGACCCCGCTGACAAACCACGCTATTCCCGATACGTCAAACATCTATGGACCTTTGGTGTACTGCACTTTTTTTTATCCCTCGGCAATTGACGCTGTGCTGCATTAAATAGGGATCTTGCGGCCCTAGCGTTGATATAAATATCAATTTTCCTCAGCTTTGGACTTTTCTTTTTTCCGTTCTCTTATTTTGGTGCCACCACTTCTTCCAAAACCCATGAGTCATTGTTGATGGTCTTTGCTGTACCTGCATCTTGCGTGCTTGCAGAATCTTCGTCCCCAATGAAACAACTTATTTTTCATAAATTTGTTTTTTATATTATTTTTTAAAAAAATGTCCATTACTGACAACAACCAGGGGCAATTAGTCAATTCTTGCCCATCCGAGGCCACCCCACTCCTGCACAACAATTCTGGCCATCAGAAGACGAGTTACCACGATGTCTCATGCTCCGTGACGGATGTTGAGTCAGCATGCTCAGCCAAAAATGCGGAAGAAGACCACATTCGCTGTCTATCCAGTGCAAGCTCTGCATCCAAAGGGCTCGATGTTAGGACGGTTTGTGGGGTTAGCTCCCCCAATGAAGAGCCGAGAATCCCAACTCAAGATGAAAAGGATTACGCCGCGAGATTCATTGATATCTCTCCGGCAAGATTCTGGGTCATCTTTGGTGGTATCATGATGGGCTACATGATCGGCTTCTTCGACTCGACCCTCATGGCCTCCAGCCATCCGGTCATCACTTCCTACTTCAATGCAGCCAACTCAGCCTCCTGGCTATCGACAGCCTTCCTGCTGACCTCGACCGCATTTATGCCACTCTTTGGACGCGTTTCTGACGCGTTTGGCCGGAAACCTGTCTATCTCTTCTCTATCGCAATGTTCTTCTTTACGACGGCAGGTTGTGGCTTAGCGCAAAGTATCGGCGGGTTTATTGCTGCTCGCGCACTTTGTGGGCTTGGTGCAGGTGGTGTCTTTTCCATCGGCATGATTATCTCGAGCGACTTGGTACATCTCGAGTATCGCGGGGTCTACCAATCATATATCAACCTGTGTCTTGGTATCGGCGGTAGTCTCGGCCTTGCCTTTGGGGGTTACCTGTGTGATCATATCGGCTGGCGGGGTGCGTTTCTCATCCAACTGCCTTTCATCTTCGTTTACTTTATTGCCGCCGCTTGGACAGTCCCGGCCGACCTTGGCATTAAACAAACTGGAACGGAGCGCATGAAAGTCTGGCAGTTAGTCCAGAGTATCGATATATTGGGGTCAATTATCTTGATTACATGTGTGACTTTGTTGATCATGGGTCTGAACTTTGGGGGTAATGTCTATCCTTGGGGCCATCCGCTCATTGTCATCTCCCTGGTGTCATCGTTAGTCCTAGCAGTTATCTTGATACGTTACGAGCAGCACGTCCCACGACCCGTGCTACCAATTGAGCTCATGTCGAAGGATCCCCGAGCCAGTATTATTTTTGGCAGTTTCTTTGGCTCCATGTCTTTACACACCATGCTGTTCAACGCTCCGCTGTATTTTCAGGCCGTGAAGCTGACTAGTCCAACTGATTCTGGTCTACGCCTTGTGGCTTCCTCCATAGCTGTCACTATCTCTAGTGTGAGCACCGGGTTCATGATTAACCGAACCAGACGTCTCCAACCTTTCGTCATCACCGGCGTATGCTTCATGGTGATAGGTGGGTTGGCAGCTGCATCCATGGGCGTTGACACCTCTCAACCGCTCTCCATGATCTGCATCTCGTTGTCCAGTCTAGGTCAGGGCTTCGCATTTCCCAGCATGATGGTTGGCATTCTCGCAACTAGTGAGAAACAAGATCAGGCCGTCGCAACAACCACTCTGGGGCTGTGGAGAAACCTGGGCGCCGTGATGGGTGTGGCTGTTAGCAGCTGGATCTTCCAGAATAGTCTCATATACCACCTTAACAAGAAAGTCACTGGTGCTGAGAAGAACCATATCATTGCACTTGTCCGCAAATCCGTTGATGCTATTGCTCACTTGGATCCAATCCATCGGCGAGAAGGTGTGTTCTATTTCTTTGGAGTGCCGACTCGCTTTGACCTTGCTAACAACGATTCAGTCACCACGTCATATTCCGCCGCTCTTCGACTGACCTTCATATCTGCGGCCTTCTGGGGAGCCATCGTGTTAATCATGATGGGCCGAATCCGACTACCACAATTGGGGAGAAAGGCCTAGCCAGTGCCTCTAGGACGGTTCGGTGTTTTGACACCAGAAAATATATGTTAACTTCACGTTTCAGCCTGTTTCGGATGCTCCATGCGATAAGCACTTTTGCACTTTACCTTCATTGTATCTACTTGGGTTGATGTAAATAAATATGCATGAAATAGTACACATACTTTACCACGTACTCCTATACCGGCGATCTTGGCATAGCGACCCACCTTTTTCTTCAGGACTCGATCTTTAACTTGACACCCATCCACTTCTCCGCAACTTCGAGACGTCTGCGTGGCCAAGCAAGGGGCTAGTGAGTATATTCATACGGTGCTTTCGCTTTCGGATGATAATTATCAGCTGACCCCTTTTTGCGCTCCAGAAATATTCGCCGAACCTCCTTTCCTGCCCCTCCTGTGCTGCCGCATTGGATTCAAAGCTACACTTGAATACCAATCCCAAATGGTCACAAGAACTAGTTGGTTATATTTTCACAGCTCTTATCGCAAGTATCAACAACGAACATGGCCATCTGGGTAGAACCTACAACGGCATCTTGTGTATTCGGAAAACCATCATCAGTTGGGACTCCAGTTGGCGCCGGGGATTAGGAATATAGTTGCGTTATCAAGGCAACAGCTATCACAGTTCGCAGTTTTCGGGAAATATGAATCTACGAAAAGCAGCGAAGGCGCAGCCGCAGTCGCCTGACACATCCACTCCAAAAAGCCAGGCAAGCGATTCACAAACCACACCCCGCCCCCGCTCCAGTCGCAAGAAATCCTCAGATGCGCCAGATACCAAAGCTAGGAGGGTACGCACTGGCTGCCTCACTTGTCGTCAAAGACATTTAAAATGCGACGAAGCCGTTGGACGATGTCTCAATTGTCGCAAGTCGGATCGCATCTGTCGGCGTGGTGTCCGTCTCAATTTCATTGATACTCAAACTGTGGCGCCTCCACATCTAATCGCTCGGCCGCCTGGATCGAAGGTGACATTCCGAGATGACTCGCGTTTGATCGCTTCTCTGTATGTGGGAGGATTCGAGATATACCCGCCTGTCCAGCCGGAGAGCCCTGTGCAAGAGAACCGACAATCACACCATAATTTTGACTTCATGGGGGATGATGATTTGACAAATCTCTTTCAATCGGTGGCACATTCGTTTGACCCGCTGAGCTTTGATGTACCACAACCAAACACAGCGGATTTCGTTGGAACTGATACTTGGCACCAGTCTCACTTGATGCCTGGAGATGAACTTCTTCCGCACGGAACTTCTCGTTTCGCACGAAAACTGGCTGGGAAACATGATGATCATTCTTTTCTCACTGACCCGGAGCAAGTCTCTCTTCTCAGAATTTTCACGGAAGAAGTCGGTCCCCGGATGGATATAATGGATGAAATGAACCATGTGAGTAAACTTCTCCACAGTAAAATTTTTAGTTTTGCTCACAAAGCGCAGTTTTCCCAGATTCTTCCAGGGTTTGCCATTGGCGAGCCCATATTGTTAAACGCGTTTCTAGCGTGTGGTGCTAGATATCGTTCTTTTGTAGACCCTTCTTATGGGGATGAAAAGGCGACACATTATCATGATGCGGCTACACGGGATCTTCTGAATGCAATCCATGATCCCAACCGTGACTCTGTACTCTGCGCAACAGCAGCCCTTACTCTCGGCTTCTATGAAAATCTGCCAAGCCAATCAAGACACAGTGGAGATCATAGCGCAGGCTCCCGAGCTTTGATCCGAGAATGTGGCTGGACTGCCAAAACTCCCGGGCTAGGTGGAGCGTGTTTCAGGATCAGCGTCAGTACAGAGCTCCTGAACTGCATGAGGTATAACTGGACATTATCTTGGGGTCCAAACAATTGGGGGATTAACATGGACATGGATAATTCACAGGCCACCAATGGTGGCAATCAAGATCTATGGTATCATCGGATACTTTATATTTTCGCGAAAGTTGTGACTTTCCAAGTACCTTCGCACCCACCTCACGCCCTAGATGATGATGCGGCGCGGGCCATCCAGCTCAACGACCAGGAATGGATTACTCATAATGTGTGGTGTGAACAATGGGCGAAATCTATCCCTAGATCCCTTGTACCCCTGGGTCATTTGCAGCCATGGCAAACAAGTTCCAAGTCGATCTTTCCTGAAGTTTGGTACGTTCTCAATCATGTCGAATTTAACTCGTTCTCCAACTTATATTTCTAGGCTTGTCAACCGATCTGCCATTGTTTCTCGTTTATTCTACTACGCCAGTCGTATTCTGCTGGCCAAAACACACCCTTTTCAGTCAGAGTTCGATCAGGATATGCGGAAAATGAAACTAAACCATGCGTACGAAATGTGCGGCCTGATTGCTCACACTAAAGACCGGTTAGTACAAAATCATGGCTAAAATTCCAGAAACTTCTGTGTCTGACCAGTCAAATAGAGGTGTGGCCGATATATCCTTTTACTTTCTTACACTCGCTGCAGAGTGCTTGGAAACCCGCGAAGCTCAAGAGGAGGTACTCGGCATCTTTGATACCATCACTAAAGTGACTGGTCGCAGTGCTGAACCAATCAAAAACGATCTCAAACAACTTTGGAGCTGGGCCGAGGCTCACCCGCACACCGTGACGCCAGCTCAGATGCACAGTCACTTCTATGAACCAGACCCAGCTCTATCGATTTCCAACCACCAGGGCTCATCTCCAAGCTTACACAATCCCTTGTTGACTGCGGGTGACTTTTCATTGGAGAACCACCCGTATCAAGGATACTATGTGCCACCACATCACCACCATGCACTCAATCAGTATCATTATGGGACATTTGATTTGATTTGATGCTTCGCAAACTTTGACGAATCATGAATTATTGTTGCCTAGCTTCACATCTATGGTGCTTATACCCTATGAATATCCTTGGGTTATTTTATTTCCACCTCTGGTCAATGCAGAGAATATTGCTGATTGCTTAAAGTCAAGACTACTGAACTACCTCTATATCTAGTTCTCTTCGTCTTCATCTTCACATGTCACATCCCATATTGTTGGTCCCCAAGGGCTCAGAGGCATCCATTTCCCTACTTCTACTTTAAAGGGATAGATGCGACCAAATCTGTAATTAAATTTGGGCTGGGCTTTTTTTAGGTCTATTCACAAGCTGATTATCATAATTAGCTTTAGCACTGGATGGTAGAGCATACCCTCTTGACGCCGATAGTGGAGATTTAGAACAGAGAGTGGGCCCCCGGTATCCGATGGATATCGGCCAATTTCCAGTTGGCCGTAGCGTGCCCTATCTGAGTCATTAAATTATTATAGATAAATAATCAATGAGCCCTTCACTTTGATGGAATATCATCTCTGCATTCAATTCCTATCCATGGCTTCCAACTATACCTACTCATTCTTCCAGGTCTCCAAGACAGATGGCATCGCCATCTCCGCTCAGAAATATCGAGACCTACGCCTAAAGGCGCTGAAAACTTCACCCGCTTCTTTCTCATCTACTTATGATATCGAAGCGGCTTTCGCCGATACCGACTGGATAGATCGTCTCACACAGCCCGATCGAATACTCTTTATTTGTGCCGCGACACCACTCAGTCTCGATGCGTCATCTCCCGAGAGCACTCAATGGATCGGCCAGGTAACTCTGCGAGGACCTTCATCTGGGGCTGATTTCGAGTTACCTGTGGAAGCTGGCCAACCACCACAGATTTCCGATGAAGAGGAAGAGCGATGGCAGATGCTCGGCTTGTTTACCCTTCCGGAACACCGAGGCCACGGACTTGGGGGCAAATTGTGCCAGGAGGCTATCAATCATATCCGCTCGTACAGGTCATTTCCTCGTCAAGTCCAACTGCGGCTCATCGTCAAGGCGGGGAATCATATCACGGTGGAATTGTACCGGCGTCTTGGGTTTACACACGCGGGCCAGGCGACTCTTGTTGAAGCCCTCATCGCGAATGGAGATCAGGATCTTATTCCGAAAGATTTGGCTTCGGAGAAATATTCGGAGAGAAAAGGGTTGATCATGATATGTCGTATATTGCGCTCGTGAGTTCTGTATAGTAATAAGATATGTTATCCGTTGTTTGGATTTTATGCTGGAGATATCCATCTGTGAACCTTAAACTGTGTTACATCTCCGAGAAAGACCCTCTAGTTTCTTCCACCAAAACTGTACCAGCGGCAGATTGCAAAATAGACCAAGAAAATGTCGGAAAGGCTGTTTGGTTGATGGTTGGTGCACAGGGTGATATCTCATATGCAGCCATACAGTTGACAAATTACACCCGCAAATCAAGCACCAACAGGCCCTCAAACGTCTGTTTCGCTTCTTGCTTGGTACAATGGACTAATGCACTCTTCTTTAACTTTGGTCGAATAGCTATACCCATAACGTTGGAGTCGTACAGTCTCCCTTGCCTCTATTTTAATTAGTTCCACAAACTATAGAATACAACATTGTGCTTTCCTGATCTCTCTACTATCTCGTAGACTCGAGTACCGGTCTTTGGTAGAGTCGAATATGATAAGCAGGTGCTGACATTTGTTCATTGAGTTGCCACTTCCTTGCGGCTCAGTGGCCTCACCACTTTGAGTGCAATCGTTGCCACAGCGGTCGATACCTCGTGGCTAATGATTTCATATGTTTTCGAGCTTGTACCTTAGCTAATAATATGAACCATCGATCATAACGACGTATGTTTGCCATAGACTGTGAATTACATACTCCATACGTCAGGATAGTTTAGGAATAAGTAGCACGGCCAAGCTCTGGTTTTGTAATGACTGGTCTCAACAACACGTTTAGGATTCTTCTAACATTTTGTATATCATTTTAAAAGACACATCTACCTCTTTTTCAGCTACATTTCGTTTAAACATTGCGCACAAAAACTCAAATTACAACATGTCGAACCCTGTCGAAAGAGCTGCAGAAGATAATTATGAGAGAGAAAATGATCCTTCGCCCGTGACCGAGGACTTTGCAGAAAACTCCTATGCCAACGAGCCCAAGTCCCACTTGAGAGATCAAGTCCCCGTTCAAACAGATGAACAGTCATTTGAAGATCCAATGCAACCACCTTATTCCAATTCCGATCAGCAGCTTGGTAAGTCCTAGTGATTTTCCTTGGCAAATTCTAAATTATCAAGCCACTAATATGGGTCTATAGAGGATGACGAACGCGAAGCGATCAGTCAATCTAATGTTATGAGAGGAGATCGTCTCCGTCATGCGAAGCCTAGAACTGCGAACAAGTACAATGAGGGGCCAGATGAAAGTGATCTGCCGGCTGGAGCTGAGTGATTTGTAACCATTCATTATTTATCCATTTGTACGGGAAACCGAAACCGGACTATGCTACTCTGCAATAGTATAAAGCCATAGAATGTCTTCATATTTAGAACCGAGCTAAATTTCGTTATGATATTATCTCTATATTCTTATATATATATATATGCATCACCGTCCCGACTGTGGGCATTTTCCATCGGATAAGAATGCTAGCGTTCTCGTAGGAACTAGGCCATGGGGTTCAGAGCTATTTCGTCTTCTTCGCCACAACTCGATTAAAGCTGGATAAACCCCAAGTTGATCGGGTAGATGTGGATGGAAGGAGGATGAACGTTCGATTATGACTTCAGGATCCAGTATAGGGCAGGTTACCGGTGGTGTCAATTGACGCGGGGGGCGGTGGCATGTGAGGAACTCGGGGATCCGTTCCCAAGTTCGATGAATCGGTAGACGAGCGTTGCGATCATTGGTTGGTACGTTTTCCGGGATCCTCATTGTCCCATCTGGTCCTATTGGGAATCGCAGTCTCCAATACGTAGGCGGTTTATATCGCCTTCAGAAGCTACCAGTGCACATGCGGTCACATACAACCCTACCATTATTGATTAACGGAATTATTAGATCACTATGCTGGGCGTAGCGAGGATTCTTTGTGTAAAGTTAGCTCTTTCTAAATTGTAAGTTCGAAACTTTTACTATTTGAATTGTGCACTATATATTTGTCGATCTTCCTTTCTATTTGCGTGGCAGTATACAATTCACAGTAACACTTTAGCAATCCCTGATAAAATGCACAGGTATAATTCACAATCTCAACAGTGAAGAGATAATACTAGGCAAATAGTTGCAACTTAGACGAAAATATTCAGGAAAGAGAGCAACCTTGGAAAGGTCTCGAGTGTAGGTATAACTATATGTTGTTAGTCGCCTCAGGCCACGATTTCAAGATTCATTGGTCAGTACGTTTTTCGCCTGAATTTTGAAATCGGGACACTTTTTTGCTACTCTTTTCTATCAGAGATAGCCATGCAAATCATAGAGATCTAAAAGTAGACGGCAAGATAGACTACGACCATTAGATGAGGCTCAAGTGTGGCGGTGTAAGCAGGCAATTCCACAGGGCACCTCTGGCGGACATGATAGAAGATGTCAACAAGCTGCAACCACAAGGCATTGGGGATGGATACCAAATCAGCCCAAGCTCAATCTCCAGCTACCCCGGTATATATTCTTCGTGGACATGCTTCTCCAATCCATGCCCTGCACATCTACAGCCAGAATTTACGGCTTGTATCTGGCGACGCCAATGGCTGGATTGTTGTTTGGGACCTGGTCACTAAACGCCCTGTGACGGCATGGAAGGCTCACGAGGGAGCTATTTTGGAAGCTCGGGGCTTTAATGTTGGCTCAGGTGCAACTGAGATTTACACGTATGATGATTTTATCCTCGCCCTGGAGGCATCGGCCATCCCACTAACATCTACAATAGACATGGCCGCGACCACAAACTATGTGTGTGGAAGCTTCGACTAGAGGATGAATCTTTCCTCGATAAAACACTTCCAGTGGATGCGACCGAGTCCGCACAGCCACAAAGTAAAACCCAGCCGTGGTTACTTCATTCATTGCCCGTCAATGCGCTCAATTTCTGTGCGTTCTCGATGGCGTTTGTGAATTCGGATGGACTTCCTGGATTTCTATCCCAATCTGGAAAACCAGAAAACACTCTCTTTGCAGTACCCAATGCCTTGGACTCTGGTGGAGTCGATATCTTCCACTTACCATCTGAGCGCAGGATCAGTACTATTCCTTCTGATCAATCGACCAAAACTGGAATGCTGATGGCTGTTAATCTCTTTGTGTCGCCTTCTGGGGATATCTACGTCGCCTCTGCATATGAAGATGGCCATGTGATGGCCTTCGTTCATCGTGGGGCTCTCAAATCGGCTAGCTTTGACCGTGAGTATATAAGCAACAACCCGTTGAAGTGGGACAAGCTTTATGCTGGACGCCCTCATTCCCAGCCGGTTCTTTCCTTAGATGTCGCTCCCTCCCATGGATACTTCATTTCTTCTTCTGCAGATGCTCTGGTTGTCAAGCATCCCATCCCCAGCACAGGGTCGGCGGGTTATGTCCCTACCGCTGGCTACAAAGAAGAATCTCCCTTGAAGATTGTTAACACAAAGCATTCGGGTCAGCAGGGTCTGCGGATCCGATCGGATGGGAAGGTATTTGCTACTGCTGGTTGGGACAGCAGAATTCGGGTGTACTCAGGCAAAACTATGAAAGAACTGGCTGTGCTAAAGTGGCATAAGGATGGTTGTTATTCTGTAGCGTTCGGGGACACTGAAGCCACATGCTCGTCGGTGTCTTTATCGCCCGAGTCTGCAAAACAAGAACCCCGAGATGCAGGCCAGGGTGCAGCAGGACAGACTGCCGTCGACGGACGCGATTTCTCTCTTGCAACAGTGCAGCAACAACGGAATCAAAAAGTACAACAAACTCATTGGCTAGCGGCTGGGTCCAAGGACGGGAAGATTTCATTATGGGATATCTACTGAGATAAATGCTAATGCTACAAAACAACCATGCGACCATGCTTTTTTTTGAAGGAGTTCACAGAGGAAAAAATCAAGCCAAGTTGAACTCGTTGGCTCCAGACATATGCTCCCTCATCTTGGCTCTCATCTTGCGAGCAGCCTCATCCGTAACATTTGTGGAAGATGGAGCATCCTCAGCCTTTCTCTTACTGCCTGCAACACCATTTCGCGCTGCCTTGAAGTCCTTCTTGGTGTCTTCTTGTCCGGGTCGTAGACCAGGGACGTTGATTTTGCCCGGTCGATCACGCAGGGCGAAGCTCTTCGCAAGATGACCCAAGTGGAGTTCCTTAATGTCAAACATGCTCCGTTCGGCTGAGGTGTGGGTCGCATAGGCTCGGACGTGAGATTGGAACGCCCGTCGAGCCATTTCCAAATAGTCTGGGTTATCAAGTGCCCAACGCTCCACATCCATCTGCCAATCGGTGGTCCTCTCCTCCCAGTTCTTCTTTTTGTTGTCGTTGCCGCCAAAGCCACGCTTGAGAATCTCGTTTGCATCAGTGCGGGTGAGCGCCTTGCCTCCATCGCGGTAGCCGCGCTTTAGGACCTCGACATAGTTCTCCTCGCAGCCAGGCTGGAGGAAGACGAGGGCACGGCCATCTCGTCCGACACGAGCAGTACGACCAATGCGATGAGTGTGGTCATCGGAGCTGAATGCTGGGTCGTATTCAACAACCAAGTCCACGTTGGGCAAATCGAGACCACGTGAAGCCACATCAGTACAGATCATAACGCAAGCCTCAGTACTGCGAGAGAAAGAGCCGAGGGTAGCTGTTCGAACATTCTGGGGAAGCGAACCGTGTAGTCGATGCAAGAGGACCGGATTATTCGGGGTCGAAAAGGCTCTGCCGGGAGCAATGGTGCCATGAGCTGACAGTTTTTCCTTCTCTTCGTCTTTTTCATCTTTCTCCTCCTTCTCGCCCTTTCCTTCCTTTTCTTCTTCTTCACTCTTCCTTTGTTGCTCACGGTCTTGATTCCTTGAGAATAGCTCGAAATGGAAATCGACCACGTCGGCGCAAGACATGAAAACAATCGCCTTCATCACTGATCCCTTTCGCATGAACGTCCTCTTCAAGTAGGCTGTTAATGAGACCAGACGTAGCTTAGCTGGAACAATCGCATACGATTGCTTGAGCTGGGCGGGGACGCGGAATGACTCTTCCTCGTCCTTATTTGACTTCTCATCCTCCTCCTCGGACGGGTCGGCCTTGATGTGTACCGCATCCTTCAAACTGATTTCACCCAGCTTTTGGACGTTCATCTTCAGTGTAGCAGAACAGAGGATTGTCGTCCTGCGCGTAGGCACACCGGGGACGCGACTCGGCCGTTGTCTGGCGTCAAGTTTCTTCACAATTCCTTGCAATTCCTCCTCGAAGCCCATATCCATCAAGCGATCACCCTCGTCAAGCACGAGCCACCGCACATTGCTGACCTCCAGCGCTTCCGTGTTGTCGAGATGGTCAACCAATCGACCAGGTGTTGCGACAAGAATGTTTAATCCCTTTCTCAACCGTGCCTTCTCTGACTTTTTCTTCTCTCCACCAATTACCGTTCCACACACAATCCAGTTCGCGCAGCGCAGGATGTTCTCCAGCACGACGGAGATCTGCTTGCACAGTTCACGGGTGGGTGCCAAAATAATAGCGAACAATCCACTGTCTCGGTGCACTTGGGTATCGGTGTGTTCATTTTTCGCTTTTGAGAGATCCATAATCCGCTGCACCAGCGGCAGGAGATAAGCCAGAGTCTTTCCCGAACCAGTTTCGGCTTGGATAAAAGCATCACTTTCCTCCTTGAGCAATTGTGTAATTGAGCTTGTCTGAATAGCCGTTGGCGCCTTGAGCTCCAGCTTTGTGAGCAGATGCGCCGCGAGATTGGGCGACAGGCCCAGATTTGTAAAGGTATCCAGACCATCGATCAGCGGTGCATTAGTTGGTTTGGCATCTTCTGCATCTCTCTCCTCCTTGGGTCCTTCGGGGTTCCGCGCTTCGGGGTTGCTACTAAAGAGCGAGGAAACGAAATGGCGGGGGTCCCGTGGATGTTGCTGTGGTCGTCGATCACCACCAGAGCGTGGGGCGCTAGGGCGATTGAACGAGTCTGTGTCTTCGGTCCTTTGTCTTTTCACGGGCCGTGTACCAAGTTGGATCTGGTTCGGGTTCTTAGATGCTGCATTGCGCGCAGCGGCATCTCCATCTCCAGGTGCTTTCTCGGAAACTCGGTGGGCTGAGCGCTTCTTTGCGGTCAGTCGGTCTCGCCATGTTCCTCCCTTGAACTTCGCTTCGGGCTTGATGACACTGTCACCAATGCTAAAGTTCATAAGCATTCCATCGTCGGCCATTTTGAAAGATGGTGATCCCCGGTAAAAATGGAGGGGAGTGGTGAAAGTTTTTGTTTCGGCGATCCAAAAGCTTTCGAGACTTTTTTTCGGCGCCAAGACTTCCAGGCTCTCAGGCAAATTTTCTCCGCCCTAAGTATTTGCCCTACTTTGTTTACATTGAACTACACAGATGAATGGAGAAACACATTTGAAACTATTTAAGTCTATCTTGCTTTTGAGGAATGTATGTAAGTGGCATGGTTGCAAACCATGCTATGCTAAAATGTTAGATGTTCATTACTGACTGTTCGACATGGTATCAAGGACGAGGACCAAAAATGAGGTTGTCAATCAGTCGCACGGGTACCTTGCCATCACCCAATCCACAGTCTTCGCCTGGCTTGGACTCTTCCAGCGGTGCCATCTTGAATGCAGTACTCAAAACCGCGCCCTTAGCCGGGTCGACGACCTCCAGCTCGTCAAGGGTATCAGGATCGGCGAGGGAAATGTAGTCGACCTCGTAAAGTGCTCTCTCGGATGGCGAAAGAGATTTTTGTCCGGATAGGACGGAATCTGTCACTTTATGAGCTGCCCCAAGGATGTCTGCCCGGCTGTTCTTGCCACTCAGGTACACTTCTTCGGCGGCTTTCAGCGCCTTGTAGATAGTGAGCCCAACGGTTCGTCTCCGGTCGCCCAGGTAGACATTCCGCGAGCTCAGCGCCAGGCCGTCATGTTCACGCGTAGTTTCAATAATTCGCACTTCGGTGCCAACATGGAAATCCTCTACCATACGCTTGATGACCACAGTTTGTTGCACATCTTTCTGGCCAAAGTAAACACGGTCGGGGGTTGTAATGTTGAAGAGCTTCATGCAGACTGTGGCCACACCCCGGAAGAATACCGGACGAGCGCCGCCCTCCAGTTTAGTGGACAACGGGGTGATTGTTACAAATGAGCCGTAACCATCAACCTCTGACGAAGGGGGCAGACCAGGGTACATGACCTTCGAAGTCGGTGCAAAAATGGCAGTGATGCGCCCGGCACTTGCGCTATTTTCTCCCAGTCGCTCAAGCTCCTCATTCAGCTTTTCCAATTTTTCGACGTCAGCATCCCATGTACGGGGATAGCTGGACAAATCTTCCGTGACACCGAACTGTGTGGGATTGACGAAGATGCTGACGAAAATGTCTGTATTCTCACGAGCAGCTTGTCGAATTAGGGAGAGATGGCCCTCATGAAGTGCGCCCATGGTAGGAACAAAGCCTACACTCCGGTCCTTTAGCAACAATTGGCGCCGGAGTCCCCGGAGTGAGGGAACATCGCGGAAGACTTGAAAGCTGGAGGGTTGGCGAACAAATTGCGAAGCCGTGGTCGCGTCGGCAAAGAGGGATGAAGCTGTCGCTGGGATAAAGTGAGCTTATCTGGAGCTAGAAATTCCACAAAAGAGACATACTCGAAAGCGATCTCGCTCCATTGACCAAGCGAGACATCTTGTGTGAGGATAATGAATAAGCTCAATGCAAGATGCAGACGTCAACACCTCGGCGTGGGATGAGAGCTGCGGGCACATCTCAGGTCACGTGGGGCCCTACCTCGGGTCATTTCTGGGGAAATCCGAAAAACATCCGGGGGCGATCGCCGTTTGGTTGCCGCTTGAGAGCTTGGGGGGTTCAAGCTATGATTTGGTCCCGCACCTCCTCTCTTTTGAGCTTCTTATCTGATTCCTTTTCTCCTTCTCTCCATTTTTTCCATGGACCTGATCGTGAGCTGACCTGAAGTATAACCAATCTCGCCCTGCCCCCTTCAAAGATGCCTTCTCCCAAGTCGGCCATTGCCGATGGCCACTCTGCGCCAGATCTGGAAATCGTCAACTCACAGTTGACAATCCATCCATCAGGCTTCACTGGAGGTCCGGAAACTCGAGATGAACAAATCACCGAACGCAACCTTGTTCACCATATGGCGCGATTTCGCGAGAACCCCTTCGACTTTCTCCGGGAAGTGAGCCTGTACATGTCCGGCACAGGCTGGCGTGCATATGACGAACCAATCGGTCAACCGATCTTCTATTCTGGCTTCTCTGAAAAGATGAAGACCTCCATATTGGGCAGCTTGCTCTTGCAAAACAAGATCACTGAATTGGCCAATGGTAGACTTATAGTCGAAGAGAAGGAAGGATTGCTGGCAATCAATGAAGGTATAACACTGGACGATAAACGGGCCCGTCGTCGTACTGAGATTGAAGATAACCTTCGGGAAGTCGTGGACACAATGATGGAAAACATGATTTGCAAGATGGAGAGCAAAACATTTATTCGGAGTGCTTATTATATGTGCACACAGCTCTTGACTCGCGCTTACCATCAAGGTAACTTGCCTCTGCTATGCTTCTCATATGAAAAGTCAACGCTAAACGAGATTCACCCTAGGCATTCACGTATCTAGCGAAGAAGTCTTACGTTTAAGATCTGTAGCCGAAACTGCGACCAAGAAGAAGCAGTCGATTGTTTTCCTGCCTTGTCACAAGTCCCATGTGGATTACGTCTCCCTGCAAATTATCTGTTACCGTCTCGGCATTTCTCTGCCGGTCATCGTCGCGGGTGACAATCTGAACATCCCGTTGCTGGGCGCTTTCTTACAACATGCAGGTCGGTTGGAACACATCTTCCAATTAGCTTTTAGCTATGACTAACCTTATGCAGGCGCTATGTGGATCCGACGCAGCTTTGGAAATGATCCCTTGTACACTACCGTTGTACAAGCTTATATCGATACCCTCCTCCAACAAGGCTTCAACTTCCAATGCTTCATTGAAGGCGGTCGCTCCAGAACTGGAAAACTGCTTTCACCGAAGTTTGGAATCTTGAGCTTCATTATGGACAGTATATTATCAGGTCGGGTCGAAGATCTCATCATCTGTCCCGTCAGCACTCAATACGACAAGGTCATTGAGACTGAGTATGACACCCAGCTGGCATTCAAACCCTTATAATGAGCATTGGCATTAACCCATTCTCTAGGTCATACATCAGCGAGCTTCTTGGCCAACCGAAGGCAAAGGAGAACTTGGCTGATTTTATTTCTTCGTCCTCGGTGTTGTCCCTGAAGCTAGGCCGAGTTGATGTTCGTTTCCACGAGCCATGGAGTCTCCGAGACTTCATTGGCCAGCAGCTTACGCGACTAGACCGCCCCAGCACCGACATCAATAACAAACTTAGCTATACTGATCGAGGTCGCATCCTAAGAACATTCGGTTATCGGGTTCTGTCCGACATCAACGACGTGTCTGTGATGATGCCGACCGCCCTGGTAGGTACCGTGCTGTTGACCTTACGCGGTCGCGGAGTCGGAAAAGCCGAATTAGTACGCAGATTGGACTGGCTCTGCGAGCGGGTGCGAGCCAAGGGTGGCAGGGTCGCACACTTCTATCGCTCGCCAACGGAGACGGTAGTTGACCGTGCGCTAGAAGTCCTAGGACCCAAACTAGTTGGGTTGGTTTCAGGTCTAGTCGAGCCGACATACTATGCGGTGGATCGTTTCCAACTTTCATTTTACCGCAACATGCTCATCCACCTTTTCATCACTGAAGCGCTGGTTTCTGTGGCTATGTACACAAAGATCAAGCAAGGTGGCGGTCCTACTAATCAAAGAATCACCTACGAGGATTTGAAGAAACAGGTCTCATTCCTGTCGCAGCTTTTCCGCGGTGAATTCATTTTCCCGCCTGAGGGCTTGGCTCACAATTTCGACAAAACGTTGCGTGGGCTAGAGAAGGATGATGTGGTCAAAATCACTCGTGATGAGTCCAGCACACCAATTTACATTGAATTGAGCGAGTCTGAGCGACTATGTGGTCGCGAGAACTATGACTTCTACTGCTTCCTGATCTGGCCTTTCATCGAGACGTCTTGGCTTGGCTCAGTGTCCCTTCTTGGGCTGACGCCGCCTCTCGATGGTCCGAAGGAAGTTTGGATCGATTCAAAGAAAGCACAAGATAGTGCTCAGATTGTGAGATTTCCCCCAACGCTATATTGACTATTCCATTAATACTCACAATCGCAGCTTGGTAAAACCTTGTACCATCAAGGTGATCTCTCCTACTTTGAGGCAGTCAACAAGGAGACCCTCAAGAACTCTTATCAACGATTTGAAGAGGAGGGTATTATCTTGGTTGCGAAGAACAAAGAATCGCGTGCCGGTCCGTCTCTCAGGCTGGCTCCTGAATGGGCACCCCAGCGTGATGAGGGTACTGGGAAGGTTCTAGCCGGTGGTCGACTGTGGGACTTTGTTGAATTGATTGCACAGTCCCGTCGCGAGGGGTGAGTCGAGTTTGTTCACATTACCTCTGCCAATATACTAACTTTTCCCAGCAAAAACCGCCGGGACGGTGCAACTGTTTCCTCGCGCGTTCTTACTATGTCTGATCTTGTTGGGCGGAAGCTATTCCAAAATGCCGCGGCTCCAGTGCCTGCTGACATATCGTCACGGCAAATGCGCCGGAATGCAATTGGAACCGAGGCAAAGCTCTAGCCATTTCATTTTGATACCCATGTATGTACATTCTACAGGCTGCTTTTATATTTATCTCATCTTGCATACTGTCAGATTTATATTTTTAATGCACATAATTTCGCAAACATGTCCTTGTGGTATGAGGGTTAATCTCCGGCCATGAGATGTCACACCTATAGAATCAGATGGGTTATATGCCGCTTTAGAAGATCGGGAGAACCTGGATCTCGAAGAGTAATTTGTTTTATGATGGCATGCAATTTTAACACCTAGTTTCCCTGTGTTTGGCTCGTCTAGGAGAGGTGCTTTGCCATCCATCCATCATTTGCCAATACATGTACCGCAGCGATGCCGAGTAAAGTTCCCATACTTACAAACGGTGTTGAGATTAGGATATCATACCAGTCAGACTCGTCTCAACCAAAGCCCTTAATAGAGAGTACGTCAAATTTCAACCGATGGTTCGGAATTTGTTAACTTTACATATTAACCCTTCTTCCAGTTATTCTATTCCTCCCTTTCCTTTTAAGCACACGTCACTATTTCTATACACACGTTACTATTTCTATATCTCTTCTTTTTCGATCATCTATCGTTGGTTTTAATGATGAAGCCAATGTTGTAAAGCTTCGATCCCAGATTTATATAAAACCACATTCCTGGCACATGAGTGCCTTGCGATCGTTATATAACGACCTAGAGAGTTCTGCTTCCACCTATTTGTTCTGGTTATTAGTTATTGTAGTTCAAGTTATGTTGGATTTGCTATTTAGATCTGACACGCGATATGCAATATAAATTGGAGTGATGTAGGGACATAGTGGGTTCTCCAACTCGCTAACATTGTTGCTGTTTACATTAAATCTTCAAACAAAGCTATAAATTCTCGAATATAAACACAAGATAAAAAGAATCAAATCCAAGTCCGCTGAAACGTTCCCAATAAAATATCACAACAGATGAGCGGCAAAACAAAAGATGAGAAGACAAAAGAAAGAACAAAAGAAAAATGGCTCAGACGCTATAGAAACAATACATCAAAGTCATCAACCAAAAATCACATCCTCATAAACTTACCCTTCGTACCCGGACTTGTAGGAGCCGACCGAACAGTCATAACCTTTGGAGAGGAAACATCAATCGGCGCCAACTTCTCAATACCCTTGCCTAAAGGCGTCTTAGGAGGCGAATCAGTGACCAGCGAATCATTAGACTTCTTCGCAAACTCCTGAAGTCGACCCATAATGATCGGCGAATCGGAGTACAACACAATACCTTGCGAGTAAACGCACTGAGTAGCTTTCTCTTCATCACTAGCAAAGTCCTCATGAGCCGCCTCGCGCGTAATACGCGGGAAGGTGCGTAGCACAACATGGCGAGTGGGCTCGTTCGACGGGGTGTGTTTCTGATCCTTGTTGGCAGCGTACTCCGTCCATCCCTCATTCGAGATACTCTCTGCATCTGGGGCGGGGAAATTGGCGAGAACGAGCTCGCGCTCGACACGCGCGTATCTCCATGTCTCGGCGGCGAGCTTGACGATCGTTCGGACGCCGATAAGGAGAGAGTCGAGGTGCTTGGGATCAGCGAAGTGCTTGATGTGGTCGATGATTTCGTCAACGATGACTGCTGCTGCTACGTTGATTGATTGTTTTGCATCTGAGGTTGTGTAGGCTGCTTTCAGGGTCTGCTGGCGCCAGAATGCCTCGCGTCGGACGGACTTGCGGCGGATGTCCATGGAGAGCATCTGGAAGAAGGTGTCGGCTTTATCGTACCGTCGGCCCAGGGTGAAGAGGAAGGGTTGGAAGACTCGGAAGGTTAGGGTTTTGGAGATAATGTGCTGGATGTAGGCACATCGAATTTCGCGCGAGGCTGGGGTGTTGTCAAGGAAAGGTGGGAGTTCGGATGGAATCTTGGAAATGATGTCTTTGGGGGGATCGATAGGGAGATATCCGAAGTGCTCTTTGGATAGATTTTGAATGAGCTGCGAGAGCTCTGTGAAGGAGTCCAAGCTAAAGATGAGAGCGTTTATTAGATCGTGTCCATTTATCGTTATCAACATGAATCTATAAGAGATTGTACGTCCGCTGTGCGCTGATGCAGTTCAACAAAGGAAATATCGAGAATGAATGACTTGTCTTTGAGAGAAAGACGAAAACCAAAAGAAGAAGAAGAAAAAATAAGCAGAGAAGAAGAACAAGAACAAGAGCAAGAAAAAGAAAAAGAAAAAGAAAGGGAAAAAGAGAAATACTATAATGCAAATCCATAGGGCATCAAAGGCTCACTTACAAGAATTGATCGCCCTTGGTGTTTCTGAGGTCAGTGGCCTCTCCCAGGCTGGACAATGTCTTTCTTAGCCTGTCGCAATCAGACCCCAAGTTATCGATGGTCATTCGCATCCCTTCCACTGCGCGCTGAAGGTGCTGCTCCTTGAGAATATTGTCTCCTTCCAGCTTTTCCTTCTCTCGCTCAGCGCTGGCAAGTTCGCTATTTTTCTCAGAAAGTTGCTGCTCCAAGGCAGCACGCTCCGTGGTCCAAACCTGCTCCTTCTCATTGAACTGAGCCTCTAGAGCCGCGATCTTGTCGCCCAATTCCTTGGCAAGAGCCGCGAGCTGTTCATCGTGGGATTGTCGCAATGAGTCCAATTCACCAGCATGGCCTTGTCGAAGTTCTTCCAATTCCTGGGCGTTCTTCTGGTGGGTTTCTTCCAGCTCTGCCAGCTTGGCTGCCAACTCCTCGCGAATCGATGTGAGTTCGGTCAGTCGGGCTTGCAACTCGGTCTCCTTAGATTCCAAAGCAGCGATCTGGGATGTCACTTCTGTCTTGGTGGCCTCTAGCTCGGTGCGCTGGGCTTCAAAGGATTCCTGCAATTGGGCTTTCTCTTTCTCCCATTCGCCTTTGCTAGCTTCGTGCGCATCGCAAAGTTCGCGCTCACGAGTCTCCAGGGTCTCGGCTGCTGATTTCTCATCCTCGGCCTTGATCTCCTCAAACAATTCAGTGAGCTCCTCCTTCTGTGCCACAAGAGCTTTCTCCTGTTCTTCCTTTTGGGTCTCTAACTCTTTCTCGTGGGCTTCCTGTGACTCCTTGATGCTTTCATTAAGCTGGTTGATTTGTCCCTCGAGTATGACCTTGGTTTCAGAAAGCTCCTCGTTGGACTTCTGGTGCTCAGCTAGGCCATCTTCAAGGTCCCTCTGCTTCTCTTGCAGATCTCCGAGCTCGAGACGCAGTTCACTGATGGTATGCCTCAACTTTGCGTCTTCTTCAGCACTTTCATTGGCACTCTTCTTCATTTGAGCTTGCAGAGCTTCAATGTAGTAGTCCTTGTGCATCAGAGCTTGATCATGCTGGCTTCCAATGTGCTTCATTTCAGCCTCCCGGCTCGAGAGCTTGCTGTGGGTGCTGCGGAACCCGTGAAGAAGACGGTTGATGTCTGGGATGGCCGACTGGATGCGTTGAAGAAGCTCAATATCCTCGCTGTCGTTTTCTGGGGGAGATCCATTCTCATGAGGATAGCCACTGCCCATGGACAGATTTTGAAGAGCCTGATATGATGCTGAATAAGATGGATCTGGGATGCTGTAGCTCCGGTTCATATAGTGGGCCTCCGATTGGTGATGAGGTGAATAATGCCCATAAGGAGGTACCATTCCAGCGGAGCTCATGACAGGAGATTGGAGAGCATAAGGTCCGCTTGGTGCCATGGAAGGTGCTTCCGGAGGAGCCATCGGTGCAGCTGGTAGGTTTTGAGGTGGGGGAGTTGCCGTTGGTGATATAGTTGGAGACATTTGAGGGTAATGGGAACGTGCAAGTGGGCTGCTGACTTTGGGCACCGGTGAGGCAGTGTGAGCTACTGGTGAGGAGTAAGGCGCCGGGGAGCCAGCGTAGGGTCCTGGTAGGCTGTAAGGCACTGGAGAGCCAGCGGACGGCACTGGGGCGTAAAGTGCAGGTGATGCGTAGGGTACAGGAGAGGCGTAGGCGTTTGGCGAAGTGTACGGCACCGGGGAGGTAGCGTACGGCACTGGCGAAGCGTATGGGTTTGGCGAAGCGTAGGGGACGGGTGAAGCGTAAGGGGAGTAGGCTGATGTTCCAGGATAGTAAGGTTGGTTGTCCTGGGAGGGACTTGACATATACCGTGCTTCAGTCAAGGATGGTGAAGGCAAAGGCACACAAGCGGCCACAGAGGAGAATGGATCAGCCGATGGTGATGAGACTACAGTCTTCTCTTCAGGGCACTCGGCCTGATTGGATTCCTCTTGCTTGGTATTGTCTTCCGATGTCTCCTTTACTTCTGGGTCCTCGATGGGAGGCTGAGTTGAAGTTGCTTCCTCCGCAAGCGGCTCTTTGATTTCAGAGTCTTCGATGGGAGACTGCGTCGAGATTGCTTCCTCCACGGGCGGCTCTTTGATTTCAGAGTCCTGGATGGGAGGCTGAGTTGAAATTGCTTCCTCCGCAGGCGGCTCTTTAATTTCAGAGTCTTCGGTGGGAGACTGCGTCGAGATTGTTTCCTCCACGGGCGGCTCTTTGATTTCAGAGTCCTGGATGAGAGGCTGAGTTGAAATTGCTTCCTCCGCGGGCGGCTCTTTGATTTCAGAGTCTTCGATGGGGAGCTCAGTCGAGCTTGGCCCTTCCAAGGGTGACGCTTCGTCGACAGGCTTGTCGACTACAGGTGATGATGGAGCCACGACAGGGTCGGTGATGTCTTGGGGTGGAGTTTCGTCGTCGAACACCTCGTATGCTGATACTGGGTTCTCGACTACAGGCGATTGAGGATCCGCGACAGCGTCGGGGACCTCTTGGGTTGCAGTGTTGTCTTCAAGTACCTCGTCTGCTGATACGGGTTTGTCGAGTACAGATGGTTCTTGTTCTGCAACAGGGTCGGGGTTGTCTTGAGGTGTAGTCTCGTCGTCAAATACCTGGTATGCTGACACTGGAAGTGGTGTCTTTACTTCGACATCTGTATTGTCAACAGCAGGCGTGTCTTTTACTTGCTCTGGTTCCTGTGCCGTGAGTGCAGGGCTGCCAGGTGCAGGAGTAGTTGTAGTTGTCTGAGTCTCTGTGACCTCTGGGCTCTTCCCCTTCTTAACCTTCTTGGTGGATGCCTTGACATTCTTGTCTTTGGCCTTAGTCTTCTTGCCTCCCGCGCCCATTGCGGTAGAGTGATGCGTGCCCAAGACTTCCCTCTGAGAGACGTGTTACCAATAGAATCAATGTGCTAAATGGAGCAATGAGTAATAGTTCCGATCATATGGGATGTCTGCACTGTACATTTGCAACCAACCCTGTGGCGATGCCTCAAGATATAGCTCAAAAAATGACAATAGTTGAAAAGTATCAAGACCTTGGAATATTTAGAAGCGTAAGCCTAGTGACTTTGGTTGATCGGGCAGAGACCTGAAACCCTCTCTTCGACTGTGAGTGGGCGCGAATGAAAATCCACGAAAACAACGTAGATATTTTTGGGATAAGACCGAATGACAATTTTCTAAAGGAATTAAAAAAGGAAAGAAACAGATGAACCCGACAGAATTTCAAAAAATATCTCGAGAAATTAGGATCCCAACGTTGTCTGGGCACAATGGCGGACCGACCCTTAGCGTGTTGCTACCCATCCACCGCAATGTGCGAGAGGGCCATCAATTAGACGCGAGTATTGGGAATGATCGAATGATTGAGGACACAATGAAGATCAGAATCCACCCATATTCCATTCTGAACCGAAGCGAGACCAGTTGGGAGACGCCATGACATTGGGCATCAAACTGTGGGTTCGGGCGATTCAAGGCATTAGTGGGGAAATTGACAACAAGCTGACTTGTTCAATCGAGAGCCAGACACTAATGTGTAAGAATTCAAATGAGGCGATATATCAAAAGGACGTCTCTCGCCCAATTGGTGCGGTTAGCCCAGGGAAAAGAGTGAGGCTGGCATCGGACAACACATGTTACTCGATGAGGTTTCCAACATCCCAGTATATTGGACATAATATGATTGTCTATACCTTACTCCGTACTTCATATGCCAAGTAGATCGGGCTGCGGTTTAATTTTGGACTTTTATTTTTACCTGTACACTATACATAGTGCAGAGTAGGGCCACTGTCTCTGTTGATTGTATGAGTCTTGCAGTGTGATACTAAATATGCACAAGGTTCACCCTCCACTCTCCAAGAGATGTAAGAGAACAGAAGTACCAAATCTATTCTACTTCAACTATTGATATAAAAAAAATACCAGCCAATAATGTAATACTCAAATTAATATACTAGAAATAAGAACCACTCAACTAAATACGTAGATAATCTAAATCGACAACGCTTTACCACAGACAAAGTACCCTAAACCCAATACGGACATCACGTGCCATCGACTTTCGCTTTCCACCTCGCCCTATCATCGCTCCCCAAAGGGTCATCGATCATCACCAATTGCTTCCCTCCACACAATGTTCGCTGCCAGACGATCTGCTCCTTTGACGCGGCAGCTGCTGCGCACCCAGCGCCGCTGGGGCTCCCACGCCACCCACGAACCCGTGAACGAAAGCCTCGGTGTAAGCTCCTCTCCCCCGCCGACCGCGACCAGACCCGAGTCTGGAAGCAGAGCGAGGCCTCAATGGCCCATGACCACCTGGCTAACCGTTTAATTTCCACTTAACAGCGCAGCTTCTACGTCACCTGCGGCTCCATCGCCTCCGCCTTCATCCTCTACCACGTTAGCAAGTCCAACGAGGAATCCGGTTCACCGTCTTGGATCTCCAACCTCATTACCAAGTGGACTCCTTCCGAGGAGATCTTCGAGCAACGCAACGCCATCCGCACCGCTATGATGGAGAAGGCTGCGTCTGACCGCCACTTGCTCGGCAGTCAGGGCCCCGCCGAGGCTTTTGCCCTCAGACAGCCCGAGTATGTGATTTGGTTGCTCCGGAAATGCTCCTCTTTCTTGTTGTGCTAACTGTGCTTTTTTTTTTTGTCTAGCATGATGAACGCCGGTTCTCCGTACAACGTTTCGCCTGGTTCGCAGGCCGACCTGAGCCATGTCGTGGCTCACTACCAGCGCAAGAACCAGGAGGCTGAGGAGGCTCGGGTCGCGCGGATGAAGGACGGTAAGGTTGTGTCGCTCTACGAGTAAATGGGGGGGCTATCATTTTTCTTTTGGTCGACTGTCTGAAATCGACACGTGTGGAGGAAAAATCATGTACATATACGTTGGGACTTGACGTTCAATCCAGCACCTGATAATTGGATTTTCTTTTGTTTTCGAGTCTAACTCCTATATCCTCGCTGGAATACGGGTTGAATGCTGAGATTGGATATTCATTTTATTATCAAATTCGCATTAGGACCCGTTCGACGGCACAACCTCCAAAACTACTCTGCCCACACCCTCAGATTGGACGTTCAATATCTGCTGCACGTCCAGCTCATTAGCACAGACAATGTTCAGCACAGCAAGGAACTCATCAACGCCGCCGCCAACTCCGAAATAAACCTTCTTCGCCGCGACGAGAGCCCGACTTTTCGCCGATGCAGTGTTCGAGCGGCGCAGCAGCGCCAAAAGCGTCTCGGAAAAAGCAGTCAGCGATGCGGGCGAGTAAATCGTCTCACTAGCAAGAACCAGAGTCTTGCGGGCACCATCACCGGACGAAAAGACTAGATCCACAAACTCGGGCGACCAAGCGCCCGAAACGAAATCAACCGAGATCCCACGCTGAGCAAGATCATTCTTGAATTCTTGAACCAGCTCAGGCGTGATATCCAGCTCTTCGTCCTGGTCTGGCGCAGTTGACGCGGCTGAAACAGCCGGTTGGGAGCGGCTATTGTGCCATGTCAGAAGGAGATTCGGGAGTGTGACAAGACGGAGCACGTCCGAGTTGTAGTCTGCAAAGGTAAAGAGTGTCTTTCTTTGGCTTTGGCCGGGCTCTGCTCTGCTGAGAAGACGGGCAAACAGTGTCAATGATGGGACTGCTGTGCCTGCGCCAAGCTATTCACTCATGTTAGCCTTCCTCACCTAAGTAGATTTTGGGGGAAAATTTCCACAAGACGAATGATTACGAACTTCAATAATATGGATGTCCGCCGGACTATCGGGGGATTCGTTAAGAATGTCCTCATTGACGGACAGCTTGGCTAGATCCAAGGCACATTCCCAGGTTTTGAAGCCGCCTTCATAGAAATTAGGCGTGATGTCACCTTTTTCAATACCTGCAATAAGCTCTTCGTTATCATGGCCTGCACTGTCTTCGGCCATGAGCTGGGTGCGAATGTCAAAGATCTCTCGACGAGCGACGGCCAAAGCTGTGTCGCTGATTGCGAGCTTATTGTAGAAGATTTGTGATGGAAGAATTGAAAGCTGTCATGTTGATTAGTCTGGGCTTTGTTGAAAAGGTAACATGCATTTCAAAACAATGAATTCGTGCTATCATGCTCCTGTCGTTGATAGAGGGCAAGAGGGCAGTATCTCATAGACCCAAGCTGGGATTTAGAATATACTCGCCAGTTCAAAACATTGACGACAAAAGCAATGAATACGCATAATTGAACATAAAACATCTTGCGTGGTCACTTACCCATTCATTCATATCATGTTTAATCGCTTTCACGAGCTCAGGAAGAGAGTTGCCCACAGCTTGCTGGGAGGGGACATCGGAGAAATCATTATTGATCTCCGCGTCATCAATGTCGATATCATCCCCCGAGAATCCGAAGCTGAAGGCCATTATTGGATAAGATGACTGTCTTCTCTTCCAAGACACCTAGCAATGTGTAGGTGGGTTGTCTGAAGTGGCCCCGATGTTGTGGAATGAGAATTTGTCGGAGTCGCAGGTTGTCGCCAAATTTGCACTAGAGTTTGACAAGACAGCTATACTCAAGGGTAAGGATCAGCCGATTAAACAGTTATTCAGTTCCAAGGCTTTCTTTTCACAGACGCCGCGATCTGATCTCCATACAAAAAATTGCAGTGGGTGGAAGGATGACTAAGCGGGCCACACTCCATGGCCTCAGGCAGAATATTAGCATATGTACAACTTTGGAGATGATAGATTTAAATGACAGAAATCTGACAGTACGAAATGTATGGTATGAAATGACAGGTGTAAATTTCTCTAACTAACTAAAATGACAAAAATCCCCTATTTATGCAATCTGTGTGGGATCTAGAGCTGACTAATCTCGTACTTTTGTTATAGGATAGCCGAGTCACCGAGGTCATATGTGGTTTACACTATGTATGGTAACCTAGTATTTCGACATACCCCCTAGTTTTTGAAGCTTTTTAAAGCTCTTAAGAACTGCCTACTACTACCATTTAGGTGGTATATCAACCTCTGTTTTCTTAGTTGATACGCTCGCTTATCTCTCTTATACTAAGTAGCTCTCGAAATATATACTACTTTTACTTCGGAAGCGCCTTAGTAAGTCTATCTACCGGTATTACCGCCGTTAGTACCTAGTTAATAGTAACTCGACCCTTACTAACTTCCTATTTTATCTAGTACCGATTAATATCTATATACCGAAGCTTCGTATAAATACCTACCCCTTCCTTCGTAAGTAAGTCGATAGTTTACTAGTTATCGTATATAATAGAAAGCTAGTAATCTAGTTAGAACCCTAATAAATTTAGTACTTAGCGCTACTACTATATAGTTTTTCCTACCTCTACTAAGGTAAGAAGCTCTACTTCGGTAGTTAATATCGTAACTATCTTCTATTTCGTCGCTTTCTAGTCTATTAGGCCTCTATAAAGCTTATAGAGATAGCCTTCTAAACTCTTCCGATCGCGGTTATTATTAAATAAAGTATTACTTATAAATTTAATTAATTTCGTAGTAAGTAATAAGCCTTAGTTCGTAGTATAGTATAGCTCTTTAGTACTATACTTAATAGCCTAAAACCTAGTTTTATATAGGTATTAGATAACTCGGTTAACTATATCGATATACCTAGGACTAAGGTTTATAAGGAATTCCGCTATTTTAGACGTTACTTTAGCGGTATCTAGTCTTAAAATAGTAGTAGTATACTATACTAAGCCTACCTTAGCTTAGAACCTATAAATTTAGCTTAGTATAGCCACTCCTTTATAGGGTATTAGGGGTTTAATTCCTAATAGAGAGCCGACTTTCCTAGTAGTAATAAGGTTATATTTAGTCGCTATACTCTTAATATAGCTATCTTAGTATAGCTATAGCTTCTTCTAATCTCTATCTCTAAGAATATAGATATTAAGAAACTAACTAGTATCTAATTTATATAGTTCCTATTCCTTCTTTAGATCTTAGTCTAACTATATAGCTTATTAAGCGTAGTTAGGGTAGTTTATAATAATAATATTATTAACGTAAAAGAAGATAATAATACCTTTTATAATAAATATATAGGTATCTTCTAGTACTAGGGTAAGGCCTAGTTTAACTAGTACCTAGGTTACTTCTTACTACTATAGTTATAGTAATATACGTAAGCTATATAGTACTTTATATAGTAGCTAGTAATACCCCTTCCTTTCGAAACTAGGTAGGTACTTAGTATATACTTTATTTTATAGGATAGAATTTAGGAATACTATTACTATATCCCGCTATCTTATATTAAAGTCGAAGGCTACTATTAGTATAAAAATAGCTCTTACTATCTTTACTACTAGTATAGTAGCTCTCTTTTCTTTAGTAGATAACTATTAGAGGTTACCTTATACATAAATTTATGCCTTAAACTTCTTAAGTACGCTATTAGCGTTAAATTTATATATAAATACCTACTTTAGAGGTAGTACCTAGGTACCCTTTATATTTAGAGTTAGAACCTTAGAGAATATCTCTTTCTTAGTTAATATCTATACCTTAAAACTAGCTACCGCTATAAATTCCTTACTAAACTAATAACGTTTTATCTATACCTAGTTATCTAGTAGTAGTAGTAGGTTATCTCTATAGAGCTTCTTTATGATATCGAAGCGCTTATTTATACTAGTTATAAAGGTATATAGTAAGCTTAGTAGTTTATCTTTATCGTCGATTGTAAGGTATATAGTAAAGTTAGGATTAGTCCTTAGCTTCCTACTTCTTATGCTAGTAACGATATTCGACGTGTTAATACTTACTAAGATGTCTCTTAGTATATAATATTAGGATAATAGCTCTAGTATTAGTGAGTATATTATTTCTTACTAGAGCTATCTTTTAATCTTACCTTCTTTATTATCTATCTTTACCCCCTTAGTTTCGACTAACGGTATTACGGAGATCGGATTTGGCGATAACGATAGGGTTTCTTAGGGTACTTAGTTTGACAGAAATAATGAAATTGATAGATTTAGAGATAAAGCTATTTCTAGTAGCGTTAATAATAGTGAGGTTGATCCTAGTAAGTTACTAGCTAGTATACTACCAGTTATTTACCCTAGGGTTATTTACCCTAGGTTTATTTGCCCCCTTAGTGATATTAGACTATAGGGTAAGTAGTAAACTAAATCTTACTTTTACTTACTTTAGGGTTATCTCTCTTCTAACTATCTCCTATTAACTAGTTTTATTAAATACCTCGCTAGCGCTAATAATTTTATTAAAAGCTTTATTATTTCCTTATTCGG
>KZ108085.1:0-46987 GCA_002116305.1 Penicillium italicum | reverse complement strand
TTTAGTTATCTCTACTAGCTTAGTAATACGCTACTAACTAATATAGCCTAGGTACCTATACTAGGTATAAATTAATACTTTAGCTTTTAGTTCCTATATTAACTTCTTCTTTTTAGTATACTTAGTAGCGAATACTAAGTTATCTAGTATTAATTTAGGGTATTAAAACCTTTCTAATTAGGTAAGCTAGGTAAGCTTCTAGTCTTAGTATACTTAGTATACCGCTTTACCCTCTCTCGTTTTAATATAATTAGTCCTAAAATTCACTAATACCCCCCCCTTTATTATTAATCTATAAGATATTAGATTACTATAGAAATTAGGAGAATATCTAATATTATAGAGCTCTATTCTTACTACTTTTCTATTACTAAGGCTAATATTATAGATAACTATAGTACCTACCCTATTAATAGCTATTTCTATATCGCTAACCCTAACGCTACTTTATATACTTTTAAAGGTTAAAAATAACCCCTAATCGTTATATATATATATTTATACTCTAGTATCGATAACCTAGCGCTTTCTGACTAGTATATCTTAGTATTAGGTTAATATAATAGTAGTTAGGGCTTACTTAGTGGTTTCTATAGAGAAGAAGCTATATACCTCTTTATTAAAGGTAGTATTTACTTATTACGGAGCCTTCTTTTAGCTCTATTTCTCCTCTTATCGCTTATTATCGATCTAGGCCTTCTAGGTAAGGTTTACTTTTATAGCTTCCTCCTATTTTTACTTCCTAGTTTTACTAATAATAAAGGTAGATAGTCTTTCTCCGTTATATAGGTCCTAATATCTCTATACTAGGTAATATCTACCTTTCTTACTATATAGGTATTTTCTTATCGCGAAAGGCTATTCTTTATCGCTTACCTTTATATTATTAGGCTTTACTTCTTTATACCCTTACTAGGTTAAAAAGGCTACTTTTAAGATACCTCTCTAAGCGCCTAGCTTACTATATATATTATTCTAGTAAACTCTATACCGATTAAGAAGCTTAGTAAAAGTAGTATCTAGTTTATCTTCTAAGCGTATAACCTACTAGCTATAAAAGCTAGGTAATATTAGATAAATAGTATCTAGAAACTAAGGTTTAGTATCGTCTACTTTAGTTATTTTTGCTCGCTTATAGTACGTTTAGACTATTTCCTAGTTAATAAGCTATTTATTAATATTAGTTATCCGATCTAACCCTTTTTTTAGGTTCTTCTACCGCTTCCGGAGCTTAGCGATATATATAGGATCACTCTCTAGTGTAAATCTAGTATATAGATTTCTTAGTAGCTCCTATAGCGTTTTATATTTAATAATAAATAGTTAGTATATTATATAAACTATAGCACGAATTATAACTACTACCTAGCTTAACCCCTTTTTCTTTAGGGTATAGGTAGTATTCTTATTTAACTAGTTAGTTTAGAGAGACTTCCTAGTATTAAACTAGTTATCTTTATATTTCGTCTTAGCTTCTTTAATTAATAAGACTTCGGTTAGTATCTCTAATAGCTTTAGTACCACTTCTAATACCGGGTTATATAGCTCCTATATATTATATTATATAGTAATTGACTTGATATAGGGTAGCTAGGAATCCTATATCTCTTTGTCCTTTAGGATAACGCGGGAAGTTACCGCGGAGAGGGGATCTATCGATATAACGAACTGTTTTGATCGTGTCGTGATCGAGTTACGATTAGACTTCCGCACGACCTAGTTTGGGTCGAAGGTCTCGACCTAGAACCTAACCCAGTCTGGGTCTAGGTCGAAACTTCGTAACCTAGGACTAACCTAGACCTAGTGACTGGGGCCCTAGAAAACCTAGTTTAGGCCTAGTTCGACCCAGTTTATGCATAATTTATACTTAATTTTTGTATAAATTTATGTCTTCGTAACATCTAATACACCTAATATCACTTACTATACTAAAGTTAATAGAAACTTTATATCATAAGCTTATATATATACCTATTATATCTATATATTACTTAATTATTAGAAGAGAATCTAAAAAGTGGGTAGGTTTTCTTATTATTATGAAGATATATATATATCCTGTAGAAAGGTATACCACTTTCTTCACACACTATGTAATTTATTTTTAATTTCAAAACTAGTATTTTTATAATTTTAAACTTGTAAAGATATAAAGTAATATTAAATGTATATATTTTAATTAATAGATACTAATATTACAAAGGTTAATACTACAATTACAATGTTAAAACATAGTGTATTTTTCATAAAAGTTCGTTTGCACTGTTTGTAACCCAGTTTAGGGCCCCAGACCTAGTACTAGGTCGGACCCATCGACCCAGACCCAGTACTGGGTCGAACCCTTCGACCCAAAACCCAACCCAGACTGGGTTGGGTCTAGGTTGGGTCTGGGTTTTACTAGGTCGTGCGGAAGACTAGTTACGATTAGGTTTGATCGTAGTATGATTGTGTTATGATCAGATTTCCGATTTTTTCGATTTTAGGGGTTTGCTTCGGTGTTTTAGGTTGTTGACTCGGTATCAATTTATAACCTTGACGATAGCAGTGATGTTTCTTTATCAATTGAACGATTCCGGGCTCATAACTGACAGAAATCTAATAGTACGAAATGTATGGTATGAAATGACAGGTGTAAATTTCTCTAACTAACTAAAATGACAAAAATCCCCTATTTATGCAATCTGTGTGGGATCTAGAGCTGACTAATCTCGTACTTTTGTTATGGGATAGCCGAGTCACCGAGGTCACATATGGTTTACACCATGTATGGTAACCTGGTATTTCGACATTAAATGCTATTTTGAAGTCTTAGGGCCAAGCTGTAATAAGTGTAAATGTATGATTTGGTGATTCTAATTCATAATGTCATATCCAAGTGATTAGAAACTGACGTCGTCTATTCTAATATTATAATGCAAGCCGAAGACATGAGCCGTAAATTAAGAGCTGCGTTTAAGCCTTCTGGGCCGCAGCAGCCAAGCTGAGAGCCTGGATCACATCAGCGTGGAGATCCACGGAGTCCTCAATACCACAGCTCATGCGCACAAGGTCATCGAAGACACCGGCGGCCTCACGCTGTTCCTTGGGGATACCAGCATGGGTCATGCTGGAGGGCACTTCGCACAGACTCTCGACACCTCCCAAGCTCTCGGCAAGGGTGAAAACCTTGGTGAACTTGCAGAAATCGTGAGCAGCCTGCTGGCCACCCTTAATACGGAAGCTGAGCATACCACCACCCATACCATCACGGTGCTGCTTGAGGGCAATAGCACGGTGAGGGTGGGAGTCAATGCCGGGGTAGTTGACGGAGATGACGTGAGGAGAGGCCTCAAGGGCCTTGGCAATGACAGTGGCGTTCTTGGACGCCTCCCGGGCGCGCAGGTGCAAGGTCTTCAGACCGCGGTGAGCGAGCCAGCAGTCAAATGCGGAGGGGACAGCGCCGATGGCGTTCTGGAGGAAGCCGAGGCGCTCCTTGAGGGCCTCGGAGCTGAAGGCAGCCACACCCATCAGGACATCCTAATTTAAAGTTAGCTAAATTGATACTGTCAAATTCTGAATTAATAGTAAGAACTCACGGAGTGGCCATTAATGTACTTGGTCACGGAGTGAACAACAATATCGGCACCGTGATCCAAAGGATTCTGGACGTAGGGGCTCATGAAAGTGTTATCGACAACGACCTGAATACCGTGCTGGTGGGCAATGTTGGCCACAGCCCGGATATCAACCAAGCCAAGAGTCGGGTTGGAGGGGGTCTCGATCCAAATGAGCTTAGTCTCGGGGCGGATCAATTGCTCCACGTCCAATTCAATGGAGGGGGTGAAGGTGACCTGGACACCGTGCGCCGAAGCAACCTTGGTGAAGTATCGGTGGGTACCGCCGTAGACATCGGAGACCGAAACAACGTGCGAGCCAGCAGCGAGGGATTGGAGAATATTGGCAGTAGCGGCAGAGCCGGAAGAGAAGGCAAGAGCGTACTTGGCGTGCTCGAGGGCTGCGACGGCTTGCTCGAAGTTATCACTGCGGGGGGTATCAGTCCACCTGATCAACCCACGTCGAACTTTTGGACTAATAAACTAACCGGTTGGGGTTGGAGCTCCGCGTGTACTCGTAAAGACCAACGGGGTTTCCGACGCTAGTTTGGGCATATGTGGTCGACAGAGAGATCTAGTCAAGGCGTTCTTGTTAATACCTTCTTTGTAATCTTCCTAGATTGATAGGCTTACAGGAGCGATAACAGCGCCGGTCACTGGGTCATGAGGCGAGCCGGCGTGGACAGCCAGTGTCCCAAAGCCGCGGCTGGTAGAGTGTCCGTTTTCCGTGGAGCCCATTGTGATAGAAAAGATGATTTGAAGGCAATTGAGAGGGGCGAAGGGTAGGTTATATGTTTATCGATAAGGTGAGATCACCGCTTCTTTGTATTTCTCCAGGGCTGTCTGAAACCGGACTAAGACTCGGATTGCGAATCTGATTGATAATCAAGGGCGATGGCGAAAAACAAATTCAATGTCTGCTTTTGGATGTTTTTGTGCTTAAAAAATTCAACCGAAAAAAAAAAATTCATCAAGACAATCCTTCACATACTACCATACTCTGGGGGGCAGATGACGATGGATCGCGCGATTGCGACTGGACGAGAGGCCGACGGAGCTCCACCGGCCGCCAGCAATTTTGCTCGGAGAATAATTTGAACACTCCGATGACTCGGAGCGTCGGAGTGTTCGGAACTTGCCGCATTGCAGATCTCCTAATTGGTAATCCGTACTACACACATCTGAACATTGTGTCTTCTACGGAATACGGAGTATTTGTCTTCTTAATTATTATGTTTTGGAGGGAAAAGGTAGATGCGGGGGTCTGTGTACACTAAATTCAGAGCAGCTCGTTGCTTAGGTGCATCTCTTATCGGGCAGTTTTACACTTCCAGCTAGGCCCATTACAACATGGTCACCAGGTTTCTATATATTCATAGGCATTGATTCGTGTGGGTATCTGATCTGACTCTAAAGGAAATTTTATGGGCGCTGAGAACGGGCCGCAGTAGGCGAACAAGAAGACAGTCTAACATGATATCAAATGGCAGTTTGCTGGCAGCAGCAGCCTACCACCAAGTGATGGGTCCCGTTCCACCCATTTGCATAGAGCCCTAGAAGATGGTCAGTGAGGGCTAAAAGATAGACATAGAGAGACTTACAAGAATGGAATATGGAGGGCGCCTCTCCTGGGGAGTTTCATCTGCAACATCTGGTGCGTTCGGGATTTGGTCGTGCCACTCTTCTGATTCGACTCGGAATCGTACAACTTCTCCTACATCGAAGAAGAATTCTGTTCCACCTTCACTCTCCCAGATCCAAACCTGCTCGGCATAGTCGCTGCAAGGCACATTAGTATGTTAGATTCGACATGAGGCGAGGGGCCAGCTCACAATCGGGATTTCTCCATAAGCATTTGCGGTGGGATCAGAATGTCATTAAAGAATTCAAGACCAACTGAGAAATTTGTTAGTTTCTGAGACACGCTAGGTGTTCATGTTTGGAACGCACTCTTGATACCATGTTCTGTGCCGCTGGAAATCTTTCCCAGCATGATCTCCCCTTTAAAGGGTCGAAACACAATCATGCGGAATTTAACTGGATAATGGTCAGTAAGGACCCCAGACTCGAGAAAGGGCTAGGATTATCTACCGTTGACATTAACCAACCCGGTTCCGTGGCCAATTAGGCCATCGGAGGATTCAAGTAGGTCATAGAAGCTGATGCAGAGGCCAATCTTTTGAATGACCTAGAAGGCGGAATAAGCATTAAGAATTCAGAAAAAGTTTGAATTGCACACTTTATTGGCATATTTTGCATTGATGTTGTCTTCAAGTGCAACTGCACTGAACTTGGAGAAATCCTCAGGCGAAATTTGAATCAAATCCGATATGGTGGTCTGCCGGGGTCAGAAAAAGTTTTTTATATATGGGCGTCAAACTTACTAGAATAAACATGTTGTTGGCAGGGAAGGTGCAGTCAGAAGCTTGATCTGACTAGGTGGCAATGAGGTGAAAACGTGTAAATTTAAATATATTTTCCCGTTTTCCTATTGTCAATGAAGCAATCAAAAACCCATTTGAGATTATTCGTGCTCCGCCTAGAATCCCGCCTGCACGTGACTCCGGAACGGAAGCTTTCAATCTCAATCTCGACTCCGCTACTAACTTCACGAGATTATTCCTGTGTTTGTGCTGGTGTCTCCAGCAAAACCAAAGGCTCTCGTCATGAGCTCGCAGGGATTTTCTTTCCCACCTCCGCCGCCTCCGCCGCCGGCAACTAACCAGGCACCGGCTCACCACCCACCCCAACATGGACAGAATTGGGGTGGACGCGGTGGACATGGCGGAGGTCAGAGGGGACGTGGAAGAGGACAGGGCAACCGAGGCCGAGGAGGAAATCATGCAGAGAGTGGACGAGCGCCATCATATCTTCCCCCTACAGGCTTCAACTACGCGCAACCAATGTATGCCGGATATCCTCAACCTCTTCCTACAGCACCTTATATGCCTCCCCAACCCTACCATCATGGACAAACGCCGGCCTTCCAGAGTCCTCAACACCAACCCCCATTTCCGCCTCAACAATATCCCCAGTCGGTAGCTCCGGGGAGCTATCAACAATACAATACGCCCAACCTGCCCACATACCCTCCCACAGCTCCGACGTACATGCAAGGTCTACCAGCACCTCCCCATGGCGATCAACCAAACAATCAAACAATGATGCCCCCCATTTCGTGGCGCAATGAGATGCAAGGTCCAGCGCCATACATGGGGGCTCAACCGGGGCAAGCACGAGGGCCACGACCACCTCATGCGCATGGCAACCAGGGTCCGAAATTCAAGCATACACAGAAACGAGATCACTCATCTGCATTTAACAAACCACAATCGACTGTACCTCGGACTCCCGCTGCGCCTGCCGTCCCAAGCTTCGGCAACCCTCTGCCTTCGAAGCCGCCACCCGCCGCAGACTCCACAGCCAACAGAAAGGCAAAGAAGAGAAAAAGAAAGCACAACCAACTTGGACTGACCCCTAATACCGAGGATCACGAGTCAAGCGAAGAAGACGTTGATGAAGATGAAGAATCGAAGCTGGCGCAAGGTGGATCTGACGCAGCACCACTTCAGGTCTCATACAAAGGGAAAACATCTACATTGCAAACACCATCCGATATCGCCGCTTGGATTGCAGAACGGAGGAAGAAGTTCCCCACTCAAGCTCGGGTTGAGGAAAAGAAGAAATCGATGGAGGAGGCAAAGATAGCCCGCGAGGCCACCCGTCAACAAAAGCAAAAAGAGCAACAAGAAAAGCGAAAGGAACATATGCAAAAGCAAAATGATCACAAGACAGATCCCACTGCAGATGCGACGACAAACGCCCAGCGAAGGGAGAAAATTCGGCGCAACCTAGAACGAGAGGAGAAACGAATCCAAAAAGCTATGGCTGAGACCGAAGCTGCTCGTCTCCGAATGGAAGCTCTACAGAAGGAGGCATTGAGTTTAAATGCTGACTCTCAAGACGAAGATACGGGTATCACACCCGGGCATTCACACGCTGCCCCGGCCCCGGCCCCGGCCCCGGTAATCAAAACCGAACCTGCAACCGCGGTGCCAGACCCGGAGCCAGCCCTCAAAATCGAACCCGAAAACGCGATACCCGATCCCGCTACTACTACTGAACCCGAAACCACGGCGCCAGAGGCAACCATAAAATCCGAGCCTCATGGCCCAAGTCCAGAGCTCGCTCAATCAGCCGTTCTCGCTTCCCACGCGGTAGAGGTGCAGAGAGAACCTGAGGTCTTACCCGAGTCCGACAACATCGAGCACACAATCAAGACCGAGCACCCCACCGACCATGGCTTGGATGCCATGGAGCTCGCATCTGATCACGGGGCCAGTGATTGGACCTCCTCGAGTGCTTCTGGCTCAGATTCCGACTCCGACTCTGGCAGTGACGACTCCGCGCCAGAGCAAGCAACTTCACGTCGCACGGGACCAGAGCGAGTGCCGCCTCCACCCCGCGAAGGCAAAAAGACCGTCTGCCGTTATTTTGCACGTAATGGGCACTGTAACCGTGGCGACCAGTGTAAATTCCTTCATGAAAATGACTCTGAAAGAACCTCGAAGGTTAAGACAAAGCCTGCGGAAAAGAAGGAGAAAGAGACGAAACGCAAGGGACTTTTTCAAGCTGTGAGTGCCTCATTTTATTTATTTTGCGGCTCTTATTGAAATAGTACTGACACAGATTAGTTGCTGGACCGACAGAAGCAAGACGAGGACCGCCGGGCAATGGAAGTGATCTTCTGGCTAGGTCAGAACGACATGTTAAATTGAGGAACGCTGACTTGCCCCACATGATACCCCAATGAATTAGCGCCAGAACTGGACGAACTACAACATACGAAACATTCATGCGCAAGCAAGTGAAAAAAAAAAGTCAAAGCTCGGAGGCGTAGGGGGGCTTTGGCCTGATTTCTAACTTGGACGAATAACCGAACCTCAGTCGCGTGGCTCCGATAGTACGCAGGTACGCGACAAAGAGAGAAACGAAGAAAAAAAGAACAGGTCAACTCACATCTACGGAGTTATTCAACCCCGTTTCAAGATGCAATCGACCTTGCTTAGCCAATAAACCTTTTAACCAAAAATGAGATCTAAATTTATCACGCAAAAAGACCGTAAAATCGTGAACCTACAACAACGAGTCACAATAGCCGACTAAAAGTGGATATCGTCATTTAAGGTCACGTCGAGATCAAACCAGTCAAAGAAGGCGATTCCCTGCCAAGCGAGACAAAGAAGGCCGTTAGTGGTCCAAAGACTCGTGGATCACCGCCATGCTTTTGTGTTTCCCTCATTTCCCTCATTTCCCTCCTCTCGGACCCTCGCGGGTCTTCTCCGAGATGTACAATGGCCAATCACTCGCCTTGCTTCCTGGATTTGTTTTTCCTTTGGCTTTTCCGGGCTGTGCCTAGCTCCTTATCCATGGGGCACATTCCCTCTTGGTTATAAAGCGAGCGCTAAGGATCCCGTATGCCCGGACGTCTCTTCCTTCGCCTCTTAAACTACGCCTTCCACTCCTTCTGAGGCTTTTGCGATTTCACTCTTTCATCTGAAGCTTCCACTTGGACATTCTATCGTTGTTCCCAACTATATATCTATATACTAGCCATAATGCGCTTCTTTTTCTCCCTCGCTGTCGCCGCCATGGCCGCCGTCGCCTCGGCTGATAACAAGGCCAACCCCTTTAGCATTCCCACCGACGGTTACACCTTCACGGTTGGCAAGCCTACTGCTCTGAAATGGCAGCCTACCACCCCAGGCACCGTGAGCCTGATCCTGCAGTGGGGAGCCGTGCTCAGCGGTAACACCGGCACTGTCATTGCCGGTAAGCGAGACATCAGAATGACTCAATATTCCCCCGACACGTCACTAACCATCACCAGC
Source organism: Penicillium italicum (assembly GCA_002116305.1). Taxonomy (NCBI): domain Eukaryota; kingdom Fungi; phylum Ascomycota; class Eurotiomycetes; order Eurotiales; family Aspergillaceae; genus Penicillium; species Penicillium italicum. The sequence continues at coordinate 37,503 of KZ108085.1, read as the reverse complement.
CAACCTCGATAACGATGGCAGCTACACTTGGGATGTGCCCTCCAAGCTGGCCGCCGAGCCGGACTACACCATTAAGATCGTCTCCGACAGTGATAGCAATGACTTCAACTACATCGGTCGTTTCACTGTCGATGGCTCTACTGTCTCTGTCTCGTCTTCCTCTGCCAGCTCGTCCACCTCGGCCACCTCGTCCAGTTCCACCGACTCATCGACCTCGGCCACCGGCACCACCACCTCGGGGACGTCGACCTCGAGCTCTTCGGCCATCACCACCACCGGCTCCACCACCGGCTCCACCACCGGCTCTACCACCCTGACCACTGCTTCCAGCACTGTCGCCAGCACCTCCGTCTCTGCTACTGAGACCTCGGAGACCTCCAGCACTGCTGCGTCCACCTCGACCAGCGCCACCTCCTCGGCCGCAACCCAGAGCGCTGTGCCCACCACCAACGCCGGTATTGCCAACCGTGTCTCCGGTGGCATGCTTGCCCTCGTTGCCGGTGCTCTGATGCTGTAGATTACCAGACTTACCGATTTTTGTCGCGAACGAGACCTTGTTCGAAAGTCACGTTGACATGTTTTATTGATATACATATTTTTCCCCCTTCACTTCTCCGATTGGCTGTATCTTGAAACCGCCGGTTAATTTTGTGTTATTGCCTCTGTCCCTTTGGAGTGCAGCTGTACAAAACATCCTGTTTGACTACGGTCGGGCTTGTGGCTTTGTTATTATTTGATTACAAATTTTTTTCGTGTCCAGGCCAGCGCTAATGACTGTATACTTGTTACAATCTACGTTCTATCTTTTTGTATTCTGATTTTATATTTTTTAATCTGAACACATCGGTTAAAATCGACAGTGGAAACAATTAATTTGGACAGTCCCGTGCCCACTTTTTTTTATTGTAGTCTAACCTCGCTGAAACATGCCATGTTGCTTCCAAAGGTCCCTAAAATACGATTATATTTCTCACACGAAGTGACAAGTTTGGGTCTATTTTACTTTGTAGGGAATATTAACTAATCTGAGTCACTAAATCCCAGAGCATCATCTGGGTAAGGGGTAGTCTCTAAAGTACGAAGTTCACTGATGATCCACCGGTGGAGAAGGCAAGCAAATTTCCCTTAAATTTCCCTTAAAAATCCCTTAAAAATCCCCACTCAGTAGGGATTTTCTGTTCTCCACAGGATCGGAGCCCTGGAGAAACAATTCTGGGATAACATTCTGCCTCGAGCTTTTTTGACTAGTTTTGACCAGCAACAACTGTGATTCGGAGTTTTATTTGAATTTTCCTCTTCAAGTCCCGGGGCGATCTCCGCGGTGTACATCGAGGGAATGCGAATTCGTATACTCCGTACGGAGTACTTGCAAGGTTTGCTAGATGATATGAACACTATACGAGTGCCTCTATAGGTACATATATACATAAAACTACTTACTCAGACGTAGTCATTGTGATTACAAAATCATCTCGATCAAGTCTTGGCTTGTCCAACTTGGCCCTGTGCCTGACTCGTGACCACGCACACATGCACTGGGTACCAGGCCCCCTCTACGATGAAATGCCAATACGCTGAACGACTTGACGTTTCAGGTCTCTGTAAACGATGTCATTACCATCTGGACTATCTCATCATGTGTTTCTATCACTTTGAGGGTCTGCACCGTACTCCCCATGTCGGTCCCTAGGGTTCGGGCTTATGCTAGGGCCTAGGCACCCGCGCTATGGAAAAACCAACCCTGGCATAAAAATCATGCACCCAATGCATGTCTCTTGACACACCGCATGAACAACATGGGAGCCCCAAGCAAAAAAAAAAAAACTATATCACTCATGCCTAGTGTGAATAATAGCACCCTGGTATCGTCATCAGAAGCTCAACTCCAAGCAAGGTTCTTCACAAACCTATGATTGCAGGAACACTCCACTCCACCTCGTGTCTGTGGAAGCAAGGCTCCTAGCTTTATGCAGGGATTTGCTGGAAATCCTGAAACATCCAGTCCATTCGATCAATTCAAAGGACGGATTTCTGGATGTGGTCTCTGATCTATCAATCGCCAGTGCCCTTGCCAATGGAAATGTGATTGCCTATATGCAATGGATGCAGAAGACATGCAAAAACTGGGGTCGTCATCATCCACTTTCTTTTGAATCGTGAATGGCCCAGCTTGCTCTTTTGTGTCACATTAGCACCCTATACCATCGCTCATTGGTTTGTTTCTGAGAAAGATGACATGACAGCTGGGTTTGCAATGATTGAACCCCCTAACTTGCAGCACAGTCCATTGATGGGCCCGAGGATCCGAGATCCATGAAGAGATTTTGTTTCGAACGAATCTGGGCTGTGCTGCATAATTCGCTTCTTATAAAGGTGCTGTTGCATCCTCCCCGGGGATTTGGGTTTATTTTGCTTGTTCAGTAGTGCCATTGAAAGCTCAAATCAGAGCAGAGCTGCATTTTTCAGATACATCCATTTTGACAAATCCTATCCGACGAGGACAGTATCCACTATGTTATCCAAATCACTTCTTGCGTCGGTTGCGACCGTCGTGGCGCTCTCTGGCATGGCCAGTGCCCAGACAAACATCACCGAGAAAGACTGCGCCTCCACGTCCGAGTACTTAAAATGCAACAGGGATGTCGCCGACAAGTGGAGCTCCTGCCTCCGAGGCTGCAACGGCAATGGTAACTGTGCCGTGGATTGTGGCTGCGAGTCACACCAGAAGTATATCAACTGCATGGCGGAGTCATGCTGGAACCAGGTACGACTTGTATATAAACCCCGTAGTTCAAACGGACTACCTTCTATGACTAACATAGTCCCATGCTAACAACCTTTTACTCCTCAGGTCTACTCCTGCAAATACCAGCTCTTCGTCCAGCAGTACTTCGCCGTCTGCCCCAGCGCCAAAGAGCCAATCCCCTTCTGGCCACCCCCAGACAACGCGCCAAACCGCTGCTCTTGCGATGTAGGCAAAGTCACCCAAACGACGCTATCATCGCGCAACCAGCAGATCAAATGCATGCGCAACGTGACCGACAACATCAACGCAGACATCAGCACCGTCCCAGACCTGTCGAAACTAAACAACGGTCTCGAAATTGCCAACCGCGCCTCGGACTGTGCCTGCTGCGGAGCCAGCGCCAGCATCTCCGCGTAAGTTGAAGCACACCAAACAGCAACCCTTTTCCATTCCAACCGCACCAACTAACTCCCCCGGAACCACAGATCCTGGGATATCTGCCCCCACACCGAACCCACCCTCGCCGGCGCAGACATGTGGGGAGTCTTCTTCCCTTCCGATCTCCCCAATCTATACACCTCCCTACCGAACTGGGCGTGGTCGTCTTGCGACGCGACGCTCAAGAACACGAAGTGCAAGGACCTGGGATTCACGGATGCGGATAAGTTCTACAAGCCCGGTGACTTCCCTAGTAACGGCACCTCGACCCTGTATGAGGTTGGCGGCACGGTTACGGCGCCTCCTAGCGGTACTGTTCTCACTTGGTCCCAGGTTTCGACGACTTACACCGTTACTGCCACTGGGTATGACCACAAGGCTGTTGCTAGTCAGAGTGAGTACCGTGCTACGGCTACCGGTACCGACGAGGCGTTTGCGACGCAGACTGCTGATAGTGCTGCTGCGGCTGTGAGGAATGGCGGTGTTGGTGCTGTTGTCGCTGGTGTTTTTGCGGTTGTTATGTTGTAACTTGGTTGAAGTAAAGTGTGGATAGACTGTACTTGCAGGTGGAGGGGAGGGAAAATTGTTGTTTCTATGGTATTTCATGATGTGATATGACCGGGCTATGAGATGGACTTTATATGCTGCACGGCTACTTTGCACTGGCTGTTATATCGAAGAGGGTAGGACTAGATAGTCATGCTATTCAAATGACGAACGACTGATGCTCTAGTTGCTTTCTCATGTCGAAAAAACTCTGTATGCCAACCTTAGACCTCTATACTACATAAGCGACGACCAAAGTATCCTAGTTGCCCACTTTATAGCCATCCTTCATCCATTGCCGTTTAAATACTTCGAGCCTCAAAGTGTGGATGTGCGGATGTCCAATTCGAATTCTCTGGAAAGTGCTTGGATTATAGTGTCTCAGCTGGGGAATAGAGACTAGGAAACTTTGCGGACGTGACCAATATGAAAGTGAAAAGAACGATGTTCTTCTGAAGTGTAGAGCAGCTATAGAATTATATAAAACGGCCCCGAAGCCGCCCAGACCAACGCCAGTTACTCCACGGATGTCGCTATTAAAACGTTGAAGTCATAACCCGCTAGACAATGCACGGGCACCGTAGTCAGTGTCCTGTAGGACGCCAAAAGCACCAAATCCACAAAACCAACGCAAGAGACGAATCACGCAGCCCAAGACGGAATAACCCGCTTCAGGAACTTCATGAACTTCCAGAACCCAACCGCGTACTCCTCATTGCCACGAGGGTCCACGACCCGCTCGGGGAACGCAATCCCAGCACCGAACAGCCCGGGGATGACAGCCGCACGACCAGGCTCATGGAACGTGCCATTGTCATGGTCAAAGCTCATCAGAAGAGGCACACCATTTTTCGAAAGATCAGGGAGCGAGGCGCGGGTATACCCAACAGCCTGGACAATATAGTCACAGGCGGGCAAGTACTTGTGGTACTGAGCGGACTCGATCTCCTGGCCACCAGCGCAGTCGATCTTGGTGAGGACCTTGCCAGCGCGCGAAGTAGGAAGCTTGTCGTCTTCTAGCTCGGAGCGGGCAAAGTCAGCAGCCAGGCCCTTGAGACCGGTGTTGTCGCGCAGAATCCAGCCGTCCTGGTACTCTGCGTAGCGGAGGGGGTGGCGGGTGAACCAGCTAATGCGCAGCAGAGGGTGGGAAGTCTGGGCGAGCTGGGTGAGGTTCAGGATGGCGAGGATGGCGCTGTGGGATGCGCCGACGATGGCGACGGAGATGGGTCTGTCTGAGGGGATGGTCTGTGCTAGCTCGGTGGGCTTGAGGACTGTGTCGAGGTCCAAGCGCTGGATGGCCAGTCCCGGGACGGGGATGGGGGCTGCTGTGGGGAAGGAGCCTGTGCAGAGGATCAGGCGGGTGGTTTCGACAGTCTCAAGATCTTCGGATGAATTCTGTTTGATAGAGATAGTCCAGTTGGAGGTCTGCGGGATGATGTCATTATTAGCATTTGGTACAGAGCAGTTAGATGTCAATAAGTATCACTAACCGTTTCGTTCAGGTTCGCCGATTTGACAAAGCCGTGGCATGCATATACTTCCTCCATCTTCATAAGACCGTCTGTCAGACCGCGAACCATATCCGCTGCGAAACCAAGCGTGCAGGTGGATTCTTGGTCGAGTTTGGCCAATTTGGTGAATGCATTAGGTGTTTTGGTGTTATCGATCACTTTCTGGAAAGGCTGTGTGGCTTTTGCGAATGCTTGGAATAATGAGACCTTGGTGTTGCTGAAGGGTGTGTCGTTAGTATGTATCTTCCGGCTTGTGTTTACGTATCAATGACCGGGTACAAACCTGGGAACTTCGCGATACTTGCTATGGACTCTCCCGGCCTCAAAAGAAGGATCAATCCATGTAATTGTGCCCAGCTGGCGCTCCAATAGGTTTCCCATGACAGCAACTCCAGCTGGACCGGCTCCTACGACAACCGCTGCGCATTTCCGAGTAGCCATGTTGGCGTTGTAGTGATCGGAAGATAGGAGTAAGGGTAGGAAAGCGGGTATAGAAACAATTGAAAAATGTGGAACAAGAAAGAGTTAGAAAAAAGGAGTTTATTTGAGTAACTAAATAAACAGAATCGTAGTTGGTATCACGAGGGGGTGTATGGCGGGTTTTAAGAAGGGGGAACAAGTCGGCTAAGACCCAGGGGACAACATCATCGGCGACGGAATGCGTGGTATTTTCATACTTTCATGCAGATAACGCAACCAGCGTCCAGTCAGGACATCGCTATAAAGCGGGAAGACTCATTATTCTCCAGGAGAAGGTCCTCTCCCAGTATCCCATGACACATGTGTAGCTCTCGGACGAGATGGGTCGCCGATCTATCGACATGTATTGGCCAATCCGTCGTGGCCCGCATGGTGGGGATCTTTGAGCTAAAATTGGCTGCTTGACATTTTGCGATGGTCCGGCACTTTGAAACGGCGACTCATTCGGTGACTCACTTGAGGACTTTCAATCGGCGACTGGGCCCCACTGTGTGCTTCCTATCGGCCTGTCGGAAGGGTCGATCCGTGCTCAGTCAGCATGGGAGGAGGTACCTGGGTAGGTACCCGTGGACTCGTGCGATAAACATCTTTTTCATGGTATAGGCGGGAATATTACAAGCCCACGTTTGGACTGCATGACGAGTAGCATCAGGGAGAAGTAAGATAATCAAAGGAGCTCGAGGAAGCCGTCAGCTTTATATTGTGTTGTTTGGGCGTCGATCAGGCAGTCTTGGCAAAATGGCGTGATCAAATTTGGGCTTCGAAGCCAATCAGCGCATAGCAAGTATACAGCGATGTCTACAAAGTAATCATCCAGGGCTGTATGGAGTCTGCTATTGATCTGAGAGCTGAGTTGGAGTACAAGTTGCTCTCCTGACGGGTCATTTAGTACTCGTGTAAAATAAAAACCTGATGCCAGACGAGATCCATATACACAGGTTGGCATTGTCCTTGATCCAACCGCCGTTTCCTCAGACAGCCCAGTAAATTCTCACGCTCGCTCGATTAACATGATTTGACCAGCCAGGAAATCTCGCCCGGGCCCAAATGGCAATTGAATCGCCAACCTCCAATTCACGCACCCCATGTCCATCAAGAGTAAGCCGGCCACGACCCAGAGTCTTCTCAATCTCAAATGCCTCGGGCGAGTCTGCCTGAATATCGTCTCGATGATCCCAAACAATCTTATTGTGCTGTATTTCGCTCACGTGGGCTCCATTGGCTTGCAACTTGTTTTCACGTGGCAACAGCAGCGCATCTGCCTTGCTATAGTGTTTTCGGACTTGTCCGCGCTCATTGTCAAGAATTTCTTGCTCAGTTCCGTTGACATACATGTTTCTCGTATGGGCACCATGAATAACTTCAACGTCGAACCAAGTCCATGAAGACTCATACATGTTGTCGCGGCGTTGCCCGCTGCCTTGGTCGTGAGATGAGATGTTGAAGATTATCTTGCGACAGGGGTGTGCTCCGCGATGGGGTAAGGGAGTAGGACTCGGTTCATGCTCTAAGCTCTAAAAGAGACGGATTATCAGCACGTGCCAATCAGGTAACATGAAAACGGATAGATATACATTTCGATCATAGCAGAGGGGAACTGTCTTTAGCAAAACCTGGTCACAGTCTTTCCGAATGATCCGCTGGTCTTGCATTTTCTGCTCTATCGAAGGCCAATATTCTGCAGCATCGACGATCATATCGATGAGCTCCTCGGGAAGACCACGTGGGAGCTTCCATTGCAACAAATGCCGAACATTGAGTACATCCGCTAAGGTGGGGTTGAACACTTCAGGTCTTGGATCTGGGACACACTCATTCGATCCATCAAAATCTGTGCCGTTCGTATCTGCAGAGGGTTGGCCATGGGACCGGCGTAGGTTTCCCGGGCGAGCTCCGAAAGGCAACATGACGGTAGTAATGAGATTTTTAGGAGCTGACTTGGAAAAGGGTCGGTGACACCTGGACACGATAGACGTCACTGTTGGACTTTACGGTGAAGTTGATGATTCGGCTTAGGCAACCGCGCCGCCACACATACAACTGGTCAGATACGACGCAAGAACTTTCTTCTCGCTGTGTATTACCCGACCTCGGGAGTTGGCGTTGGCCTTTATTTTTGTCGAATTGTTCGTGCGCCTCAACCCCCGCGTGTCCACATGGAGGTCGGAAAGTGGTTCACTTTGGACGGTTGGAGCTATTGACTAGCCATGGTTGTTAACGAAAAGAACTCAAATTGGAGTTAGATTTAAGTAAATTTAAGGAAAGTACCTAAATAATAGATGGTGGGAAGAGTACTTTGTACATGTGATGGGATTGATCAGTCGATCGTCTAAGATCTTCGTTGATTGTTGACAATGACGTCAATGCCGCAAGTTACAACTTCATCATTAATTTAGTTGAATACGCGGTACACATACCTCCAGGGCTGGAAATCACTATGTAGATGCTCAAGCTATGCATGTTTTATCTCCAAATTTTGTGTTCTTCATACAATATATTCAAATGCCCTTTCCTAACGCCCATAAGAGATAAAATATGGCTTCTTTTATTTTCAGCCCCGTCTGCCACCCGCAGCTTTGTATGCGGCAGCCCGCTTGCTGCTTCTGCTTTCTCGCTTGGCCTTGGAGCCACGGCTCTTTTGCTTCATCTTGATGGATGATGATCCCTCAGTGGCGCGGTGACCCTCAAACACGAAAGAGTTGCCGGCAATGGTACTGTTGGCATCGGACTTCACCTTGGCCGCACCCGCTCGGCCCAGTAGCCTGTTGGCACGTCCTTGCATCGTCTTCTGGGCCTCGTCCACACGGGACTTCTTGGCCTCAGGGCCGGAGGGTTCGCGCTTCTTAGCGATCTTGCGGGCACGAGTGACACGCAGCTTGCGAGGAAGCATGGGCGGGAAGTTCTTTCCATTGAGCGGAAGCGACTCCTCAACACCGTTGCCATCGTAGAACTGAACATAGGCAAATCCTTTACCAACACGAGTGGTGCTGTCACGGATCACGCGTACAAACTCGACGTTCTTCTTGATGGCCTTCTTGTCCTTGCCTCCGGTGTGGGCGTTGAAAATCCGCCAGAGACCCTCCTCAACATCGGCGGGAGCGCGAGCCTTCTTCTTCTTGCCGGTCTTCTCGTCCTCTTCGGGGGTCTCACTGTCAATGAAAGACAGGTTGCCGACAAAGACACAGCGCTTGTGGTCAATTTCTGCGGGGTGAGCAAGACTATCAACGCGCAGGTGACGGTCCAATACCATGGTACCGTTCAAGGCGGCGGGGGCCTTGCGTGCGGCGTGCAGAGTGGTGTAGACAGCGTATGCGTTGGTGCTGGGTGTGGTCTCATCGAGAAGCTCACGCTTCGCGAAGGAAGCACGCTTGGGAATACCACCACCACTGGCGAATGCAACAGAGCGGAAACGGATCGACTCGATCTTGTGTGGGCCAGTGGATTCAGGGAGCGAAGAGCAAAAAGAGACCAGGTGCCTGAGAAGTGTCTTCTTGGCGGTCTTAGACCTGATAGCCTCGGTAGAGACGTTGCCTAGGAAGACGGTGCGGTTGGACTTCTCAACTTCATCGGCCTTGGCGGTGCCAGTCAAGCTTTCGTGCACAGGTGCAGGAGCGGTCTCCTCTTCATCGCTGTCTTCTGATGCCGATGCTTTGTCGGAGTCCTCGCCTTCCTCATCTTCGCTACCTTCTTGTTCGGTTTGCTTTTGGCGTTTAGCTTGCTCGGACTTTCTCTTTTCCTCGTCCTTCTCCTCCTCTTTAGCAATGCGACGCATATATGTCTCTTCGACCTCCTCGCCAGCACTGCCACGCTTGCGTTTCCGGTTCTGTGTGTCGGTAGGTTTTTCTTCCTCTGCAGCCTCAGAGTCGCTTTCTTCGGCAGCATCCTCCATTACCTCATCGCCTGATGCAGACGATTCCTCCTCTTCAGAAGCATCATCTTCGTCCTTTTTCGCCCGTTGGATGGGCTCGGCATATTTGATCACGGGGGCTTTCACAGGACCAGCCTAGATATTGTCAATTCAAAGTTCATCAATTGCACACCAAGACAGACATACACTTTGCGCAAAAAGCGAGGACAATGTTGGGTCCAGAGATGCACCACCGAAGGGAAGAGTGCTAGCGGGCTTGCTGGTCTTCTCCTCCGTCTTGGAGGAAGACTTTGATTTTTTGCCCATTTTGATGTTTTTGGTCTGTATTATAGTCTAATGTTGAGTGACCAGGACGTGGTTTTGCTGCGATTGATACTTGCGCCGATGATAGCTCCGACTTTTTTTTTTCCTTTGGTTTCTGCTTATCGGGTCTTGGCGCGGAAAGCTGCTTATCACATGACTGGACGTTTAAGAGCAGATGTTCATACTAACTAGTTATGTAAGGTACATCGTACATTGTATATGAAGATATGCATGAATATCACCCATGCAGGCTTTCTGTATTACTTACGCTTCTTGTCTCTGAGTACCGCCCTCTCTCCATGTATTGTAGGCTGGGAGGCTCTTGTTTGGGATTGGGCGGTAAGCTGTGGATGTATGATAGACTTATACACCATCTAACATTGTGAGACCAATGAGGTTATTCTTTCTTCTGTATCCCTTCCACGTTCTTTTTGGCATAAAAGTGCCTTATCAACAAATTATCATACAAAATGGCCTATCACTTTCTAACTGCGTCAGATACAATCTCACGTGATTTGCTTTTTCTTCGGGCGGTGAGCCTTGCCCTCGCCGGAACGCAATGCGGCAGAATCAGCGGTCACTCGCTTCTGTTGCTGCACCCCATCAGAGCAATCTGCTGCTTTTGTCTGCTGAAACCCCCTCTCTCGGTTGTGATTTCCCATCCTTGATAATTGGTTTGAACCTCACTACGGTCCCACGCCACTTCTTCATGCCGTTAACCCCCCTGCGACTCAGTACCTTCGTCTTGTCCGCTTCCTAGCCATCCTCCCCTCGTCCTCCAGAGTCGGTCTGCGCAGGATTCGTCGGACCGAAAGCTTTTACGGGTTACAATAGTGGTGACACGCGTGGGCTTGGACTTAAGTCATAACTTGCGTTCCAGGAACGCGGTGGTTTTGGGAATCGTGCTCGGTCGCGAGCAGCTGTGCTCATTACCGGCGTCGCTCCCGGCGCATTGTTGAAACGGTACGTCGCTTGAGGTTCTACATCAACCCCAGAGTTTCATCTGGTCTTTTTTCGCGAGGAGGGAGTGTCTCTGTGTCTTCTGGAACTACTGTGATCGGTACACTTGCTTTGCGCGGCCTGCAGTCCCTACGCTGAGCGATTGTTACCGACTCTGGGGGCGTTCGATGATCAATCTCCGCACCACCGCCTTCTGGAGGCGCTGACCTATCTCTCGCACCCACCCACCACTTTTTGCCCACCAACCCCGTCTTCCATTGGTTTTGCCGAGTTGACATGGCAATTGAGCTAACTAGATCTGTGGTTTCTTCAGATTCTCGATCGAAACATTATCTGACGGATCGGCGACCTTCCTCCCTCTCCTCACGCCTGCGGCGAATCTCAACCTCGCTGCAAGCAATCAACAAACCAAGATCCCTCACATAAACCTTCTTGTCTTCACTCACACTGTGTTGCGCCAGCTCTCTTAGCTGCATAAGTGTCCATGGAGGTAGCTGAGAGCAGAGAACAGGCCTCCGTTGGTCCCACAACGGGAGCAGAGTCCACATTCCCCAATGGCGAGCGGAACCCTTTTCTTGATGACCCGCTTATGGACGATGATGGACGCTCAAGTAGTTTGAGCGAGATCGACGACGTCTCGGACAACGAGCCGTCCGACTTCGAAGATCCCATCAAATCAGACAAGCCAATGGAGAATGATTCGGAGGCCGAAACCGAGCGCATCGAGGATTCTCCACACAACATCCGGAAACACGACATCGTGTTGAGTGCTGCTAGTGCCGGACCAAGTCCTAGCAAGCTTTATCAATCTACAACACTCGATGATGTCGACGATGAAGCACTTGTGGCGGACGATTCTCCTAGCAAACCGCGACGGTCCTCGAAAAACAACGGCTTGACCGAGGACATCCCAGACCTGGGCGACTTGGGCGATTCCGAGCTTTCAGGTAACCTTACCAATAAACGAAAACACGAAACAGTCGTTGAGCTGGGTGACGAAGAGCCCACGAAGAAACGCCGGAGCTCAATCAAGAGTGACTTGAGTGACCCGATCGACGATGATACCCCCCTCTCACCTGAGCCGCTCGGTAATCCCATGGATCTCAATGATGACGGCATACTGGTTGACGAAGTTCCTGAGTCGGACCTTCCAGCCCCGCCTTCTAAAGGCAAAAAGGGCAAAAAGGGTAAGCGGAAAGGAAGAAGGACCCAAGACGCCGATGAAGAGGCGGAAGCTGGGGTCGAGGCCACAATTGAGTATGTTGCTGATGTAATTCTTGGAGAAGACGAGGAGCCTACGGAACGAGGAGATGAGCATGATGGCGCGGAGGCGGTTCTTCGAGCCGAAGAGTGTAAGTCTTCCCGTTCATGAACCCTTTGGCCGCCACAAATATTGATGCCCTATACAGCTGTGAAAAAGATGTCTGCTATGGATTCACTAGCGACACTGGAGAAAGAATTTGCAACGTTACGTGACAAGTAAGAAATCGTCCCATCTCTCAAATGCTTCGTTGCTCACAATCATAGGATTTATGATGAACGGATATCCAAACTCAACCGCGAGTTGGAGATGCTTACCGGTCCGAACCCGACGCATCCCGAGTACTTGCGGCAGATTGAGTGTGTGCAACGTCACCGGGACGCCAAGATCAAATACGAACAAAATTTGTATCGATACCGAATGAAATCACTCATGCACAAGGGTCTGGCAGAGCGAACGCAGGCCCATAGCACATACTACCAGCGGATTCGGGATGCGCGCGAGCGGCATTCAAGTGCAGTCAGCAAGCAGTTCTATGCCATTCAGCATGATCGCTTCAAGACAGACGAGCTTAGCCCGCACCATATCATCGCATTCCCCACCCGTCGCTCGCAGCAAATCGCGCATCAGACCGCATACAACCAGGAGGTTTCAATTATGGCCGGTGTGGCCAAGTATGTTGGCTTCCCGGCTGCCCCGTCCTTGATGGGTGCACGGCCCACCGAACTCGATGACGATCTTGAAAAGATGGGGGTAAGTCAAATTCAAATTCATAAATTTGGTCAGTTACTAATAGTAAGGTGTAGATTCCTATCGATTCTCGCGCTTCCGCACCACGGCACTCATCAACAATACCCCCACGGACCACTATGTCTACTATGTCTTCTAATGCCTTCCGTTCCGCTGCCGAAGAAGCATTCCTAGAACAAACGCCCTGGGCAAACCCACAACATCCCATCCATCAGCAGCAACATCAACATCACTCGCAGCCACCTCGACCACAAGGCCATATATTTGAGCATCCGCAACCCTCATCATATGCAACGCCAGCCGCTCAAAAGCGGGTGGTAGACATCAACGCACCCAATGGATCTGCATCCACTATTCCCGAGAATGCCTCTGCTGCCAACTCATCAGCCAACAACACCCCTTACGGCATGGAGCACGATCCAAGGCATCAAACGCAAGGGCCCTTCCGCAACCCAGATTATGATGCCGATCATCGCAAATCCGGGTTCCGGTCACCAAGTTCATCCCCCTTGGACGTGCGGAAGTCACAGCCGCATCTAACTCATGCACTCGAACACCGCTCTCCAATTACCGACGCCCCATCCCACAATCATATCTTCTCTCCGCCCTCTGCACGCCAAGGCTTGTTTCAGCCTTCAGCCGCTCTCCAACGGGAGACCTCACCATCCCTCCCTTCTAAACCTGCTGATGTGGTACATTACCGCGCTCAGCAGTCAGGAATTTCCACAGGGTCTGGCTCAAATCACTTGCCTGATCGATGATCGATTACCTTTGGCAATTCTTTCTAAATGACTGGTCAACAAACCCTTTAATACCCCGAGAATTACCTACCTTCTTCTTTTATGCATCTTGTGCACTTTTCTTCTCCTGTGATAAATCCAGTGTTTTTCTATTCTGCAGCTCTTGCTTTTGCAGCAACTTTATCTTTACTGTCGTTTTCGCCTGTGTTGCATGAATGGAATACCAATCTGGGGTCTTGTCTTTGAGTTTCAGCAGCGTTTACATCTGGGATACTCCCGTTGTCATTACTTTTAACTTTGGATTCGAAGACTTTATCTGAATGTAACGGAATCTGGTTAAAGTTTTCATTGTTCTATCGTCTGATGGGGGTGTATGGGGTCTGGATTTGTTTCTTTGTGCCTGCGGTAGAAGTACAACTGTTGCATTGGAGTTTCTTTTTCTTTTATCCCTTCCTCTAGTGTCTTCTGCTTTGTCTGGTGGGCTTATGCTTATTGATATACATACCACGCCTTTATCTGATATCATAAGGTCTTCAAGCCCTTTCTCTTCTTATTATTATTCCCTATTTGGATGTTGGAGTTGCGATTGTACTCTAATTGCTTCAGGACTCTTGGTCGGATCATTGTTTTTCTCACAGGAACAGAAATTTTGGCACCTCCTCGGGCATTGTCTTTCTTGGCTGAGCTACGAAGCCATATTCAATGATCTTCAGAGAATTTACCTAGGCATGTAGGCACATATAGCGGGGTTGGACCTTGGAACCATGGCGGCGCCACACCTTCCCTCGCCCCACCCGAAGTGGAGTTCATCGGATGGTAAGATTCACTTCACTGATCCGCTCAACATCAAAAGCCGGCTTGATTAGGACTCGAGAAAAGTGCACTTAGTAAGACTAACAAAAGTTGGTTAACCGGACAGTATTTGCATGTACAATAATGATCGGTTTGCATATACATGTGTTTTGCTCGTCATGTCCCTAGGTCACCATTTACTACTAGAAACTGCTAGTGGGTTACCAAACGAGTCGACTTCACTTCAATAGATGTACTACTTCACTATACTTGAATCTTTTACTAGGAATTTAGTTAACCCAGTTATTAGTAGACGGCCTAGGTACTGCGTAGTCAAATCTATATCAAGGCCTATCCAGAATAGTGGTTAGTTATTTATTGTGGAATAAGCTCATGTATGTGCCAGGGGTAGTACTACATGTAGAACTTTCGCAATGTAGATTAGCTCTTGTTACGTGATTATCATGCCTCTTCCCATATCAGCATGCCCCTATAAAACATTAGAAAAAGTAGAAGGATCCGGAATTGCAGATACTGGCGAGGACCCAAGCCAGCCGCCTTCAAGACGCCATCACAATGGGTACATGAAGTGATCCTTTGCACCATGACTCATTCTGCTTTTTTTTTCATACCAGCTGGTCTCGTGGGTGCATTAGCAATTACCTGGCGCTATCGTAAAATGGTCACATACTCTCTGTTCGTTCCTTGTTTAAAGGTTGTGTGTGCTTTATATTAAAACTGTTTGTGAATTCAATTGCAGGAAATCAAGGTTTTCATTCCAAAACTCCTCTACAGGTATAGGTTGGTCTGGGAGAGCAAAAAGTCATCCAGTATGATCCCATGTTTCAGTTGATTCGGCCTAATAACCTCTGTGTTCGCGCGGAGAGGAGAGTGAAGTGGCCGGCGAAGACAGAGACCTAGACAACACAGAATGTTCGAGAGGATTTCAACAAAGATTATTGAGGTGTAAGTAATAGGCTTAGGCTACGGCAACTATTTTGAGAATAGAGAAATGTATATAATTTCGTTTATAACAAAGAACTTCCCATCTAGCAAGCTAGAGGCTTTTCCCGCGGCATAAAAAGAGCGCTTTCATTAAACATTGCATTTTTTGAGAAATTTAGCGAATACCAAACGCACGGTAGATAGTTTCATTAGGATGATCCCATCTCCCGTTATTTGCTTGCAGACTGAGCGGCGGTTGTTTGCCAGATTCAGGGTGTAAATGCCACTTTCCCATCGATTGAATATCCGGATGTCTTTGTCCGCTTTCTCTCCGGTTGTAGCCACATCAGGTTTTTGCAAGATCAAGCCCAGGCGGTGGATATGTGCATTGCCTACTACTGAACAAGACTAAATGCCTTTATTAAACGCGTTATAGAAATGGATATACTACATCCTCTCAAAAGACAAAGCGAGTGAGATGGAGGCACCGTACATGTCACATGTTCAAAGATTAAACCCATAAGGTGGATACACTAGAAGAGAGGTATAATGAAATAGGTAGGGTCTGAAAGGCACCAAACCGAAGACATGTGCAATTAAAAAAGAAATGCCCGAAAAAATGATGCTGATGATCCCCAGCATTCAAAATTGCAGGAAAATGAAGAATTTTATCTCATGTTATCAGAATAATAAGATTATTGATCTGAAGTAGTAGGCTTTACCTCTGATGATTCCGGTGCGTCATTTTCACCTGTCTCCAGAGCTGTACTTTGTGGGCGCCACTTGGTGAGGACTTTGCCCGCAGCAGGTCGGGATTCTTCATCTGTTCGCCGCATGTTAGATATGTATTACCAGTGGATATTAAGAAGAAAGTATACTTACAAGTCTGGTAGACATCCTCTACTGTGTTCAAGCACATCTCTCGTGCTGGGGGCCGGAACATGATCAGGTACCTAAAAGGAAGTCAGCAAGGGGGTTCTTGATAGTGGAAAGAACGGACGGTGACATACATCAACGATTGAACACAAAGGTTCACACGTTCCGGATCTTTGGCCAAGCTGGCTACCCGCTGAGTGATGGGAATCGTGATCTCTGGGACTTCACTAAGAAAGCGGACCAGCACCTTAATATCCCGAGAGTCCAAATAAGCTAGGAAGCCATCCAAAAGTCGGGTTGCCCAGGTATCATAATTAAGAGGCACAGTCGGCTCCGAGTCTTCCTCAGTGTCATCACGCTGATTGGCAGCACTCTTCATTTGAATTCGGTCATTATACCACTCTTCGTTGAGCCAGATAATGGCAATGTTAAGTCGTCCTCGGAAATCTTCCAGGATGAACCGATAGAGCGTCTCACGGATCGAGTCAGCAATAGTTGTTTGCCTACGTGCAACTTCTCCCTTGTTTGGCTGGTCATTTTCGAGACCGGCAGGAGCACGTGTAGCCAATCGAGCAAGAAGAACAGACCACGCGTCACGGTCAAATGTACTGCCTGCTAACCTGGCAAACCCGAGCTTTTGTTGAGTTTGACCCTTGGCAGGCGCAGGTGATGTTTCGGCTGCGTTCAACATCCCAAATACGCGTGCAACAGCACTCCGTCCGATTTCTCCGGCCTCTTCTTCGCTCAGTGGAGGTGGCTGTGGCAGGACAAAAGGACCCAAAGAGACAAGTTCTGGTTGTAGATCTGCTACCTCCGCTGCAACGGCACTGGCCTCTTCTGAAACAACAGATGCCACGTCCATGGGCTGGTATTCAGGCTCATAGTCGTCATCCTCATCTTGGGCAGCTGCTTTCTGTTGCTGCTGCCGTTGCAAGTTTTGATCTTTGGTGATTGTCTGATGTCGAGTACGAACAGCCTGGGCCCATGTCAGCAGAGAATAGAGCTTCACTCAGGTGACATTACTTACGTCGACAGCTTGTGCAAGTGTTGAATCATGTACCTGCGACAAGAGAGGTACAACAATCTTGAGGACTAGATCGATTGGCAGCTGTTTCACGTCAAAGGAAGATAGTCCGGTGTCCTCGGTCAGGGTGAAGAGTCGGTCAAAGCTTGCAGGCCCCGGTGCCATTGGAGGAATCTTAAGCATCGGAGGAGGCAAAGCATTGAGCCGTGCCCTCTTAGCGTTGTCAAGCCCGTCAGTAGGTTCATTTGGCAATCCACGTTTCCGCGAAGCATCATCGGTGGCCTCAAGTCGCGATTGCATTAGACGTTCAATATACATTTGCATCCGACCCGCGAGGGGGTGGTTCGGGTTCCTATGAAAGTTAGGTTAAACCCAATCTTTGCAACTGAGATGACAACATACTTTTTCAAGATATTGATGAGTAGAGCTCGAGCCGTGCGCTCCATAGACTTAACGCTGATGCGAATTGTCGGAGTAAATGGCGGGCGGACGTGTTTCGCGGGATAAAACTCCAAAACTGCGTTAATGATCTTGTTTGCTATGGACTGGCGTGTCCGGATGAGAGGAGCGAGGCAGTTCAAGGTTGCGTTCACAAGAAGAGCATCACTGGATTCTGTTAGCGTCATCATGGAACTCATAAAATAAGTTGTCTGATGCTCATACCTTGTCTCTTCTTGGAAAACACCGAGGAGTCGATCGAGAAGACCTGACGATTCTGCTTCCAGGTTTGGTATTGACAGAACAGCATGGTTTCGGGG
Organism: Penicillium italicum; assembly: GCA_002116305.1. NCBI lineage: Eukaryota > Fungi > Ascomycota > Eurotiomycetes > Eurotiales > Aspergillaceae > Penicillium > Penicillium italicum. The sequence goes on along the minus strand of KZ108085.1, from coordinate 19,505 downwards.
AACCACTGCCAAAGACGTCTCATTCTGGTCCGGTCGCTGATAAAAGTTAATACAAATATACCCATGCATCTATAATTAGCATAACATACCCTGGGATCAGAGATCAATCCAGGCGTTTGAACCTGGACCACACGCTGGATGAACTTGGCACAGCAAAGCTTGACCGGGCATGGGAACGAATCCATTCTCCTAAGTATATCCTGCTTAATTGCACTTATCGTTTCCCATGACTTGCCATCCTGTGGGTGATTCACTCTATCGGTATTGTTAGCCCTGCACCAGGTTTTTGTTTTGAACACGCTCTTGCATCGCAGCCACAGAAGCTTGAGAAAAACCTACACATGTCTGAAGACGAGGGGATACAAGCTAGCTGAAGTCTGCACTAAGCTCTGTAGGACTGCTGTGTCTGTCTCCGGCAACTCTAGAATCTCACGGATTGTCTGCAGGACGTTCGGTGCCAGCTGCTCCTTCTGCGCGACAGCTAACATTGGGCTAGCAAATGTTTCTGCCAGGAAATTTGCGCCCCATCTTCGCAATTCTAGCCGTGTACTAGCTCCGACGATAGGAAGGATGCCGTTGACGATCTGCGGGTAGAAGGCGGCATCACCGAGGACGAGGCTGCGGGCAGCGTTGAGCTGAGCTACCTGGTCGACGACATTGTCTATTGGCTGAGCCATTGTAGTTGTAATGGGAAGGTATCCGTTACGCGACGGTGGTGTCGGATTGGAGTTGCGAGGCTAGGTAATAGGGAAGGGAGGACGCTGGTGAGTGGACAGGGAGCACGGATGCAGTTGCAAAAGCAACACGCATAAGCACGAGGTTGCGATCACAGAAGAATTAAATAGCAGCAAATCAACGGCAAGGTTGGAGATGATAAATGGTTATGCGATGGGTGGTGAAGGAAGATCGATTGGGAAGTGAGGTTGACGGTCGTCGAGGATGCGACAAAAGCTGCGAAGCCTGAAAGGTCGGCCAACAAAGGCTCCGATTTATGTGAGCTGCGTATCTCTTCATACAACGCTTGATTCACTGGGTTAAAGGTCTCTCTGGGCATCAATGATTTGGAATTGAATTCACCCAGTGTCTCGATCACAATAAAAGTTCTCGATCTAATCTCAATAGAAACATCTAAACCCGCATCACGTTGTCTGGAGCCTCCGACGCCAAGACTTTTCCTCCGGGTCTGCCTGTATAGCCTCAACCTTCTCGTCTCTCACATCTCTGTCAACAAACACTCTCATCATGGCTACCGGAATGTATGTATCGTCTCTTTGGAATTGGGGAGGTCTCATCTTGTTAACATCATACCTCTGTGACAGCTTCAACTCCACCTACTACGGCAAGGACTACCGCGCCGGTGCCGCTCTCCTGCGCGCCCGCCGCCCATATCTGTTCAAGAACACCCTCACAGGGTTCGGACTGTTCGCATTTACAATTGCAGTCTGTGAGTAAACCCTGTGACACATATCGCTGCTTCAACTCAACCCTGTTCCTATCTCCGAACCCCGTCATGCCACCAGAACTTGCCCGCTAAGGAGTCTCCATGCGGGCTCAATATCCACAAGAAACAGGACCTCATGCTGATATTGCTTCACTTTACAGACACCTACACCCTGAAGGCTGTCGGCCAAGAAGAATTCGCCGACGTCAAGGTCCCCGATGCCCCCGCGGACAAGAAATGAAGCACACTCAACACCCACCGGACCGGTACTTGGTGATGGTTGACGCTGCAATTGGGGGTTCGGAGTCTTAAGGGAGACCTTGTTTTTCAGATCTGTAGGATTAGCGATAAAATCAGCATTTTTGCTGCCATGCACAGAAGAAATTGGCTTGGAATATAAACTGTACAATGAATTTGGGTTACGGATATATACAATAATTCGCACCGTGCCGCTGTGCTTTCTACGTGCCCTACCAACTGCAAGAAATCCCGCCATTCCCTCGCTATTCCAATATCCGATTGCTAATATCTAGTATGTAAAGCTGACAGGCAGAGTGATATAATAGCCTTCCGAGAAGAAAGGCATTGATATATTTCCAGGTAACTAGACCTAGATTATATTCGGTATGGTTTTAACGCACAGTACAAATAGCCTGCTATGCCAGAGCAAATCACAACAGCCAACAAGACAAGAAAATGCAACATGAATCTAGAAAGCAAATCTCTACTCGGTTCGCAGAACACGAGGGCCCTTGTGCTTAGGGGCACGCTTGCGCTTGAGGCCCTTGTCAAAGGCAACTGCGTTGCTATGATCACGGCCGAGGTTATCCAAATCTTTAACCTTGTAGAGACGAACGATCCAGTTCTCACTGGTGAAGGCCTCTTCCAGTGTGTTGAGTTGGGGGCTTTCCTTTGGAAGTTTTGTGCCACGGACACGATCCATGGCCTGACCAGCCGGGAAGAGCGACTGGTAGTTGTGGTAAGACATCTTGTACCTGTTCATGGGGTTAGCAGTGACCTGAATAATCAAAACGTGGGGTCCTTACATCAAGCTGTTCTTCATGGCGGGAGTGGCCTCTTCGTCCACCCGGTACTCGCCACGAGCGGTGAAGTAGTCGCGCTCCTTCACCTCGTCTGGCCAGATACCCTCGGCAATACGAACCATCCAGAGGAACTTGTTCAAATCGTCACCAGAGTAGCCGAGTAGTCCACCAAACACGACCAGGACGTAGTCGACATCGTGCTGTCGCAGAATGGGGTAGCTGACCTCTTCGCGCGAGCTCATTGCCTTGCCAACAGTGGCAATATGGGTGTTGTTCCAGGTGTTGTTGTCAACCAAAGTTGGGCGGTCAGCCATACCACCAATTTGGTATCCATAATCCCACCAGGACATGATCTTCGCATTGTCTGGGGTGTTCTGGCGGAGCCAATAGTAGGCCTCGCGGTAGTCATCGATGATAAGCTGGCTTCCATCAGGGAGCTTGCTGGCCAGAACCACAGAGGGCGAGGAGTACGCGTTGGAAGTAACCCAGGTGCAGTGTGCAACGAACAGAAGCAAGTACAGTGTGACTGAGGCTACCACGACAGACTTGGAGAGCCAGGAGTAGATACCGATAACGGGGTCCCGGGTTGACCGGAGTGACTTATCGTCCGTATTGGTCTTAGCCTTAGTTTCAGTGCTCGGGGTCGGGGTCGGGGTCGGGGTCGACGCAACGAGGAAGTTATCAAGGATGCATGACAAAGCCAGAGCAGCCGCAACACAGACAATGGGGGTCAAGGTCAGCATCAGACGGACCATAACGCCAGCAAAGTAACTAGCAAGGACTGAGTAGATGACCACGAAGACATGCTCATCCTTGAGTTTCTGGAAGCACATGAACACGCCGGCCGGGAATAGCCAAATAAGGAAGTTCAGGTCAAAGAAGAATGCAGGCCAGGCGGTGGGCTGGTGCTCGGAGACCGAGGCAATAATTGGGATGTGAATCTTGGCATATCCGGTATCCCACAGAGAGTAGAACCGACCACTCCAGGGAGCAATGACCCCAGAGATTGACAGCAGGACAAGACCACCAAATCCAAGGCCGAACGTAAGCAAGACCATGGAGGTGAGGAGCTTCTGGAATTGCTTGCCGGGCAGGTAGGCTCGGATGAACTCGGCAAATGCCACCAGTTGGATCAATCCAAAGACACCTATTCAAATTGTGAGAATAAGACAACGGTATGGCTCAGAATCAAAGATCTTACCAAGTGCAGACATGTGGTCACTGTTGCGAATAGGCAGAAAACCGACGAAGGGGATCTGCATGCTTCCCAATGTTCCTAGGGCATACCAGGTAGTGTAGCTGATATAGACACGGCTGCTGTATCGCCCCATGCACAGAAGAACAAAGACATGGAGAGGGATCAGGTTGGTAATGAAGACGTATCCACCCCAAGCAGAAACCATGTATCCATAGAACAATGCAGTCAAGGCTCCCCACATGATTGAGCCGTTCTTCACGGCCTTGATCCAGAGGTAGAATGTGAACACCAACAGGAAAATGGCAATGGCTTCATTATCGTAGCTGCCTGCCACAGATCGCGAGATATAACCGGGTGTAATTCCCATGAAAGCAGCAGCTAGGAGACCTGCGGAGGGAGAGTCGGACATTTCGGAAGTCAGAAGATACATCGCCAGGGCTGTTAGTCCAGAGAATCCGGGGGCAAGCATGACACAAATATTTCGAATGTCGACGGGGATAGTAAGGAGACGAAGGATGTGGTAGATCACGCCGCTGGTCACCATCAGGCCCGGGTACAGTGTACCACCAGTAACCCGACCAAGAGGGTGCCATGTTCCTATAGTACGAGCATTTCCATCAGCACAATGCCCTATACCACCATGTGGAGGACGTGCAATCAAGGGAAAGGGGCCTTACTGTCATCAAACCAATCCCAGAAGCTATAAAAGCCATTTTCGACCAAGTATTTCGTTGCACGGAAGTTAAACCACGGATCGACTAGAGTAAGACGGCATCAATATCTCGTTTGTATGCTTGGGGGCTGTCGAGGTGGCCTCCGCATCTAGTGCAGCAACACAGGGAAATCGTACATTCGTGGATGATACTTTCAAATCCTAGGAGATAATTAGCGTACTGATAATAGAGGATCTCAACCAACTGAGACATACTGATGACACTGAACAAGCGGCTGGCCACCGCGGCGGCGGCAATGGTACAAAGAATGATAACCCGCAATAGACCGCGCGTGTTCCGGCCGGAGCTGCCTTTTAACACAGCATCAAGGGAAGACGGGGCCATGATGGCCTTGAAAACGGAGCAAAGTCCAGAGTCAAAATTCAAAATAGAAACATGAAATCAAGGAATGAATTGGGCTGGGATGCCAGTAGTGAAGGCCGTGGGGAGAGATGAGAAGAGCAAGAGCTGCGCAAGGTGGTCACTTCTGAAGGTCTTGGCACCGGCCAGAGGCGCCACCTCCGATTGCTCCCCGCAATACTGCAACTCATCACTAATCTTTGATTAGAGCTCTTTGACTAATTTTTGACTCAATATACTTACTACTGTCGAATACATCGTATTTTTACAGCAAAACAAGCCATCTACAATTTATCTGCGCCTCACATACCCACATGGAGCTGCCTCCGCTGACCCTGGAGCAGCTCTCGCAGCTGGTGACCTCCAACGCTCCACCTTCACAGCTCTTCGAAGCATTATCGCGATATGAGCTTCAAGCATGCCTCATTTCTACGGGGGATACTAGTTCTAGCACAGACGGCGCTGATTCTACACTATTGAGCCTGTTCTACTCGAGCTTCTTCCTCGTCCATCTTCTTACCGACCAAATGTAAGTTCCTAAATGAAAGTGTGCTTTTCACGGCTGCTACGATGCTAATGAAGCTTGGTCATAGATCTGAAGCTCGCGCCTTAACAAAACGAATCCCCGAAGCTCTTCTACAACAGGATCCTTCTCTACAGAACTGCTTGACTTTACTGCGAGCGGTATGGCAGACTCAACACGGCCAGGTCTACCAGGTGCTCCGAGGGCTACCATGGCCAGAGGTTTTGCAGCCACTGGTTCGGAGATATGAAAGTTTGTTCCCCATGATAATGAGCTGCTTCTTTCGGCAGGATCTTAGATTGACCCATTATTCTGCCATTAGGTTTCTTCCAAGACAAGACCTTGATCGCAGTGAGCAGGTCTTACGAAGCTATTCGACTAGCTACAGCGGCAACCCACCTTGGCCTTGATGAACAGCTCGCCAGACAGGAAGACCCGAACATAATAGCGAATTTCACGAAATGTGGATGGACATGGGATCCCGAATCAAAGCTGCTACATCCCAAACCTATCGTCGTATCACCCGCGGAGCCTCAGTCTTCCAACGGGATTCGCAAGGCAATGGCAATGCTGGGAACGCGTGCGGGTTAAAACTTGCTTAGAAAATCAACGAATACAAGTTATTAAATAGATTGGATCCTCAGTCCAGGCAGGGACTACGATGTGCGTGGCTATATCCTCTGTCCGGGGTGTTGAGATGCGAGGACGGAGGCACGCCAAACAAAGATTTGTCTGATACGTACTGGTACCATTGGTAACGCCAGAATGCATAACACGATCTTTTGCTCTTGCTTGTGGTCCATCTGTAGTGTACAGGCGCACGACAGCCCAGGGTATGTACAGGACCCAGATAACACGTCTAAAAATGAGAAACAGAAATCATTCCATCTTGCGCTCGCAATGCCACAGCTCGGGGGCAGATTAAACCCTAACAATCGTACAATAAAATGGAGCGGAATTGAGCAAAACACGTCTAATACCCTGGGGGAGGTGCGATTCCCGCAAAGAGATCATTGCGTATCATTCCTCCTCTATACCATCCATAACCTTTACACAGCCTTAGCCTTCAGGAATGCCTCCAGGTCGAACTTGGGATCCTCGAAATTCGTGATAACTATGATATTTTGGTCAGCACTTGGTGTTTAGGATATATGCGGCGGCTCCGGATGTCGTTGTATTTGTCTGGATTGTATCATCGAGGGGAATTAAACGTACGTCCGCTGGTCTGTGTCTGGGTCTCCTGCTGGGGCTGGGTCTTCTTCTTGTATTCCGCCTTGGCCTGCTCGATCAGACGCTCCTTGCGAGCATATTCGTGCTCGATCTCTGCGCGCTTGGTAACCGAGTCGAGAGAGGACTGGTGGTAGACACCGTAGACGAGACCGGCAACGAGAGCCGAGTAACGGAGGACCTGTAGGTTTAGAGACGTGGTCAACAACCATCGGGGGAGAGGATAACCCTTAGCCGGTACTCACATTGACACCCTGGCTAGCCATTTCTGCGAGGTTTTCAGAGGACGGGAATTAAATGAGGGAATAAATTGTGTAAGAAGGAGGGACCGTGCAACAGGTGTCAACCGTCAATGGCAATGAATCTCCAGGTTAGTCAAATGGCGAGGTTCAGTTCATGTTCTGCGCGCGCGAGTTTTTCCGGACCGCTCCAGAGTTCCCGAAGACGGAGCTTAGTCATCCCAATAAATAAACGCGCGGTGGAGGTACTGGACCTGGACGTGGACGCATCTGGTCTAACCTTCTATGATTGTACAAGATGTCGATGCAGCAGCGCAAGGATGAGATCCTCGCGAAGCGGGCCAAGCTTGCCGAGCTCAAGAAGCAGCGTGAGCTGCGCCAGAAGGAATTCACCTCCCGAACCAGCGTCGGGGATGCTTCAGAGGTAAACACAGCATGTGAATTAACTACGGAGCTCGTCCAGGTCTAATAACGTTGCTAGATTATTTCACCAACACCGAGCCGCTCAGATAATAGACACGACCTCGATGACTTGATCTCTCGCTTGGTCGACCGCCCAGCGTCGGCCTCCCTGAACTACGGTGCTGATGGCCAGTCGCGGAGAGGAAGTCGACCAACTTCCGTGTTGAGCGCTAGCCAATTAAGCGGGGAGAACGCAGATACATATTCAGCTCCATTGCGACCACAATCCCATTCCATTGCCGTCCAGACAACAGATGAGCCTTGGATTTCCACTGCTACGGAAGCCCCGCAGCCCCCTGAACTTGAACCCGAATACAAATCCACACCTAAACTGGAACTTGTCACCTATAGCAAGGCCGTGCAAACAGATGGACTCGATTTACAGCCCGAGACTCCTGACGAGTCTGTCGCTTCGGACGATGAGGAGTCACCCGGTACTACGCGGTTGAGCAGGCGTCTCAGTCGACGAGACCGGGAGCGAGATGAGGAAATCAGACAAAAGCTTCGCAAGGAAATCGAGGATGAGCTTCAAGCTACTAATCAGGCCGATAATAATGAGGACACAGCTGCACAATCTGCAAAGCTGCGGTATCCTCTACGCAAACTCGATGATGACGAGCTGAAGGCAGTCACATCGTCGAACGATTTCCTGGACTTTGTCGAGCGCTCTTCCAAGGTCATCGAGCGGGCTTTGGACGAAGACTACGACGTACTGGCAGATTATGAGCTGGGTGGAACTGATGGTCACCTGCAAGAAGATGAGGAAACTGGCAAGAAAAGGAGAGGAATGCAAGAAGTGTGCCATTTCTGGGATGAGCGATGGAGCAAGAATCGCATTATCAGCGATCTGAGCTTCTCTCCCAAGGCAAGCTTTCTACTTCCAATAAATGTGCTTTGACTCATGCTAACCTTGACTCCAGTTCCCTGAATTGTTGCTTGCATCATACACCAAGAATACTTCCGCTCCTCACGAACCCGATGGCCTTGTTCAGATCTGGAATCAGCACTTGCAAACTCGCCCGGAATATGTGTTCCACTCAACCTCCGATATCCTTACTGCAAAATTCTCCCCCTACCATCCAAACCTTGTTGTTGGAGGCTCCTATTCGGGACAGGTGCTCGTATGGGACACTCGTTCCTCGCGCGCCGGTGGAGGCTCTCCAGTACAAAAGACCCCCCTATCAGGCGGCGGACATGCCCATCCCGTTTACAGCATCTCAATTGTTGGCACACAGAATGCACACAATATCATGACCGCCTCCACGGACGGTGTGGTCTGCGGTTGGACGATGGATATGCTCTCTTACCCACAAGATCGCGTGGAACTTATTACACCTCCCCCATCTAAGACCGAGGATCTTGCTCCAACCACCATGTCATTCCCTAACTCTGATCCTACGTTCTTCATTGTCGGTACTGAAGAGGGAGTCATCTACCCGTGCCACCGGTACGATCGCGCCGGAGCCAAGTCTGGCACAGACCACCGCCTAGCCTACAAGGGACATACGGCACCAATCATGTCTACCGCATTCCACCCCGGTCGTGGACCCGTAGACCTTGGCGACCTTATGCTGAGCTCTAGTCTGGACTGGAGCGTCAAGCTCTGGCGCGTGCGGCCACCTGCAACGACCGCCTCTGCCACATCTGGCCTGGCCCAATCCCAAGTCGTCTCACCCATTCTCGACATTACCCGTGACGATGTTGTTTACGATGCCCGCTGGCATCCAACCCGACCTGGTGTGTTCTCTCTTGTCGACGGTGCCGGCAACGTCGAAGTCTGGGACCTCGCTTCAGATACCGAAGTGCCAGTCGCGCGTGAGGTTGTCGACAATACTCATGGCAACATCATGTCCAGAAGCCTTAACAAGGTCGCGTGGGACGAGCGTGAGGGACGCCGCCTGGCAACTGGTGGCCTCAATGGTGTCGTTACAGTCTTTGAAGTTGGCAAGGGTCTCTGTGGGCTGCCGGAGGAAGTACCGGCGGATGAGTGGACTGGTATGAAACGGCTTGTGGGAAAGCTGGAACAGAAAGACAAGGATCGGGTGGCTTAAGGTTACCGCTCCAAGGGCTTGTGTCTTTTCCAATGATTGTCGATGTAGTTTTCTTCTGCGGGCTGACCTTCCCCGTCTACCCTTTTCCCTGCGAGGTCTCCCGTCTTGCTTGCCATATACCCCCTTCCCTTCGATCACATAATTTGTGCATGTGTATGTATCTCATCGCCATTGTAATGGAAAAACGTCATTATGTTCCTTGATCCTTGATCCCTCTCCTTTTACAACTAAAATCCCGAAATTATATATACATCAAGATCCTGACGGCCAACAACTGCAGAGCGTAAGCCGAAGCAATATCAACATAGACTAACGAATCTCACATATCATGCAGTAGTCAACATTGGCGAAGTTGAATACCACTTTGATCAAGTTTCTCGGATGCCCGATAAAAGTGATTCTCACAAGAAAGGCATTTTTGAAAAATATATGCAGATCTATGGCGTTCACCCATCAAAAGCCTCCAAGACGACTTTTATCTCTGATTGAATTCCCGGGCCTTTGTTGAGTTAAAAAAACATGAAAACTTCCTCGACGAGTGGAAACTGCCAATCAAGCCTCTGATTTTACCAAGCAAGACATCAACGTCGGAAAGCTATAAGCCAGTTGCAACGTTGACCTCCATGATGTATATGTACTACCAGTTCGTGAGCCCCTCGCACACCACTGTCTTCAAGACTAACCAAGTGGCTGTCTATTTCCAGCACAGCACGAGTGGATCCGGCCGATTATACGGAATTTGTACTGGAATATAACTTGCTCTACGCGGGACAAAAAAAAGTGATATTGGTTCTAGAGTTCAGTAACAATTTCATGGATAGGATTAAGTGTTTGAGTCTCGTGATGGGTACTCCTTTGACTTTTTGTCTTCCATTCTGTTGCAAAAGCCCTTTCCACTGTTTCACTGCTGGACTATGGTATGAATTGCAGACTTGAATACGTTAGCATGGCAATTGGGAGGCTACCATCCACGAGTGGCCTTCCTTAAATTGCTCGCGACCTTCTAGAAATGTGAAGTCATTGCTCGACTTTGCTAGACATCTGGTTTTCCGTTATTCGAATCCACGAGCTCACTTGCAAGCTATGTGAATTAAGTAAAGCAAAAAAGTTGCCCCATGTGCGTGCGTTGTCTTCCATTGATGGAAGAGATGCCTTTGAAGCCATGGCCATTGAGCAGAGCCACATCCCACAAACGGCTCAAATCAACTACAACTCGTCACCAGATGCATTTTTCGATTGTGCTTCAACACCTTCTTTCATGATAGTCAACAAATTGCAAAACACTAATAGAGTAGCAGAGCGAACTACTTACGAGAATACCCAACGAACCTGGATTTCATGTACATTGGAGATTGCCAAGTTGTATCAAACAATGGGACGCAAACTTATGCATTGAGCATTGTGTTAAAACTTATCAGTCACGACCTGCAGCCCGAGAGATGAAACAACCGGTCTTCAAGACCTATGATGCCGCCTTATCCTAGGCGTGCAAAGCGATTGAATCGACAATTTTTACTCTTTCTTTCATGAAACATTCAAACTGAACTGGGCGTTCGGTAGGGCAAACTTTGGGAAAACAATGACTTGAAAATTCGAGCCAAAAACTATTAGAATAATTGCAGCATCTGCGACAAAACAGTGATCTCCTAGTAAGCCTGCCGGAGTGTAGACACATTCCTGGAGTCAGTGGCAGACACAACTAGGTGATCCCGCACACTACCAGGGATGATTGTACTTTTCCATGAATATGATCTATGAGCTCCTAGGAGTCACTAAGGGGCTGCTTTTCACGTCATATTTAGGCACATCTTCAATTCGGTTAGGCATTAGGTGGTAATTAATTATGCGGCGAAAACCAAAGCCTGAGTCTAGACACCATGCAGGACCAACACGAGAACGGATTGTGTGCAATGCAAGCATTTCCCCGATAATTCCTCCGACACCAAGAGCTTGGAAATCATCAATCAATTGACGCAATATCTTGGCGAAGAGCATTGCCAAGATGCCTTTCTGGACGGGCTCCTATTGCCGCAAGGGCGGAAAGGTGCATCCAAGGCATCAGAAATAATAGGCAAAGATCGACAAGGATCGACATTCACCCCACGCCGAGGACCCTTCTCAGAGTGGCGCAGCCTCAACGGAATTTTGTGCTATGCTCCCCTTCAATGAATGGAGGTTGGGGTACCCCGGCAAATTATTTCGGATGCTTAAAGTTGGGATCTCCCTTGACGATAAGAAAGTTGACACACAGCCGTGACAACATCCGACTAACGGAAAGCCTCAACGTGGCATTGGCATTGGCATTGGCATCTCCACTTGATCCTCCACCCTTGCCGCCAGGTCTTATCCTTTGAAGAAGGTGAATACCAAGACCAGGAGCTGAACTACACACCCAGCTCTACCTCCTGTGTGTTACAATATATTGCAATCTGTTGCATTTAACCAAACCTACATAGTTACATCTATGGGATGAAACTTTCGAATAGATCGTGAGGACCTGATTCGAGCATCGAAAGGAGTCGCCTTAGACCTGATATCCACTCAGCAGCAATTGTACAACTTAGTATACCGGGTCATCAACTGCATCTTCGATCTATGATCAGGTGGTGATGTCACACTCATAGGAGGGAGAATGGTTAAACATAGTTTCAAGCCAAAACACCGCCCAGTCGGCGGGCTGGCCAATTGTAGGTGAGCCAACGACATCCCCTCAGCATTATCACGTCTTGTTGGTGGATTCACGGAGCGATCGACCTTGCCTATTCTGAAGACAACAACAGCACGGGAATCTACACGATTTCTCACACCTTGGCATGTAGTATTGCTTTTTCAGATGGAAAAAAATCCCATTATTTTGTGATCGAGCCAGAACAGCAGTTCTTACTCCTTTCCCCCTCCTTTTCCAAAACTCCAATGTGATTGCTGCTGTACCTCTTTTTCAAGTTGGGCATAGACTGGTGCAGGTCGCATATCAATTATAGTGACAACATGCCAAGATTTGATTCGTCAGCGCAACTCGGTGCGTGAACCGAGTCAACCTACTCCGTCCTCCGTAGTGAACGCCAAGATACAGTATTTGAGGCTGTGTTATTGGAACTTGGTCGTGGATATGCATAGATAAGACCAGTGGTGAACCATTGATGCCGCTAGAGATCTTTCTTGGCGACTAGTCTTGCTGTAGAGCCTTGGGGGCCCCGAACGGACTAGTGTTTGTGGGTACGTCGATCCCTTGGCAAATAAAGTCCACCTTTGATGTTTTCAGGGGCCAGAGCAGGCGATGCATACTCTTCACCCCCAGGTGGTTGCATATCAATCCGATAAAGATAGGGGCAGGCGAGTTTAAATGACCTGATGACAAGTCACAGTGATTCCGAATTTAAATCCAGTCGATTCCCTCGCACTGATTCTGCACGATTTAGCCGATGAATACTATAACGCATAACCATGCTGCCAAGAAACAATGTGAGTAAATGCTGCGGATTGCTCCTTGGAAACGAAGAAGCCTAAGAATCGGGTCTTGACAGACTCCACTGACCCAAGGTAAATCCTAAATCCCCAGCTTCCGAGGCCGTATTATAATTTGATTTATGATGGGGTCTGGGGATGAAGTACGCATGCAGCGAAGATGACTATAGCGCCAAGACAATGCCGAGATTCTGCTAAGATGGGATCTGTAAGATCAACTCATTTCAGGATGGGTATTCGTATTGGGCTACTTGTTGTATGAAGATAGCTCATTTAATATGATCTCGTTATGCCGATAATCCGAGTTATAGTGCTTACATACGCACAATATATGTGGAATGAAGAGCCAGGAGTAGATCTAGATTAACTTGTTCGGCTCCCAACATAACCCTCGGCGGTGTGCTCCGTCATACATACACGAGACGTGTAGGGATGGGGCAAGTATCCTTGTTTCATGTCATCGGCGTGTTTTCTTATCTCTCTTGGCGAGGATTCTGCTTATTTCGTTCATGGAGAGGATCGGAATGGATCCGACAAATGGATCAGTATTAAAGAAGGGTGCATCCGCTGGGTCTGATGTGTCAATCAATTTCTTCCAAAATTGGCACAGCTAAAGTGGAACCTTCCATGCTTGATTCTATTCATAATCAGCATATTCTACTTGGAGTTAAACATACATATTTTCAATAATCCGAACATGCATCACCACCGGCCCCCTTCCCCGTCGGGATATATCGAGCCACTCACAACTACAGACCACCGTGCCCCTGAAGACCATTCCATTTCACATAACGAGTTAACAGCCGTGAATTTTCGTCTGGAGCGGCCCAATGAAGAAATCAAGTATACACCGGGCATATGGTCTTCTGGAGGCAGCACAGCAGTGTCTGTCTCTGGCAATCAGACATCAGAAAACAACACAGTGTGCTCAACTATTTCCCGCCACTTCCGAGCAGACATAGACACCAAAAATGCCGATATTCCTCTTATAATATGCGGATTTGTGGGTGGTTTGGTAGATGGGCTATCATTCAATGCATGGGGCAGCTTTTCCAGTATGCAAACAGGTATGTAGAATCTGTACTTACTGATCAATTTGTCCCCGCGGCGCAAAGCACATAGAGCTAATGATAAATGACACAGGAAACACCATATTCTTGGCCCTGGGTGTCTCCGGCCAACCTGCAAACCCAGCATATCTCTGGGCGAAGTCCCTGATCGCCCTGACCGTCTTCATTGCGAGCAATTTAATCTTCATCCACATGCATCGGTTCTTGCGGCCACGACGCCGCTCAACCATGATACTTTCATTTGCCATTCAGACTATTGCCCTTTTGGCAACAGCAATTCTTATTGAGCTGGAGATCATCACCCCGAAGCCCGAGGACCCCCGAGCTCCGATCGAATGGATGCAAGTTCTAGCAATCTCACTTCTAGCTTTCCAAGCAGGAGGCCAGATCTGTGCTTCCCGGGTCCTGGCCCTAGATGAGATCCCAACTGTTGTTGTAACGGCTATGCTATGCGATCTACTTGTCGATCCAAAGCTGACTGCAAAATTCAACCCGAAGCGCAACCGTCGAATAGGGGCTTTTCTCGCAATGTTTCTGGGCGCCATGACCGCGGGTGGGCTTTCTAAGACCACGAGTATGGCGTCTAGTATATGGTTTGCCATGGGTCTGAAGCTGGCAATTACCTTGGGGTGGGTTGTTTGGCGGCGGGAGGGAAGGAGAAAGATTGATTTTGATGTGTGACTTGGCCTTGTTTATTTTAGCGTCACCTATTCAATCAGGCGTGTACACGAGCCCACGAAACTATCAAGTAAAGCTTCCTTTGCTTTCTTTAAACACCCACTTTTCATCACCTATAATGTCAATCGGTTCGTTTTCTTTAGCTTGTCTATCCTACGATTTTGGGTTCTATTCGAAACACTTAGCACATGCGTAGATGTTTAGTATCAATAACATCGCTCTTCTCTCCCATCAACCTCGCTGGCACAGACTTCGCTGTTGGCAACCTCACCTACCACTGCACCTACCACTAACGCACCCTCACCCTGCAAACGGCTCGCCAGGTCATGGTGAAAATAAACTCCACAATACACGCCGTTATCTCTGAACAAACCACATCTCGCAGCAAGTGGAATCTCTCGGCCTCATATTTCATCGAACGCCGATGCACCCCGCACCACAAATCGTCACGGCTAAGGTATTTTTTACGTCTCTTAACACAACGTAAAATGTTTAGAAACTCGCCTCTTTGGCTTGTCGTGGGATCCGAACCTCTCCCAACATCCGCCGCCCAGTCTAGCAAGCAGTTGAGCCTCGAATGCATCAGTCAGCGCATATAGGTACCATGTCTAACTCCGCTCAAGTCTCGAGTCATATACCGTTGATTCTTCGTTCTGCAATCGGACGATTTTCTGCTATCGATACCTACCCACATCGACTTTCATGATCATAGGCACACTCACTGTCTTCATCTTCCAGATTCAAACTGAAAGCCTTCAGGGATCGTTCCTACTCTCGTCGGCGAGGCTCACTTTAACTCTTGACTATCAATCTTAAAGCTGAAATCTCCCACCTACCTTATCATTTCTACGCTAAGCTAGTCATCATTGACGCGACTCGGCCTACTATAACTTCCCAGGATTGCAATTGCAGCAAGCACCGTGCCCAGCCTCAACACAACATCCGACGGTCCGATATAGTGGCTTTCATGTCTGTCAATGTCTACCTCGAGGACAAAATTTGTTCACATTTTGATCTATTTACAGAATCATGCTACAGTTCACGAACTGAAAAATTCACATGGCTTAAATTAGCTCTTAAAAAAACCACATTACAATGGCAACTCGATTAGAAGAATCCTCACATTCTGCACGGCTTCAGATTCCGCATGTTTCTTTCTCCCGCAACCATTAATACAAACAAACGTCTTTATGCTCTCCATCCTGCCGCATTTTTTGGCCCCGAGAGGTATAGACTATTCGGTTTCCTTTGGGTTCTTCAACGCTTATCATTTATACTTTTTGTTGTACTCTTCATTCACGTTTTCACTGCGGGAGACATTACCGGTCCTGGGTTGGTCGATGATATAACCGCAGCTCTAGATACTCTGAACCGCCTCGTTCGGATCTGGGTGTCTCTACGCCGCCTTTTTTCTACTCAACCGAACAACATTCCAAGCTCACGCACCATTTACAGACAACTATCACGCGCCAAAGATGCTTGAAAACGGCTGGACAACCCCCGGACTATACAACATACCGCCTATTGATTCAATGCAATGCAAGATTGTATGCATGTTGATATGGTAGATATGCACCCGACTGAATCACGCAATTTTTGGTGCCTATAGATGCAGTGAATACTCGTCTAATAATGGATTTGTTATGACCAAATCCTTCCATAGAAGCACAGGTCATAAAGCGTGCTAAATGGTACCTACTTTGGCTGTATTCGTTAATATTTATTTACTGCTCGTCCTGCACTTTAAGTTCACATTCGCTGTCGATTGCGTCGATGTGCAACGTTAATAAATGGCATATCACTTCTCCCCCAAGGTACTCTATAGTCAATTAATATTATAGATATAAAAGAAAGTCTGGCCCCGACACTGGAAGGTGCCCCCCTGGCCAAGGCCCCCCACCCCCCAGATCGAGGCCGGCACATAGAGACATTGGTTCGTATAGATTAGGTCAAAACTTATTTTACACTGCAGGTGGGGTCGACTGCTAACATCCATGGATAGGCGTTACAATTATAGAAGCACATATGTACTAGTAATAACTTTAAGAGGTACCGAGATAGAGCTCACCCCTGGGGCCCTGGGGCCCTGGCACACAAGTCCTCTAGGTAATCCTTTGGTGGTAGTAATAGCCAACAGGAATAAAATCCCTGATGGCACACTTGGTCGGCCCCACACAAGATCGCTGACGTTAAATGCTCCATGCTCACGCTATATAGTAGCATTCCTTATAACTAGTTGGAAAATCACAGATTTCAGGAGTTAGACACAGCGGGGAAATCTTTCGTTGTTTTGTGATATAACCAAAATCTATAACTGAAACCAAGTCTATGATTTTATAAAAGGGCTATTCTATGGTACCTGACTGTAGCATTCTCATTTGCTCTCATCCGAGATGACAAAGTGCAGAACTCCAGGCTGTCCACTGGCACGTCCCTTGCTGTCCGAGACATAGATGCACTTACGGAAAGTCATCATCAAGGAGTACAAGAAGCTCTCCTGCTTCTCCTCGTGGTAGTTTTCACCGAGCATAGGCTGGATGGCCTTGGTGGCCTTCTCTGCGTTGTAGAATGGAATGCGGCTGAACAGGTGGTGGACCACATGGTAGTCAATGATCTCGTGGAAGAAGTGACGACCAATGAAACCGGTTGTGCGGTCAATTGTGGCCAGTGCTCCCTTGGTGTAAGTCCAGGCTTCCGCGGTATAGTGAGCAACATCGGGGTGGGTGTGTTGAAGGTATGTGATGGCAACTGTCGATTCAGTTAGTTATCGTTCTAGGGGTTCAGGTAAGATGGGAATGAAAGACATACTCAGCCAGTGGTGAACCCAGAGATAGGGGACGACATAGAGGAAGAAGACATTCCACGCTCCGATGATGGTTCCAGTGTACCACACGATAGAGCCCATGATCAGCAAGCCGATGTCGGAGTAGGCAATGAGCTTCCATTGGTCGGCGGTGAAAATTGCGCTCGATGGGTTGTAGTGGCTTTCAAACTTCACCTTCTCGCCTCCATCAGGACCGCTCTTGGCACCGGCAGTCACATTCAGGATAAGGTACATCTGCCATCCCAACAACTGGTGTCCGATGAGCTGGATGAAGGAGACAATGGGTGTCTCCTCGGCGAGGTGCTTCAACTGCTCAATGCTGACATTTCTCTTTGACGCCAATTCATCCTCGGTCCAGGGGACAAAGACGGTGTCCTTCTCCATGTGGCCGGTGTAGCGGTGGTGGCGAGCGTGCGTGATCTTCCATGAGAAGTATGGGACCATGAGGAAGGAGTGCGTAGCCCAACCAACGAAATCGTTGATCCCTTGGTGCTTAGAAAAGGCACCGTGGCCACATTCGTGAGCAAGAATCCATAGTCCTGTGCCAACACAGCCTTGGAAGAACCCATACACGGCCCAGGCAACAATTCGCAGAGGCAGAGAAGGCAGAAGATGAATGTGTAGTGCAGCGTAAATCAGAGCTGCACAATAGATGATATCGCGAGCGAGGTATAGAAGGGAGGTTGCGAGGGATGATTCAAAACATTCTTTTGGGATTGCATCTTTGAGGGATTGCAAGCTAGGAACATCAGTTTGCTGTAGAAGCGAAAGATTAGTACATGCGCACTGTTTATTGAGTGGTTTAGGGTTATCTCATACCTGTTCTGCCTGCTTGACAGGCTGCCTTTGAGTCACAGCCATTTTTGAAGCGGTGGATTGGAGACGACAGAGATAAGAAAAGATGTACAGGATTGAGAGTAGTTTTATTTCCCCTCCTTGTTTTTTTTTTTTTTTGTTTTTCAATTTTCTTTTGCCCCCTTCGCTCCCATTAAGGAACCCCTAGGCTCAAAAAAAATGGGCTCTAGATTTTCGGAACTCAAAAAAAACATTGACCAATCCCCTTTTTCCGATTCTTTTCCAGAACACTGTCAAGTTCG
The DNA here is from genome assembly GCA_002116305.1 of Penicillium italicum. Lineage (NCBI taxonomy): Eukaryota > Fungi > Ascomycota > Eurotiomycetes > Eurotiales > Aspergillaceae > Penicillium > Penicillium italicum. The sequence goes on along the minus strand of KZ108085.1, from coordinate 1,114 downwards.
GTGCACTGACAGGAGAGAAGCCTTTTTATTGGATAATCGTTAACGGGTGGACGCGCTAGTTCCATGGTTGCACTAGCCTCTTCCTTTTTTTTCAACGTTTCTAGGGCCCAACGGAATTTTAGTCCATTGGCACTCTTTTCGTAGTTGGTATAATTAATTACCAAACTATGGGCATTCATTGAATCTGATATTTGATAACCCCTATACTAGAACCATGCAGCTAATATATGGAAACTATAAGGACACTAGTTGGATATTTCGGCGTTTGCGTAGGCTATCCACAGCACCGGAAGTCTTGTACACCACCCCCTTTTCAACCTCGGGGGAATCTAGGGATCCACTAATACGCAAAGGTTGGGACAAAAGCCAATATACGGCTTGGCGGTTATCACGTTGTCCTACTACTGGCTCCGTCGCAGGAGCAAGAGCACTGCCCTCCGTTGTTTAAAAACTTACTCCGTACGGACGGAATACTCCATACAGAGTAAGCTCTTTTTGGTCATCCGACCCGTGGCCATGAATTGCTTGAGTTTGGTTGATTTCAGGTAACACAAGATGTTTCAGCAAATGCGCTCCCTTGCTTACAAGGAGCATTACCAGAACTTCGGCTATTGGACGAATCGCCTTAGACCCTATTTTAAGCTTATTTTCGCATAACGTTGTACAACCCCGAACTTCGTACGTGCCCGTAATCTATGCGGGCTCTCTGATTGATACTGCTCTTGGCTCTCACTTCTGCTCACATTTGCCCAATCAGAAGCTATGTATCAAAAACAACGTGTCATTTCACCCTAGTCGTTCTTTTGCGACATTCCTAGTTGAGCGTTTCGTGTTGCGCAGTTCTGATATGCAAATCCAAACAAGCTAGTTTTAGAATGCTCATACCGTGTGAGCCCCAGGGTCAGGCAACCGGGATTTTTTTCCCAAATCGCATCTTTTCACAGAACACAGACGAAGGGGGTCCCCCTGGCCTCTCACGTTTATCCCATGGTCTATGCTTATGTGTACGCCCCTAGTTTCAGCTTATGAAACTAGTGTTTAGTGTTGAAATGTATGGTATATTTGATTAGATCATCCCGTTTTAGTATGAAATATGTGGTATCTATATACGGAG
>KZ108084.1:94696-125299 GCA_002116305.1 Penicillium italicum | reverse complement strand
TATATAAAGTTAGCGAGTTATATATCTATTTTAGGTAACTTTATATAATAGTAGGTATAGTAGGTATACCTAGGATAGGTATACCCGTAGGCCTTAGGCGTTATAGACGGGTACTCGAAAATCTAAATAGCCTACCGCCTACTATAGATAGGCGATAGGTACCTCCTAGGTACCTATGGACGGGCAATGTCGTAGTCTACTTATAGCCTTAAGTTTATCTTCTTCTTACGTTAAAGGTACTATCCTTTAGACTACGCTAGTAGATAAAGCTTCTATAGCGGGCTTAGTAGGCTTTATAGGGTCGCTTTACCCTCTAGCAATCCTTACTAGGCCTCCCTACTCTCTCCTATATCCCTTCTCGGAGTTATCTAGTCCTTCAAGGTTAATATCGAAGTTATCTTCTATAATATCGTCGTTAAGTCCTCGGCCTTACTTAGTTACTATACAAGTTTGGTATACCGGTGCTATTATTACCCCTAACGGTCCGATCGAAAGATATAGAGAGTTCAGAATATAAAGACCCTCTTATAGATAGGTCTTTATTTAATCGATCAGAGTGAAAGGAGTATTATATAATACGAATACTACTACGAAGCATTGGCACTAGTACTATATATATTCAAACTGAACTCTGAGCCTTCTAAGATTGCTCCGAGTTCTACTAGTATAGTTATGCGCGGGTAAGCGAGGTCACATGACTCTCTACCTCCGCTCCCTCGGTGGTATAGATCTATACACCGAGTCCTGCGACCCTTCTAGTAAGGCGTCGTGACAAAGACACAGCTTGACTGAAAGGGTATCATATGCAAACTATTGTGCGATAATACACTAACTCCAGATAATGTGTATTATATCAAAACACCCCAAGAAAACCCCTTACCATCACTGCTCAATACCCAAACCAAAGCCTTTAGCCTCAATGTCCTCCCTGAAAGCCGACCTAACATCCTCAGCCGCAACCCTCAGCCTGACTTTACTACTCCGGTCGCCGCGAGTGGGAATCGTAGTACCCCCTAGCACGCTCTTAGAGCCAGAGCCTTGCTCTAACGCCAGGACACCCGAGTTCATGAGCAACATGGCCGCATGACCCAGGCTGCGCACACGAGCACTGGGGCCTCCGCCCAGCAAGAAATCTTTCACGCCAGCGCCAGATGCTCCGGCAACGGCGACGGCTGCATCAGCGATGCGGCGGGCTTCGTCGAGGACGTCGCCGAATGTAGATTCTGAAATACCCGTTCGGTGGACTCGGGCTAGTAGGGCAGCGAGGAAGAGCTTTCCTGACAGTGGCAGACAGCGCAAGGATTGCTGGAGTGGGGTTGATGTAGCTTCGTGGATGGCTTGCTTAATAGTGGCGATAGTGACGCGCCCCGGTTGGCCTTTCGCAGGAGGTTTGGTGACGGCTGATTCTCCGATTGCTTTGGCTGTAATAGCCTTGTTGCGCCGGGCGGGAGTTTTGCTGGGCGTGGGAGGCAATGATTCTGTCTCCTCTTTGGCCTCATCTGCGGCTGCAGCCTCATCAGCTGCTTGCTCGGCGATTTCAACGGCTCGACGGCAGATATCCAAAGCTCGTCGAGCATCACCGCTGACAGCGGCTACTTTGCGACTTGCGAATTGGACGGCGTCTGGGTCAACGATGTTGCCCGGTACACTGGCCAGGCGGGTGCTGATAATTTCCATTAGATCCGTGTGACGGTATCCCGGGAATGTGATACGGGTTAAACCAAGACGACTGGAGATCTTGTTGCTGAGAGTTCGTTCGGGGAGGTCCATGGTGTTTGCGACAGCCAGGACAATGAGGCGCGAGTGGCGGAGAGCGGGCCAGTTGAAGAAATTATACATGACAGACTGATTTTTTGTGACAAGCTGATCCAACTCATCCATAAGCACAACACAGGAGACGCGGCGAGGAGAGGGATTTGAGAATTCTCTTTCGAGAAGATCCAAGGCGTGGGAAGGTGATACTCGGTCGCCCTTCAAAGCTTCCCAAAGTAATGAGTAGGATTGATGCGGATCGGTGACTTTCATGCCGTTAATCTCGACAAAGATAAAATCATCCATCTCTTCTTCAAGCACGGCACCGTTGAGCTGTGCTACCACCTCACGCACTGTGGCAGTCTTGCCAGTGCCTGGGGTGCCAGAGATATAGATACAAGCGCCTGTACCTTCCATGATCGCCGCGCTGAGATGGTTGTATACAGTGTTGAACTCAGTCTTCCGGCACGGCAATGAGTCTGGAACTGTGGAGACGTGCAGCAAATTCCGGGCTTGACGATAGGGAGAGTCGAAATGCGTGGGTGAGAGGACACGGGTACCTAGAGGGGTAAACTCAAGTGGCTTTTTCACAACGATTCTGATACATGTTAGTATCATTTCATGAACAACGTTCGTTCTCGTTTTTTCCTACCGTTTATGGGTCGGGGTCATCAGTGCCTTCTTGCGCTGTGATTGTGGAGTTGCATTGGTTGCTGCTAGTCGCTGCCTCTTTCTCGGGGTGGTAGGTGCCGTGGTCTCTTTGGTGTCAACATACTGCGACAACCCAAGTCAGCACTGCTTTTTCGATTGAAGCTAGATGGTTCGACTCACTTCATCGTCCGCAGCCTTGCGTTTCCTGGAAGCCTTCAAGCCATCTCTGACCCAATTGATCAGATGTTGAATGTTGCTTTCATTGTATACCTGTTCCCAGATAAATTCATCGGTATACCGTCCTTGCACCTGGTTCACGCCTCGTCGACAAACAATGCATTTGTTGTATTCGGCCAATTCGGTCTTGTTCTTTGGAGGGCCATTCGGGTATCTGGCACTGAAGGCGCTCTGAGACATGACCGCCCCTTTGCCGCTGATTGATGTCAAAGGGTTTCTGTTGAAATCGAGTGTAATGTACTGTTCGTTGGGCAAGGCGTCGGTCCGGCGCTTGTTCCTCGTGCCCATAAATTCGTCGGGGGATGCGAACCACATAATATTGGCGGATTTGACAACCTCGTCTTCTTCATCTTCGTCGTCCTCTTCCAAAAATTCTGTGATGATGCCAACCCAGTCCTTTCCAGCTTCGGGGGACTTCAAGAGTATCACATCGCCCACTTTGCATTGAAATTGACCCATCTTTGCGCCAACGATTTTCCGTTTTTGGCGGGGGGGACGAACTGACCGTCTTCGGCTGCGTTTCGCCGGGGTTTCATCCTTGGTCTCAGGTTCCTGGGTAGGGTCTTCATTTGTGTCATAAATCCAGTTCCACGGAAGGTCCTCGACGCCAAGTTCATCATCGGAATCGTCTCGAACTAGAGCTCCCTTGGTCATCCATTGGGCACGCTCGCGGGCACTGCGCCTCGGAGGCGAAGAGTCTGAATCGCTATCGCTCATTGGGAGTGCGAGAGATGTGACCGGCAGAAGATGAATTGGAGAAGGAGAAATCGCGTTTGACGCGTTGTCCACTTTCGTCCCCTTTGGGCTTAGTCTGCAAGAACGTCCGGCCAATCAAATCGCTCCACTTCTGGGAAGAGACGGAGTACGTTATACTTTGTACATTTGTTGTATGTCTAAACTAGTTACATAGTTATGTACATGTGTATAATGTGCTTTCAAATAAACGCGAATCCAGCCTGTAAATCAAATTTAGCTCTTGCTTCAAAGAAATTACAGAACTTCTCAGTATCAACTGTCCGTATTATTTCGTCTAAAGATTGCAACTATGCATGTTATATTTTGGATCTATTGGTCCAATTTTAACTTCGGTTCTATAATATGCTAAAAAAGCTATATGATAAAAAAGCTAGCTTGAGTCTGTGATTTGCTCATTATGCCCCTCTAATCGTGGTGTTTCCATACTTTACCTATTGGCGGCTTGGACAATTTCAACCCATTTTGAAGATTTACCTTTGAGTTATATTTCATATGTACCATAGTATACATTCCGTAGTTGATTTAAAATGCAATTTCAACCATTGGAAAAGAGAAGTTGATCATCCATGGATACTTGCCAGATGCTTCAAGATTGCGGAACAGAGATGGGATCATTCGGATCGGAATATTAATAGTCCGGAGCCCTAACATTCCACGAACTTTCACATCTCACAGAGGATCAGATCTATGTACTCCGTACCTATTGCTGGGTTTGGTTCAGCTCGATTTTTATGACTTTAGCCGGATTTCATCACGAAAATTTTCACACATAATGCAGTGTACCTCTCTTGTTCTCCACAGTCAAAGCTTTACCACAAAATTAGATCCATGATTCATCGCGGGAAGATTGATTTGTGGTGTTTTGATTCGTCAATGTTTTCTCTCTGTGAGGAGAATGTTAACTATTGGACTAGTTCAATGCTATATAGGTGCCAGGCTGTATTTAAATCTGGAAAATCTACCTCAACTTACCCACTTGGCTGTGTACTGTGTACCTAGCTAGGTACTATGCGCATATGTAATTGCGGGAAATAACAAAGGCCATTTTCCCATTAGACCAGAAAACAAACGTCTGTTCCTGTCTAGGTCCTTAGGGGGCTATATCTCTAGTTCGACAGTAATCAATATGACTGCCCTCGGGCGGTTCCATCTAGGCAAGAATAGAAGAATGCTCTTACTCTTTGATGAACTCCCAGAGAAGAAGCTACACTTCAGCTTCATGTCCGTAGTTCTACTCTCTTTCCCATCTCTCGGGTTCCCGACAAATCGGTTCTCCACATTCTCATCCTTTATCTTGCTTTTACTTCCCACCTGATTTTCCTTCCATATGTTGCGCACCCGGCAATCGATTGATGTTTAGTTCAATCGTACTTCCATTGAGTAGAAGCGGTTTTAACACACCTCCTTTTTCTTTCACTTACCCGTTTGATACTACTGAGATAACTGTGTCGCCCTCTTTTGACTTGGCTCATTCCAAACGACCCGTCCTGCGAGACACTGCTCTGGTCATTGAACATCTGTGACTATCCGACTCCGTTAAAATGGCGTCTGTACCCCAGTCTTACGAGAATGAGTAAGTCTATCTCGTGCACGGATACTTGCAAGTACGTTCCGCTAATGAAACCCCCCAGCTGGGAGCGTCTCAATGCCAAATGTGAGGGATAACTTTGTTTCAATTATGGTTGCACGAACTGACCTAGCTAGCATGGGAACTGCCTAACTACGGCCCTGGTCCAGACTTTGGCAGAGGGACCATCTTCAGCCAGAACAATGACGAGTGGGCGGACATTAAGTTTCCTGATTATGATGCCGAGGATGATTTCGAGGATGTGGACTCTGATTCCCCTGCTGTTGACTATCCGCCGCAACCCCAAGCTACAAAAGTGCCTGTAGCTGGTCGGCCTCTCTCAAGTGTACTTCCTGTACCCACAAAATCACCGGTTCCAAGTCAAAGCGCCTTCCCAACCCAGACATTTATTACTGGACCTAGAGCAGGTCAAGCTCAGGCACAAGAGGGGCCAATATTCAATGAGCGAGGGCCTAACGCCAGCAGTTCCAACACGGTCGCCCGACAGCCGCATTATTTGACACAGGATCTCAAATCGGGCCAACGTACCCCTGTCAGGGGGGCACATACTGACACATCGCGACCACGGTTTCAGTCAAAAAAAAGCTGCACTGTTTCAACTCCATCGCAACACAGACCTAAGAATCCACCCATCGCACCAGGGCAAAATGACTCTCATTCCAAGGCAAAGTGGCGCAAGGGCATTTCTCCAGATGGTAAGTATACCCGCATCAATCTCAAGCCCATCATTAATAGTCAAATAGCTTCTTATCGTTTGCCTTATGAGTGTCAAGTATTTCAAGCAAAGTGAGTACATACATACAGTCTTACAGTCCTTGGTCTTACAACTAACGCAGACACTGAAGAATCAGGCAAGTGACTTCAGGTGAAATCTCCAACATCGACTTCCGCCAGAGAATTATCGAGGATACTGGTGCCTACGTGAGGATAAGCTTGGGAAATGCCAAAGTCAGTTGCCAGCTAAAATTCCCCAACATGTGAGAGACTGAATATACTGATGACCCTAAAGCTTGTTCACATCTGGGGCCAGCAAGCGCAGGTTTTGGCGGCCCAGAATATGCTTCAGGATATGTTGAATCGGTTGATGCAGCAGCGAACTTCCCCTAGGGCATCGCGTTGGGCCAAGATACATGCGCATTCAAATACAAAGGTAGCCCATGCTCGGTCGCAGGAAAACCACGAGGAAAGATTGTCCGAGATGCGAAAGCCACCAAGAATTGCCACGGATTACACAGTATGGATAAGCCCCTGCCAGCCCTAGTTTATTCTGATACCTTATGGAGGCTAACCAATCCTTGAAACTACAGCTTGCTTTCCTTTGGCCCCCGGATGGCCCCTCGCTGAACTACTTTATTACTGCCCAACGCGACCTCCTTGATTTCGTTCGCTTGAAATATGACGCGAACATCTACATTAAGCCTGGTATCCCGGACTACCTTTTCATGTCTGCAAACAATGAGCGGGATATGTGCATCATCGCAGCTCGATTCCGGGAGTTTTGGGAGAGGCTAATGGTCCAGCACGAGACAGAAATCAAGCTGTTCCTTGTTGCGGCGCCCCAGACAGAGCTTATGAGAACACACGTCATCCTGCAAAAGTCTGGTCACCTCTCAAAACCTGCTCTCTGTGGACCGGAACTGGCCCCAGAAGTAGCAGCAGCCTGGAAGACTACTGCGGACGAGATCAAGGCCAACAACAAGAGCATTGTCACTGCCCGCCTTAGGAAAGCACTGCATGTGATTCCTCAATTCCGAGGGTTCCTGCAAATGCGAGCAAAGTTCGGTTCGTTCGCGCTGCAACAGTGGCGCAAGCCGAAAGATGGCATTTCTTATGAGTTCTCGGAATTTCGCGAGATGCTTACTCATATGAACACTGAAGGGCGTTTGGTTCCAGGGTATGTTATCACCTCCACCGGAATGTGATGGTTTGGCGACTGACTTGTCATATAGCATTCGATTGCAGCAAGATGAGATCTTTGACCGAATCATGAAATCAACATTTCTCAAGCCCTGGGGTAAAGCCAACATCAAAACCCTCTTGAACCTGATGCCCAGATATTCCGCCAACTTTGAGTATCAAGTGAACAATGATTCGGTGATTCGTGTGGAAGCGAAATTCTCGCTTCCTCTTGGCTCGCAGGAGTTTGAAGTCAACGGAATTCGTTGTTTCAAATCGAACCAGATAGGTGCTCCTGTTGATCATCAGATGCCAATGCAGATCAGCATGATTGACTTTGAAAGGTTCGTTTCCCTTAGATTCTGTTTTGATTTTACTGGAAGCTGAGTTCTAATCTAGGTCCGACTGGCAACTCGAGGTGAAGGCTCTTGAACTCTGCACTGAAAGGGAGATGTCCCCAGACCTAGATAAATTCATGCGTTCTATTGGTTTCCAGTGGAACCCAAATGCAAAGAGCATTGGATGTGCCCCCCAGCGCAAGGCGAGGTTCTCCTATGGTTCGCCAGTCAAGCGATTCGTCGAAAAGGCCACAATTCAGCTCCAAGTCAAAAATTCCCCACATGTATTCGAGCTCGCCCGCTTCGACGAGTTCACGTATGCGACCGGTCACTGGTCGATGACTCCGAAAGTGTCTTGGGGTGCATCACTGTTCAATCCTAGTTGGGATGATATACTAGGTGAGCAGGCCGACGTCGGGGCCCTCAAAATTCCCCAAGAGGGGTGCCTGTCAGTGTTCTTCCCCCCACCGGAGGATGACCAGGAACAGACGGGCAAGCAGAAAGCGGAGGATGAGATCCGCAAGGAGGCCGAAATCCGGAAAATGGATGAGGAGAAGCAGCTGGGCGCTTTCATGAGCGTTGTCCAGAAGGTTGCGCGAATGCTGGCGAATCCAGGCGCTGAGATGCCCGAAGTCCTCGAGACTGATCTTGGAAGTTTGTTCTAGTCGATGTGAGCTAATCGTCACGAAGTCCACTTGTCACATCTTATGGGACCGCAAGGGCCCATTGAAAGAAAAAAACAAACGGGAAAAAAACAGCAAAATTGGCAAAAAAAAAACAAAAAACAAATGGTATTACCGTCTGGCCTGCTTATCAAGCCGAGATCATTACCTAGGTAGGTATGTAGCAATAATAGTTCCAATTCATGTTTGAATTTGTTGAAGTTATTCCTAGTTTTCCAATATCAGAGAGCCCCCTCAGCCCTGGATTTGGGCTCCTTTCTTCTCGTTCTTTCTCTTATACTTCATCTCCCGTTAGTTTGTTCCGAAGTGATGAGATAGAATCCCTGTATATGATTTCGATTTCTCTACAGTAAGTCATGTTGACATATTCGTACCACGTGGATCGATTTTAGCCCGCGGCGGCCTGAGGAGCACCTTCTGCAAGCATCTTCTGTCTCAATGCTGTAGGAGAGAGGTTAGCATACGAAAAACAAAGGGCCTCGCAAGGCAACACGAATGCCGCCTCCTATTGTTCAGGAAAGGGCCCAACTCACTCTCTTCCACAATGCGCAGTTGCGAGCTCTTGGTCTGTACGATCTTCTCCAACTCCTGCAAGTTTGCCTCCAAGCCCTTGACCTTATCATCATAGAACGCAACCGCCTTAGGCGCAGTCTGGAAAAACACGAATCGTTAGCCCGACCAGACTAATCATTGATACTCCAAGACATGTCCCCGCCGCCACATACCTTCTCAACATAAAATCCAGTTCCAACATCAACAAGCACCTTCTCGCGATCTGTCAAGCGGCCCTTGACGTACAGCGAGCTGGTGAGGGGAACGAGGATCTCATCACGGCCATCGGTTCCCTTCTTCTCGTTCCCGGTAACGCCGTCATTGATCGAGCGCACACAGTCGCGAAACTTGGCCTGGGCTGCGCGTAGCTTCGTGTGCGAGGTAGTTAGGTGTTCCAATTCAGAGGTGAGGCGGGTTTGGAGGGCGCGGAGCTGAGGAACGGAGAGAGAGGCGAGGTTGACTGGTTCCGGGTTGTTAGCTGGGAATTTATTTCCATATGACACGGAAAGCTGGAAGCCGGCGCTGCAGTGTCATTTGGTGTTGGGGGATCGGAGACGCACCTGAGCCTTGGGGAGCTCCGTCTGAGGATGGGGCGTTTTGTGACATTTTGGGATTCGGGAGGAAGAAAATGGTATTTGAGGGATTGGTGTCCGAATCGGGAGTTTTATGTTATTGTAGATCAGGTCCTCGCTGGGACTGTACTGGTGTATAGGTGGTGGGGGAGCTTCAGAAAACTCCTGGGTCGAATGCGTGGCGATAGTGGCGATAGTGGCGGGCTGGCATTATACACACGCACCTCACTACCTCACCTACCTCACCTAACTTATACAGACCACATCTTTGACAATAAAGAAAGACTCCAGCTTAGAACCCCATAGTGTGCTTGGAGCCTCTGAATTTGTTAAAAAGAAGCTGCCTGTATATTATCCATATATTTATTAGTTATGATTCCGTGTTCGTAGACAGTTATCTGCGGGGAACACCCAGATCACTCCGAAGATTCCCAGTTCTCCGCTCCGCTCCGTAATCCTTCTTTACCACATACCAATGGCTTCAAGACTGGCCGCATGTGAAGCTTGCAGAAAAGCAAAAGTCGCCTGTGATCATAAGCGACCAGCATGTACTCGGTGTGCAAGTAACGATAGGGCTGCGATCTGCATTTACCGGACAACCCCGTTCAAGAGAAGAAGAGTGGAGAGCTCTACACCTCTGCAGTCTCCTAGGTATGTGATATGTGCAAATTAGATTCGCTTTATTTTCACATGCTTATCGAATCTGAAGTCGGCCAACTCCGGCCCAGCCATCCTTCACTCCAAGGAATAACCCCTATCCAAACCCCGGCTTTCTGGGGTCCTCCAGCCATGTCGCTATTTTCAACGAAATTTCCCCCCAAGACTATCAAGCATCTGATCCCTATCATGCTTCAGAGGACATGACGATGCTGATGCAGTCCCAGTCCACTGGCGAGAATATCTTGTTAATCCAAGGCGCGGATGTCCTCAGGCAGCTGTTAAACACATTTCCTCTAGCCGCCATGAAGGATTTTGTTACTTTTTGGCTGGCAACAGGAGCAAATCTAGCTCTGGCAGAGCCTTTTACAGAGAAGTGTACTGAAAACATGACGCACCTATTCACATCCTTCTCGCAAGAAGATAACTGGCATTTTGCATATGCCCAACGTCTGACACAAAATTCCCGGGAAACCTTGCATTTTAGCAGCACTTCTGATATAGAAACTTTCTCTGCCCAGTTCCTGGATCAGAAATTCCGATGGGAAAGCCTAGGTATCTTCCTTTCTGCTGTGAGCCGAGCAGCGATCGATATATCCTTCTTCCCGCCATTGTTCAAAACTGAAAAGGATCAGTTCGTGCTTCGGAAGCTATCTACGAAACTCAGTGATCTTGCGTTAGATATTGCACTGTCGCTGGATTGCTTAAACGACCTGCAACTGGTTTTACAGTATGAGAACTTTATTGTACACACTCATGTTGATGGGGACCAAAGTAAGAATTCTTCTTCGATTTTGTCTTTCAAAACTCGCGGCTCACTTAGAATCAAGGCTATCACTCATGGAGTAGGCTTGGAGATGTTGTGTCGTCCATGTTTGCACTTGGCTACCATGAGAATGTCGAAAAGACCAAGCCACCAATCCCGGCTTTCCTTGCGGAATTACGCAAGACAGCTTGGGCCACCACATACTCGGCGGACAAGAATGTGGCTATATTCCTTGGTCGCCCACCTCGGATGAGCAAGCGGTTCTGTCACTTTCAAGTACCTTTCACCCCGACAAGCTCGGATCAGGTTTGGGACACGTCACATGTTGAGGACGAGGTTGTCAGATGGAAAACAGATACGCCGATCTGTTATAGGTCAGGTATTCGGTGGGCAACCCTTTGTTCTGCACTGAAAGAAGATGTACTCGAATTGCTTCGATCAAAGCATCGCGAGAATTTCAATCAGAAAGCTAGGTAAGCTGGAGCCCTATGACGTAGGATCCCCTGGCTCATCCTAGTGTTCGATATAGCATCATCCGGCAAAAAGCTGAAACTCAATGGGCAAACCTGCCTCCTCGCTTCCGACTTTCGGGAACCTTGAAAGAGTGCACTGGGGATGCATTCGAACGCGACCTTCTAGCTAGCATACGCCTGGACCAACTCCATGTTCTATTTTTACTTCAATTGGCGTTTCTCGATACCCTGACCGCGCCCAATCCATCTATAATCGACATCTCGGACCAAATGCTCTCCCTCGTAGTGGACGCAATTCTTCTACGAGATCAACTGGTCAATTCTGGAACGGGACTCGTCTGGAAGGTATGTCTATCTATTTCTACGATTCTAATTTTCAATTTCTGGACTAAAGCTTTGTCAGATCGCTCACTTCGGCCTCCCGGCTGCAGGGATTATTCTCCTTTCAATGCTAAAGCAACACCGCACACTAACCGAAGGAAGATCCTCATGGTCCAAAACAATACTCAATCTGGGTATATTTGTTGCGCAGGTCCAGGTAGGGAGCATCGTTCGTCGTGGAGATCCAAACTATGCTTTGATATTCAAAGCGACACAGACTATCGAGCGCTTCCTTGAATCTATACACCGGGAAGGGATACGATCCCCGACGCAACTGCCATCGCATCCGGGAGAAGATGGTGATTGGGCTGCATTCTTTAGCCAGGATTTGTGTGATTTCGAGACTGACTTTTGGGAGAACCTCGCATATCATCCTTCTTTGCTAGTTTCGGACCCTAGTTTGCCTCCAATATAGTAGGCGAATACAATAATGTACCGGAATAACATATGACAAAATCGTCGATTGCCTATGTAGGTAAGGGATTGAAATCCCTGAAATCCCGTTTGAGAAAAGAACGAGACTGAAGACAAGGCAAGAAAGAACATACTTTTAGGATCGTACAAATACAAGTATAGCCAACCTCTTTTACTGCCTCTGTCCATTGGCTAAGACGATATTAGAGGTGTTGTGTTGAAGATGGGTTTGGCTGTCTTCCTTCTATTTTCGAAGTTGTAGTACGACCGGAGAATACGCGCAGTGAAAGGGACAATTCTTTGAATCAATATTGTCATGTATAACTTCTCTTATATCCCCCCGACCTCGACTATCATATCTTAACTCCGGGATCCATCATGAAATTGGGAAAATTTATACAACGAATGATTTCATCTGTTTCTACAATCATTTTAGTATATGAAGCAAGTAAAAAGATGAAGCGTAAATATCAGTTCTGCAAAATAAATGCAGCCTGGGAATAAAAATTGGAGTTTAGTGTACAACATATAAAGAGAGATCTAATGATGCTAAAGTCTTGCACTGTCTATGTATCATAATCACCTTTTGTCCATTCCCTTCTTCTATTTTGCTATTTATGTTATAACACCTATATGTATTCCAAGCCGTGTTCAATCTTCATGGATTATATCACTTACCTATCTCTGAGGCCCCCTAAAGCTCCTCATCTGAATCTTGTGGAGTAGGTTTGCGGCCCACAAGATAATCTCGCATCGTAGACCACACGCTAGGCTCTGGTTCATCAGACTTATTCTTCATCTTATAGACCTTATAATTTTCATCCATCGGGATATCACCATCAGCGTCCAGACTTCGTGAATCAGCTGAAGACGAGTCACTTAGGGTGGTGAAGTTAGTCCACTCAGACTTCTCCTTTGGCAACTCAGCGTCAATAGATCTCTTCTTTTGTGGCGGGGTAGTCTTTCCGTCCTCTTCATCACCGTCATGCCTAGCCCGCTTGCGATTGGCACGTTCCATAGTACGTGTGAAAGCATCTAGGTCAGTACTGCGAGGCGGAGATGGAACTTCTGCAGAAGTTGGTACATAGTAGCCAGGTTGTGGGCTATCTGGAATAGGAGCGTGAAGAGCATCTGGTGCAATTACGGGAGGAAGATCTGGAAGGAGGCCAATAACAGGCTGAATGAGATGGGAAGGAGTAGGAATAGGGCTTGTGGGAGGAGAAGGTCCAGGAGAAGGGGCAGGAGAAGGAGCAGGAGCAGGAGCAGGAGTAGGAGCAGGGGCAGTAGCAGGAGCAGGAGCAGGAGCAGGGGCAAGTGTACGAGGAGGAGGACGGGCAGGAGCATTAGCACGAGCACGGGCACGGACACGCGCAGCAGTCGGAGTTCCAGGACGAAAAGGAACCCGAGAAATGGGAACAGCAGGCGGAAGGCCAGGAGCAGTGGCAGTAACAGGAGCCGGAGCCGCGGCACGCGCAGTGATAGGGGCATGAATGGGAGTAGCAGTAGGAACAGGAGTACGGGCACGGGTACGGGTAGTAGTCGTAGGCCCAGAACGCGGATGGACACTAGAAATGGTAATAGCAGGGTGAATATCAGGAGCAGTGGTAAAAGCAAGAGGAATAACAGGAGCCGGAGCAGGCGGAGGCCTAGGGGCAAGCCCACCTGCAGGCGCAGGGAGAGGGACAACAGTAACAACAGGATAATTCGGATCGACGGCTCTCCATGAAGGATCAGTGAAGCGGTAATATCGAAGAATATCGAACAAACGCTCGGTAAGTTCCGGTGGTTGTGGGACATGAGCGAGAACCACAGCTGGGAACTCATTTCGCCTATTGGTGAGCCTGCGTCTGATTTCAAATGACTTCTTACCTTTAAATGCCGTGTTCCAATGCCCTCCCTTTTGAAGACAATCGTACAATATGGGATTGTAAATCTCTCGAATCAAGTGCAGGACGGCCCTTTGATCTCCAACGTTCGTGTCAAAATCAATTCCAACGGCTGCCCAAAAAGGACCCTCAAACTTTGAGCTCATATTCAGTCTCATATCTGTAATGACTCGAGCCATATTGAAAGATTTTTATGAGAGATGTAGAAGTTGAACTGTTGGATTGGACTGTTAGACTGTTAGACTGTTGGGCTTGCTGGCTTGTTGGCTTGTATTGTAGGATTGTATTGTTAGCTTGTTAGCTTGGAATTGTTCAGGATGGTTGGAAATAATTATTGTTTAGGTGGGATTCCTCGACTGCTAAATACTTGAGAGACGCTGTGTGACTTGTGAGATTGTTGCAAGCATGGCCTCAGTATTTTGGGGGGGCATAAAGGGACACATTCTATTCCAAGAACACCTTTTTTAGAACAAAGCGACGCCTTGATAATATACTTGGCAAACCCAGACAATGTCTTTGTAACTATGAACTTATAACGGCTTTCACTTGCAAGCTATTGTTTCTCCTAATTTGGAACAAAGGGAGACAAGGGAACAAAGTGGCCAAGAACAACTAAAGGCTCCATTCAGGAACAAAAGGAAGACCGAAATATTGAAACAAAAAAGGAACGAAATTGGAACCTCTTTCTTGCTGTATGAAATCTAAAATGGCCTTCTGCTTTTTCCTAGTTACATAGGTCTTGCTAGCAATGTTGGCTAAGGTGGCATAAGGAAGAAAGGTAACGCATCAAGTTATACACAGCTCACCAAACGGATTCTTACCTAAATGAAATCTCTTCAGCATCTAGTTGAACGTCTCGCTCGTTGAGCATCCGTTTGGTGACCGATAACCTTCCTCATTTCTCGACTCTACCAAAGGTAGCTCTGTAGAGATATTCTTGCGTAACCCTCTTATAGAAGTGTAGTTATCATAAATGATAAACCAATTACCCCTGGAATTACAAAGAGTCTTGTTTAATACCTTGGGATCATGTATTATAAGGCCTTAAGTTCAAGGATGTTTATCCTTAATAACTCAATTGCTAGGTTCCGAGTATTCTAGCCTGGTTATTGTAGTCAGCTACATTGCCAGACCACAGCTACCAAAGTTGGTCACAGCTCTCCTTCCAAGCCATTCCCGGCGTGGTCCTTGTGGATTTGGCTCTCAGTGTAGGGCTGGGGCTGTATTGAATTGATCCAGTCAAACTTGGAGCCAAGCAAAGAAAAGAGCCTTGGCGAGGTCTGGCACTGGGATTTGTGGAGGGGTCACTGCGCGCCTCGAGAACAAGGATGCCGAGGGACGGGTCCCGTTGCTTAGGGCACGACACAACCATGCTATAAGCTTACCTATAATAATGTGAATGTAATCAGCCTCATATGAAGGTGAATACGTGATTTGCTAGATTTTTGAAGACCAACATTCCCATTGGATTCCAGAAGAGAGCCCAATCCCTCATCCCTCAAACAATGTCCAAAATTCCATCTCTTTAGTCGTATACCTCCGAGCTCACTTCATAGAATACCGAGAAGAATCATGTGATACGGGCATATCCGATGCTGACTGCAGTCTTACATGCTATTTGTCATACGCAGGGATGCAGCCCATGCAGCAATCCGAAAGATTCACCTCCTTTTCAGCTTTACGAGAGAGTAGTTTATTCCTTTACGACCAGGTTGTATGTCGCATGACCGAAAAGGCAAAGGCTTGGCCCACATGATCCTCCTTCTTTCCCCCGCATACGCCATACGCTTTGACACAGTACATTTAGCGATGATCGATGAATATTGTCAGACTCGAGTTGATTTTGAAATTCGGATATTAACTGTGTTACACTTTTTCGAGCCTCACTTTACGCTCTTTTGATCTAGATCGATGGCACTACAACTGACAAATGTAATTTTATGGCGTCCTGCCCGTGCCTTGGCCCCGGGTGCTATGATCCCGTTTGGCGTCTTAGTGCTGACGGACGGTATAATGTGGCCGTCCTTAGCCAAAGCCACAAGTTTAATTTGGGGCTGATCTGCAGCTGTGCCCCACGGGGAAAGTTTGATCTCTTCTTATATTCTGTGGGGTAGCCAATCTTCCCCATCCTTCCCCATAAACAATTTTTGAAACGTAAAGTCAGAGACCTCCTGAATCTGAAAAGTCACCAAAAGCTCTCCATCATGGATGAAAAGTCGTCTGAGGGCGCTCCTCCTCACTATGAGCATGTAATCCCGGCTAAGAAAGAGCTGGATGAGGCGGCCAACCCTGATGCACCTGAGCGCCGCCAGGCTATCGGCATTAACATCGTTCAGAATCCATTGACGGTAAGCCTACTACTGAAAATCCCCATGCTTCATGCTCATTTCATGCTCGTGTCGAGCATGAACGCTTACCATATTCATGTCCACAGCGGAGCTCCAAGGAGCAGGCTATTATCGATGCCCGGGCGTACGCCGAGTCGCATAACATGAGCGAGTACGCCGATCTATTTGGCCGGGCTGCTGTAGTGGCGCGGAGCCCCAAGGAATTTACATCCGCCCCCGAGCTTGATGAGGAGGAACGCACCGCGCTCGCATACGAGAGGGACCATAAATGGCACGGTCCCGTTATGCTCTGGTACTCAATTGGGCTGTGTGCTGTCGGGGCCGCCACACAAGGATGGGATCAGACTGGATCCAACGGTGCCAACTTGTCCTTCCCTGAGGAATTTGGTATTGCTGGTAAAGGCAAAGATGAATGGATTGTGGGAATCGTCAACTCCATCATCTTCTTGACCGCTGGGCTTATGTAAGTACACCACCAGTGAGGATTATTTTCCTTTTATCTTTTGCGACTGACCTCGTACATAGTGGTGCTTGGATTGTCGATCCACTTAACCACTACTTGGGCCGGCGAGGTGAGATTTTTGTCACAGCTCTCTGTCTCACTGCCACGCCAATTGGCTCTGGTTTTGCCCAGTCATGGCAAGGGCTCTTTGCTGCGCGCTTCGTGATGGGTATCGGAATCGGTGCAAAGAATGCCACGGTGCCCATCTACTCGGCTGAGATGGCTCCGGCTAGAACTCGCGGTGC
The DNA here is from genome assembly GCA_002116305.1 of Penicillium italicum. NCBI lineage: Eukaryota > Fungi > Ascomycota > Eurotiomycetes > Eurotiales > Aspergillaceae > Penicillium > Penicillium italicum. The sequence continues at coordinate 108,602 of KZ108084.1, read as the reverse complement.
TCTTGTGATGTTCTGGCAACTTTGGGTTGTAGCCGGTGAGTATCTCTCATCATTCGTCGAGAAAAATATCTAAACCCCAGTGCAGGTATTTTTTTGGGCTTTGCTGCCAACGTCATTGTCAAAGACATCAAAGATATCGCTTGGCGTCTCCAACTTGGTTCCGCGTTTATCCCATCCTTCATCCTCGGCGTTGGCATCTTTTTCTGTCCTGAGTCTCCTCGCTGGCTGATGAAACACAACAGACACGCTGAAGGATTCCAGTCGATGTTGCGCTTGCGAGCTCATCCAATCATCGCTGCGAGAGACTTCTATTATTCATACGTTATCTATGAAGAGGAGCTGAAGGAGGCTCGAGGCGCAGGCTATTTCTCCCGCCTGTGGGACTGTTTCGCCGTCCCGAGGATCAGACGGGCGAACTATGGTGCCTCCACCGTCATGATTGCACAGCAAATGTGCGGTATTAACAGTAAGTTGGGTTTTGTCTCAGGAGAGTGGCCGGAGTTAACGCCTTTCAGTTATTTCGTTCTACAGTTCAACCATCTTCCGGGATGTCGGCTACACAGAAGACCAGGCCTTATATGCGTCTCTTGGCTACGGCGCTATCCAGGTCGTGGCGACAATCCCTACTTTGTTTCTGATCGACACCAAAGGCCGAAGAACTCTCACATTGATTGTGAGTCATTCTAAGATTACTGGCATAATGTAACTGACTAAAGTTATTACGAAGACCTTCCCCTTTATGTGCGTGTTTTTACTAGCCGGTGGTCTCTCGCTTTTGAACAACACAAAAAACCATGCTGCGATGATTGCACCAGTTGCCTTGTAAGTTTGGCAATTGTTTCCAATGTTCCCGGGTATAGGTTGACTGATCTCTTAAACTAGGTTTGTGTATCTGTTTACTATTGCCTATTCCCTGGGCGAAGGTCCAGTCGCTTTCCAATATTCTGCTGAGGTATTCCCGACCATTCAGCGAGAACAAGGAATGGCGTGGGCTGTTTGCATCAACAACACTTTTGGTGAGAATTTCAAACATTGAACCAACCAAGAATTTCATTAACAAAGTCTTCTTCAGCTGGCATCCTTAGTCTAACTTTCCCTCGAATGAAGACTGTGATGACCCAAACTGGTGCATGTAAGTTGACATTTCTGGATTCTGGTTTCCAAATTGCTGACCCTCGCTATAGTTGGCTTCTATGCTGGCCTCAACCTCCTCGCTTGGTTCATGATTTTCTGCTTTGTTAGAGAGACTAAGCAGCTAACTCTAGAAGAATTGGATCGTAAGTGAAGTCTCTAATCTACGTGACCATATGCTAAAAATATTGCAGAGGTGTTCTCGGTGCCGACCAAGAAGTTCATTCACTACGAACTGACTGTCTGGCTTCCTTGGTGGATCAAGCGATATATCTTGAGAAAGAACATCGAAAGACCACCACAAATCATTGCACTGGGAGAAGGGGTTAGGTAAATGCCCACAGAGTTCCATATGCTGGATATCTTCAGAATGTGACTGTTGATTGGGTTGATGCCTTTTTCTCTTAGCTATTTTGGTATTCTCATCATCCTATCCCCTATGAGGTAGAGGGACCTACATCCTAACCGCAATAATTCCAGTCGTTACATATGCAGAATCCATTTCTAATAAACTTAAATGACTATTGAGGTCGTGATATCGTATCTATATTAGGTGGAAGTAAATAAAGGAGATTTCGGGGCAGGAACGAACCAGCACATCTCCAAAATTTCTTTCTAATTGAGACCAAAGACACTCTGATCTCCGGGCATATTCTTCCACTTGTATTTTTGTATCCAGTCACTACATCATGGACCAAACATGGTCAGAATGGCAACAAATGATCGAGGACATGGGTGAAGGGACGGCAAGACTAGAGGCTCCATGCCAACTCTCATCATCTCCGTCCAATGTCTCATTGATCCCACTTCTTGAAACCGTCCATCATGTTTTCACACAATGGTTTAGGATCAACCTACCTTTAATGATTTGGCCAGAAGCATGGTTCCCAGGGGATGACCGACTGTGTCCTCAGAGGCTCCGGCCATGGATTCAATTTCCTCAAAACCAAGAAGAGATGTGGAACAGAATTCTCCACGCTTCCCAGCTTGTCAATGCAAACATTTTCCCTCCGCAAGGCACTATCCAATACAATGCTCAGATCTTGCAATGGTACCCGGTGCATTCGGAGGACACATTGAAGCAATTTGCACACAGAACAATGGACGATTACCTCGGGATTGTTGTTAATTTTCTGGAACGTGAGGACACGCTGAGGTACAGATTCAGTGTCCGCGGACAACTGAACTTCGACCGCCCGCGTGATGGCTGCGTTTCTGTTGCGAAATTCGGATTCGAAGAGCCAGCGTACGCAGTCCTGTATTTGCCATCATTTTCTTTGACTGTGCCCGAACTGGTTGCAGGGTTGTGCGCGACATCACCGCTGGATTTCTTAGACACGGAACCGAATACATTTGAGGAACACGCCATCACCATAGTAATTCGTGCGATTGTTCGAATCTATTCAAGGATGATTGGTTCGGGACGCCGGTATGGATATATCTACACAGGAGAGGCCTTGGTGTTTCTTCACATCCCTCTGCATGATTGCAGCGTTGTCGAATACTATCTCTGTGTTCCTGCTCAAGACGTTGCTTCTCACGGTTATGATCCGCATTCAAACTGGGTTCGTCGCACGGCTTTGGGTCAAGTCCTCGCTTTCGCATTGCAGTCTTTAGCTGCTACCCCACCATCGCAGGAATGGCAGGATGCAGTTTATCAATCTTATCGCCCTCTCCAAGACGATTACTCAATTCTCATGCCACAATCCCCGGATGACATTCGACTCTGCCCACCACCAGAGTTTATGTACGAAAATTCATTCTGGACTAGATTCTGGGAGAATCTTCTGCAGGCAACCATACCCACGGGCCATTCCGAAGACTCTCGTTTACAAACTTCTGAGTCGTCAGACGTTTGCAATCCTTACTGCACTCAGGCCTGCCTCTTTGGTACCTTTGAAAAAGGTGTTCTGGACGAACACTGTCCGAATGCCGCTCTTCACGGCGTAGGAAGACACCAAGTCAACTCACAAGAGATCTGCGACATGATGAATGAACAACTTCGGGCGAATCGGTATAAAGGATTCCAGCAGCTACACATTGTCGGTCGAACCTGTTTTCTCTTAAAGGCAACATTGTTGTCTCATGGCTACACGATGTTGATTAAAGCCACCAGCACTAGAAAGTCGCACTGGATCAATACTGAATTGGGCAACTATGAGAAACTTTTGTCCTTGCAGGGATTTCAAATTCCTGTATGTCTTGGATTGTTTTCGCCTAAGATCCCATATTGGTACCATGGAGTTCGGATGGACTACATGCTACTCCTCAGCTGGTCTGGAATTCAAACGGATCAACATGCCACCCTTGAAACTTATCAGTTCCTTGAACAGGAGATGCGGAAACTTGAGGACAAACTTCAAGAACATGGAGCTATTCAGAAAGATGCAGCTCTTCGCAACGTGCTGTGGAACCCCATGTCACAATCCTTCGTTATGATTGACTTGGAAGATTTGAAGTGGCTGACGAGCAGTGCAGAGGGCTCCGAGAGACTTGAAAGCCAGTAGGCACAATCCAACACAGACAGAATCCGGTCTAGTGACCTCCTTGGAGGTTTTGAAAAGTTGTTTTCGATTTTGGCGCTCACAAAAGGTATTTTGATTAAGACTTGATCGTGTTAGAAGAGAAGGCCGCATAAAAGATTCTATATTTATTCCCAACATTATCTTTATTCTGGGTGCCGTCTTCCTTGTTACCTGTAAGTCCCCTGAATCCTGTATAATATGGCTACAGTGCGAGAAATCCAAACCCAAAATTGGGATCACTCCAGATCAAAAGTCTAGCAGACATACATTAGCATTGGAAGATAATTCTTAAGGTTAGTCCACACAGTGAATAAACGTACCATGTCAAACCAAACACCTCCAGCAAATGTGGATTGGCTTTTCCCCTGGATCTTAAACCCAACACTTTCATAAAAATGCACCAAGTAGTCATGTGCGATGAGAACAACCTTGCTCGCCCCAAAACTCCCTCTCCCGAGATACTCAAGGTACGCCCGGACGAGAGCTCTCCCAACCTTCTTGCCCTGGTACTCTGGCGAAATAGCAACAGAGTGGATCGCAATGGTATCACCATACTTATGATTCCCGATTAACTCATCTTTGATAAAGACGGGCTCATCATCCAGTGATCGCCAATTCTCTGGCATTGACATCGATCCGTCGGTGATTCGTGTATAAGGAGAGCGGACTGCAATGACATGTCCAATGAGTGTAGGTGAAGCCGAGTCTTGCTCATTCTCAACAAAAAGTCCCAGGCATAACTCCGGGCATGCTCCCAGGCGATAGCAGAACTTGGACCGCGTCAGAAGAAACAATCTCGGGAATTGCTCATTTGGCGCTGTCTCTGGCTTACCTTTTCCTCGGAGCATCGCTCCGCCTCTATAAAGGCTTCCTCGACGCCTACGCAGATCTTCGCATCTTCTTTGTTAAGAGTTCGGGTGAAAGCATTGGTTCCGCCGAGGCTTGGGATGTGGATATTGGTCTGGTTCATGGTGTGACGCTTATATTAAGTTGTGAGAACAGGTAATAAATTTAGAAGATAAGAATGAAAGCAATCTAACATCTAAGTCAAAGAAATAGAATCAATTACCCTTTTAATGAGTCAAGGCTGGTTCTATATCGGCGGATGGAGTAAGACAAACCGGAGTATTCGGACCGGAGTGTTCGGCGTGAGCAACCCCGTGGAGAATCGCGATAGTCAATCACTTCGGAAAACACGGAATCCGGAGCAAAAGTGGATATGGAACGTTATCGATTTGATGCATCACTTGCAGATGGTCGAGAACTTGACGCCCTATCAACTACACCGCTACTGTGGACATGGCGGATAGCGTACAATATGTTTACAACAGTGTCGGATCTTGCGTGTATCATTCCATAGAACTCATAATATCCACTGTATATCTCAGCTATAGTTGATTCAGGGAATGTGCAGTTCAAGTTTGTTTTGCTTGTCGTTGGGGTGTCATTCTTCAGAAGATAAGGAACGGGTCTCAAATGTATAGCGAGGTGGATCGGAGATGAGATAATGTACAAATTGTTCTGCTAATATTACATGCTGGCACTTCCAGCCCATTCACAGTTTCGCCAATAAGGACTCGACAAACGTGCGCAGTTCATCCAACGACACATCCTCCTTCACGTCCAGCCGACGGCACTGCACCTCCAATGTCTGCTTCTTCTTCCACCCATTACCAACAACAACAATAATAGGGTATCCAATTAAATCTGCGTCCCCGAGTTTCCAGCCCATACCTTTGTCCCGATCATCAAGAATAACATCGAGAGGCGCTGCGGCATCGCCAGCAAGACTATCATACACCTGATCCGCAACGGTCTCCAGCCCCTTCCCTGAGACCACCACAACCTCGTAGGGTGCAATAGCACGCGGCCAATTGAGTCCCTTGGAGTCAGCAAGTCGGTTCGCGACTGCGGAGATCATACGCGAGACACCGATACCGTGGCATCCCATCTGCATCGGCACGATTTGTTCCTTGGCGGAAGATTTCGCACCTACCTCTGAAGATCCGTCAAGGAGAGCGGAGTTGACAGAAACAGACGCATTAAGGACTTCGCTGTACCGCGTTCCCAGGTGGAATGTGTGTCCTAGTTCCACGGCAGAGTGACTAGTTAACGATCCATGCGCACACTGCGAGCACTGGTCTCCGTTATGCACGCGGACAAGGCTGAGTTTGTTTGAAGTTCCAGGGAATCGGTCCAGCTTGGAGTAATCTATCTCCGAGGCTGTGCAGCCAACTTCCTGGAGAAGATCACTCAGCGGCGGGCGCTGGTATACGCGAACCTGCGAGTCGTATAGATCCAGCACCCGCGGCTTTTGCGTGGAGGACTTGTTTGACTTAATGTGGGCGGTCCATCGCTCTAGTGGGTTCTCCACGCTCAGATCGAGGTCAATGCCGGCGGCGGTCGCCACCGCTTTGACGGCGTGTGAGTTGACATGGCGCTCAACGGGCTCTGTTGCGCCGTCCTGCATCGAGAATTTCGGGTGCCAGCTCCGCACGATGGTGTTGTTATCCTGAGAGATGGCCATCCACATGCCAGTTGAGATTGTTGGTCCACCTTCGACAAACGCATCATCTGTCTGGAACCCAGGTGCTGTGTTCTGTTCGGGCTCCTCGGAGCTGTGTGTCTTGCCGTCTGCGAGTTCTTCGTTATAGACATGGTCACAGTGCGAGCAGCTGACCACATCGTCCTCGCCCTTTGGGCTGATGAAGTGGTACTCATGGCTCAATGAGCCGCCCATATTCCCCGAGTCTGCTGCCGCAACTAGGTAGGGAATCTTCAGTTCATTAAATAATTGGGTGTAGGCGTTTTTGACTGCGTCGTATGTTTTCAGTGCTTCACTCACACTGTAGTCGAATGTATAGAGGTCTTTCATGATGAATTCTCGCCCACGAAGTAGGCCCTGTCTGGGCCGGGCCTCATCTCTGTACTTTCGTGCTTCATTTATCATTTCGTCAGTGTATTTATTAACAAAAGGCAAACCAGGAGACTCACAGATTTGGTACACCCGTAGAGGTAGGCTCTTGTATGATGTTGTCAGATTCCCCACAAGGGTTGTAATTTCTTCCTCGTGTGTTGGGGCTAAGAGAAATGGAGTGTCTTTCCGATCCTTGAAGCGGAACAGCTATGGTGCATGTTAGTAATTTCATGCAAGACACTAGGTATGATCAACCTACTTCTGAGCCGTCGGTCAGTCTGCCAGACTGTGCCCAGAGCTCTTGCGAGGATATCGAGGACAAAGAGACCTTGGATGCGCCTAAATTTGCTTTAGTTGCTATCCCATGATAAACATCGGCTATTTCCCATACCAAGTGAGCGCATGTGCTTGTCAATCAGACGCTCTAGCTTATCCTGAACACGTAGACCAAGCGGGAGCATGTGAAACACTCCAGAATACGCCTAGAGGGCCGTCAGTGATACTTGTTCGGATACAAAAGATGCGAATGCTCACTTGTCGGAGAAAGCCACCTCGGACTAGCAGGTCATTGGCATCTTCTAGATCCCTGTTAACATCTGGTGATAGTCAATTCCTATCGGGTTTCTGAATGGCGTACCCTTTTCACCATCAATGGGCTTCTTGGAAATTCCACCAGTAGGAATCCAGATATTTGTAACACGGCTTCTGCCATCAACCTACATCTAGTTAGTTTTCACTATCAAACACATTCAATCAATCTTTTGGAAGAACACACGTGAAGATTGCATTGCTGAACGCGCAGGCTCAACGCTAGCCGCCGCCCGGCCAAGTGCCCTGATAGAGGTCGTAGCCCAGAAATCATCGATCAAGATAGCTCAAGGCGCCGAAAGCTATTATTTTTGCAATTGAGCTGCTGGCTAGACACAAAATTAATTGTAGAGCAAGCCGAGTCTCCCTTCTCCGTTGTTCCTTATCGGGTTGGTCCGAGCGCCCGATAACCCGCCGCAAAAGATTTCTCCGTTTAATTTTCTTTCCTCCATCAGCAACCCCAAACACAACACACAATGGCTACAGGGAAAGGAAAGCGCTCTTCAGGCGCTACTGAGAATGCTCCTGCGACGAGCGTCTCAACTCCCGCTGCGGAAACTATGCCATTCATGCCGGACGAGAGCGCCTTCGCAGGCCTACGACAGAAAATCGAACAGCGTTTGAAGAACCAGAATCAGAGCACCGGGAAGGGCAAGAAGGATAATACCAAGCCGTCGGCCTTTGCCGTCAATGCTTCCGCAACTAAAGGAAAGCCTTCTTCGGCCAACCCCGGCCGGAATCAGGATTCTGCGCAAGGCAAGAAGCGGGATCGCAACGGCGAGGTGATCGCTCGGGAGCAGAACAAGGGTGGATTTACCAAGCAAGAAAAGCCTAAGGTCGGCAAGAAGACCAATGACGACGAAACACTGCGCCAAGAAATCTTAGCTATGGGGGGTACCGAGGAGGATCTTGATCTTCTTGCTGGTGTGGACTCTGAGTCTGAAGTTGAGGGCGAGTCTGGCAAGGTTGATGATGATCTTCGGAAGCAGCTCTCTAGCATGTTGGAGGCTTCGGGCCACGTCGTGCCCGAGGATCTAGCAGATGACGAAGTCGAAGACGTCGAAGAGGAAATAGAGAGCGAGGATGATATTGAGGACAGCGAGGATAATGCAGAGAGCAGCGGGCCAGAATCTGATATCGAGGAAGCCCCCGCCCCGAAATCAAAGCAGTCTGAATCCGTGGTGCCCAAGGAGTATTTGAAGCTGGTAAGTTGTGGACCGGCCTAGCACCACAACGCTTTTTGCTAACATGTTCAATATAGAACGTTCTTCCTCGGTCCGATTGGTACAACATCCCTATGCCCTCTTCCGCCGGCGACACAAAACACATGAACGCCTTGCCCCGCCACCTGATGGAGCGCGTTCATGAGCTGGCCAACAAATTGCTACAGGAAGAAAATGAGGAGTATGCAGCTGCTCAAAGAGCATCTGCTTCTTCTTCCCACAAGTTCTACTCGACCATCATGACGTCCGGTACCCTGAGCGATAAAATTTCCGCGTTGACTCTTAACGTTCAAGAGTCGCCTCTGCACAACACTAAGGCACTCGAGACTTTGATTGGCCTCGGAAAGAAGCGTAGCCGTGCGCAGGCAGTTGAAGTTCTGCGATCATTGAAGGATATGTTTGCGCAGGGTACCTTGTTGCCCAGTGACCGACGATTGAAGTCTTTCACCAATCAGCCTGGGCTCGTCGCTGCATTCCAAGGCGCCGGTGGGCGGTGGAACGAGAAAGACCCTCTTCCAGGCGGTTTGAAAAAGAGCGAGCTGATTGTGTGGGCCTTTGAAAACATTGTAAAGGATCAATTCTTCGAAGTCATCAAGATTCTCGAGATTTGGTGCAATGACGAGATCGAATTCTCACGGACCCGTGCTGTCAGTTATGTCTACGAACTTCTCAAGGAGAAGCCTGAGCAGGAGACCAATCTTCTGCGACTTCTAGTCAATAAGCTCGGAGACCCGGGCAAGAAAATTGCTTCTCGGGCATCATACCTCTTGCTGCAACTCATGCAGTCGCATCCTATGATGAAGCCGATCATCATCAAGTCAGTGGAAGAGGTGCTGTTCCGGCCTGGTCAGAGCTCTCATGCCAAGTACTATGCTGTGATCACTCTGAACCAGACCATCTTGAGACTTAAGGAAGAAAAGGTGGCCGCTCAGCTTCTGGACATCTACTTTGGACTGTTCCTCGTGCTTTTGAAGCCCTCTCCTCAGGGTAAGCCTGCCCCTAAAGGGAAATACAACAAGCATGGAAAGGGATCGAAGGGCAAGGGCGACGATGATGCTGCCAAGGGACAGGCCCAAGACGACGAAATGCGGGAGAAGCTTATCTCCGGTGTCTTGACCGGTGTCAACCGTGCTTATCCTTTCACTGACTCTGATTCCGAACGGTATGTTTTCTTCTCAACACTATATTTCTCCATTCAATGTACTAACTCCTACCAGCATGTCGAAGCATCTCGACACCTTGTTCCGTATCACACATTCCTCGAACTTCAACACCAGCATCCAAGCTCTCATGCTGATTCAACAGCTCACGGTGTCTAACCAAGTCTCCGGTGATCGCTTCTACCGCACTCTATACGAGTCCTTGCTCGACCCCCGCGTTGCCACCTCATCAAAGCAATCTCTTTACCTCAACCTCCTGTACAAGTCTCTCAAGAATGACCTGAATGTCCGCCGAGTCAAGGCATTCGTGAAGCGTCTTGTCCAAGTACTTGGCATGCACCAGCCCTCTTTCATCTGCGGTGTCTTCTTCATGATCCGTGAGCTCGAGAAGACCTTCACAGGCCTCTCATCCTTGGTCGACCAACCAGAGGAGAACGATGACGATGACGAAGAGGTCTTCCGTGACGTCCTCGATGAGGATGACGAACAGCCAGAACTTGCTCCTGTTGTTGAAGCCAAGAAGCACAACAACGTGTACGACCCCCGCAAGCGAGACCCCGAGCACAGCAATGCCGACCGCAGCTGTCTTTGGGAATTGCTGCCTTTCACCACTCACTTCCATCCTTCCGTCTCCCTTAACGCTACCAATCTGCTTGAGCACAACCCCATGAGTGGCAAGCCAGATCTGACTCTGCACACTCTCACTCACTTCCTCGACCGCTTCGTGTACCGCACACCCAAGGCCAACGCCAGCTCCCGCGGTGCTTCTATCATGCAGCCCCTGGGTGGTGGTGAAGCTGTGGACCGGTTGGTGGAGGCAGGCAAGAAGACACAGAACCAGCTGCCGCTCAACACCGAAGCCTTCTGGAAGAAGAAGGCCAACGATGTTGCCGCAGAGGATGTCTTCTTCCACGAATACTTCACTCGTGTCAACAAGGACAAGGACAAGGTTCGTTCCAAGAAGAGCAAGGATGTTGACGCCGAAGATCAGTCCGACGAAGGTCTTAGCGGAGACGAAGACGAGATCTGGAAAGCACTCGTCGACTCTCGCCCCGAGCTGGAAGCCGACGAGGACAGCGACGACGATCTGGACATGTCCGATTTGGAATCTGCCTTGGGCTCCGACGAAGACGAGGAAGGCGCGGACGAGGACGACTCAGACGGTGGTGTCATCTTCAACGACGAGTCCGATGTTCCTTCCGACGAGGAAATGGCCGAGTTCAGCGAGCCCGAGGAAGCCGCGCCCCCAGCCAAGACCAAGAAGGCCGCGAAGAAGCCTTCCAAGGAAGCCGAGGAAGACTCGGACGACTTCGATATGGATGTTTCCGACGACGATGCCTTCATCGACAGCGACGAGGACCTGCCATCGGATATCGAATTGGGTGGAGTCGATCTCGGAGAGCCCGAAAAGCCCGCCGATGCTGCCGCCCCAGAGTCGAACCGCAGCAAGCGCCGCAAGCTCAAGCAGCTGCCCACTTTCGCCTCCGCGGACGACTACGCTGCGCTGCTGGCGGACGAGGACGAGGGAATGTAATATGTTTATTCTTGCACAAAGAGAGTTCGATTATTTCTTACCCCCTGTCCCTGTGGGGGACAAAATTCTTGTTTTGCATCTGGAGTTGTTACAGGTTGCACGCATTCTCCTTTCTTTTTATTCCTCTTTCATCATTGTCCTCTATATCTATCTACCATCTATTCCGTCTCTGGACGCTGCAGTCAATACAAGCTCTTTGGAATATGCCCAGGACCTAGACCTAACAAGCCTGCCGATCTAAAACCAATCCTTACCCCTCTCTAGGCAAAAGTACGCAGTCCTATAGGACAACTCTGGTCCAATCACAGGGGTACGCTTTACAGGTACTGGTGAATTTGTGTTTCAGCAATGTCGCATCGGTGGGAGCTGCACGCTCAATGTCGCAAGGGGCTTGGAGGAACTGGCCCCTGTAATTTTTGTTCAAAAATTACGGACCCTTGCAGGCGAGGGTCCGCTACCCCATATGCAACGGTAAGCCTTGTTGGCACAGAAATCAGCCCATTTTCAATCCGAGTGCAATTTATTATGGTATCGCCATAGTAAAAGACCCCCACATTAGCCACGCTGATCTACTCCAGGATCTGCTCTGCGCGGCCCCATATTAATCAATGCCTTCATGATTATGCTTCAATTCCATATCTCCTTTAAATCTCATGATCTATGTAGGGCTAATTTGCTACGCTAGCCGAGTATCCTATAATGAAAGACTCTGCATACCAATTATCGTCCATTAACGTATTCTCGGCTAGGGGATCGTGGAGATACTTAGTTAAAGACATGTTAAATGCAAAAATGGCGTAAAAAATTGAAGCTTTTACTATGGCGATGCCATAATAAATTGCACTTGGATTGGAAATGGAAATGGACTGCCAAGGACTACGGGCGACTATTGTGACCAACCGATACAAAACTCTCTCATTGGATACTGCCTTACCGCCTGACTCATCACCTTGAAGCATGAGATTCTGTAAGGATCGCATAGTTTCAATTGGATAGTACTAGATACGGCTTTATCTATAGAGATTACATAATATGCCAAGCCTCGCTTAGCTCTATCTTAATATCCATTTATTATACGCTTAGTAAGCACCCGGCAAGGTACTCCACTAAGTACTAGCTCTGGATACCTAAGGTACGAGCGGTATATAAACCCTATAAACCGCTTAGGAGTATATCCCTCCCTACTAGAGCTAACTTACCGCCCTAGGAAGTCGTTATATAAAGCTATATAACTTTCCCGATCGGGTAATAAGCGGGGATTAAGGGAGTTTAAGTAAATAAAAGTTCTTTATCGCCTATTTATTAGTATGTAGGAAGTAGTAGCGCGAAGTTACTACCTTCCTTTATTCTCTCTAGGGGAGATAATTATATATTAAATAATTACTTTAAGGATAAATACCCTTACTTATCCCCCTTAACTTCCTCTCCTTCTTTCTCTCTCTCTTCTAGTCTTATACCTTTTCTACTCTTATCGATACTAAGTAACTACTTAGTAAGTAAATAAACTTACTACTTATTACTTATTACTCCTCTAGCTAACTCGTATAGTAATAATATCCTTTCCTATAGTAAATATATCTATCTCGCCTTTATCTAACCCCCTTAACGTATTAGTTAAGGGCTTAGAGGGTAATATCTTAGGCCTCGACGTCCTTAGTACTTTATCTCCTCTATTTATATTATAAGACTAGGCTAAGGAGATCTCCTTAGAGGGAGCTTCGCCTTTAACGGGTAAGTCCTTATCCTATCTCCTTACTTCCTAATTACTTACTAATATCGACTTTAGCTAACCTATCTCCCTCCCTTTAATTTATTAATATAGACTCTAAAGATACTACTAAGTTACCTTAGGGCTTTAGTAAAGACCTTTAACTAATAGTTTTTAAGCCTACGTAGGGTATATTAGTATCGTTATAGGAGGTATAAGAAAGTATCGGAGGTAAAGTAGATTAGCCTATAATAGATAATATTATTTAACTCTATATAGTTACTTCCTATAATTATTAAGTAACCGTAATTAGCTAGTATATTAGTACTATTACCCCTATAGGAGAGGAGTATAACTAATATTAGTATAGTATTAGCTACTTTACTTCTTACTAGGTTATAGCTTTCTACGAAGGCTTAGTAAGAGGTACTATAGTTAGCTTAGGTTCCTATATATATTATTACTTTATAGGTATAGCTACCTATTACTCCTTATATATAGATACCCCTACCTAGGTACTAGATACTCTCTAGATTTACTCTATAGACTTCTAGTACCTAGTGACTACTTCTCCTAGTAAGCCCCCCCTTTGTCACGACGTCTTACTAGAAGGGTCGCAGGACCCGGTATATAGAACTATACCACCGAGAGACCGGAGGTAGAGAGTCATGTGACCTCGCTTACCCGCGCACAACTATACTAGTAGAACTCGGAGCAATGTTAGAAGGCTTAGAGTTCAGTTTGAATATATGTAGTACTAGTGTTAATGCTTCGTAGTAGTATTTATATTGTATAATATTCCTTTCACTTTAATTAATTAAATAAAGTCCTATCTATAGGAGGGTCTTTATATTCTAAACTCTCTATATCTTTCGATCGGACCGTTAGGGGTAATAATAGTACTAATATACCGAACCCGTATAGTAACCGAGTAAGGCTAAGGACTTAACGACGATATTATAGAAGATAACTTCGATATTAATCTCGAAGGACTAGATAACCCTAAGAAGGGATATAGGAGAGAGTAAGGAGGCCTAGTAAGGATTACTAGAGGGTAAAGTAACCCTATAAAGCCTACTAGGCCCGCTATAGAAGCTTTATCTACTAGCGTAGTCTAAAG
>KZ108084.1:80185-94663 GCA_002116305.1 Penicillium italicum | reverse complement strand
TAAGAGCCTAAGTATACTACCTTACTAAGCTTATAGAGTTAATAGAGAGATAATCCTAAATAGAGGAGCGTATTATAAAGATTACCGTAATAACGGTAATACTAGCCTACTCTATACTAAGAAGGACCCTACTAAAGGGCCTCTCCGTAAATAATACTAAGGATAATAATAGAATAATAGTCGATATACCGTTAGGATATTAGGTTATAGGTATAAAGTATCCTACCTACCTATTTAGTATTAATAAGTACTCTAGAAAGTTATTCTAAGAGTATAAGATTTAGTAAGCCTAGCTTAATAACTACTTCCGATAATATCCTTACTACTTTATAAATAATATTATAAAGATTAGCTAAGGCTTTAAAGTACTATAAGGAGATATAATAATAGTATAGGAATCCTATATAATATAGGAAGGAGTACCTAAAATATACTTAGAGTTTACCTACTTTATATAAAGTATAGTAGATAACCCTTAAGTTATCTACTAAGAAGCTAAAGAGTAATAATATAGATATATATAGAGACTAGGAGAATTAGTTATAATATACTCTCTCTACCTAGACTAGATAGCTAAGAATATACGTATTCCCCTTACTAAGGAAGCCTATAAGGACTACTTAATTATAGGGGTATATCTAGAACTAAAAGTCAAAGAGTAATACTAAGTAGAAGTAGATCTAGACTATACCTATAGTAACCTATTAGCGCGGTATTAATCCCTTAAATCTAATATCTAATCTATAAAGAAGGCTTAACTAGGTTCGAAGTAAGAGTACTCTAAGCTAAAGAGGATAAAGAAGCCTACCTACCGCGTAAAGTAATAGTATTTAAAGATATAAGACTTAGATAAAAAGGTACCTAAGAAGATAGGGAAGCTAGAATACTCGAATACTAAGTTTAAAAGGGATAGGAAACCCTTACCTATTTATAATTATTATAATAGACTAGGTTATAAGAAAGATATCTATTATAGTCTCTATAGTAGACCTAGTAAGTAAAACTAGCTAGGAAGTAGTATAGATAAGGTAAAAAAATAGAGATCCTAATACTTTAAGCTACGGCTATATTAGGAGTTATTATATCTAAAATATATACCTTAAAAGCCCTTATAAGCAAGGTACTTATAGGTATTAGACTAGAGAATATTACTACTTATACCCTTATAGATTACGGAATAGAAAGATCTTTTATTAGCTAAAAATAGGTAAAAGAGTATTTAGAAGACTCTTAATACCTACTATAAATAGTTAAGGCCGTTAATAGGTAAGAGATTAAATCCTATAGGGCGAGAGAAGTAAAACTTAGTATAGTAGATAGTATAAGGAAGATAAGAAGTTATACCCTTATAATAGAAGTAGTAGATATATAAGGATATAACTTAATCCTAGGATTTAACTAATTAACTAGCGTAAACCCTATTATAGATTAGAAAGTAGCCTTATAGAGGTACTATAGTAACTACTAAGGAGTAGAGATAGAGAAGATTATAGCCTAAGAGTATACCTAAAAGCTCCTTAAGGGTTTATAATATACCCTTACCTACTTTTAGTTAGAAGTAAAGGATATTATATAACTAATAGCTATATAAATAGATAGCCTATTAAAAGAATATATAGACTTTATAGATATATTTAACCTAGTAGAAGTAGGAATAATAGTATTATACTCCGATATAGATTATATAATTTATCTTAAGAAGGATATATAACCTCTATAGAAAGCTATATACCTACTTTTATAAGAGTAACTATAAATACTAAAGGAATATCTAGTAATAGCCCTATAAAAGGGATAGATATAGCCTTTAAAAAGCCTAGTAGAAGCGCTAATACTATTCGTACTAAAGAAAGATAAAGGCCTTTATCTATACGTCGACTACTAAGGTCTAAATAAAATCACTATTAAAAATAGATATCTACTACTATTAATAGGAGAATTATTAGATTACCTCTTAGGAGCGGTAATATTTATATAGCTAGACTTAATAGATATATACTATTAGCTTTATATAAAGTAAGGAGATAAGTAAAAGACTACCTTTTATATAAGGTATAGATTCTATAAATATAGAGTTATATTATTTAGCCTTTCTAATACGCTAGTAACGTTCTAAAGCTATATTAATAGAGCCCTTACGGACTTTATCGATATATTTATAGTTATCTACTTAGATAATATCCTAGTCTTTTTAATAGACGTTAAGACCTATATAGGGTATATTAGAAAGGTACTAAAGAGACTCTGATAATATAAGTTATACGTAAAGAGATTAAAGTACGTATTCTATACTAAAAGGGTAGAATTCCTTAGTTATATCGTTATCCTTAAAGGGGTAGAAATAGATTGGAAGAAGATTAAGACTATTCTAGATTAGCTAGAACCGAAGAGTATCTATAATATCTAGATATTTATAGGATATATAAACTTCTATAGGAAATTTATAGTATTATTCTTAAAGATATACGTACCTCTTAACGCTTTAGTAAAAGGACTAGATATATATAAAAAAGGTATAAATAAGAAGACTTAAGGCTTTATCTTTATAAAAGAAGTAAGAGAGGTATTTACTACCCTAAAGTAGTACTTTATAAGTACTCCCCTTCTTACCTACTTTAAACTAGGCTAAAAACTCCTTATCGAAATAGATATATTAGGATTTATATTAGCGGCGATTATCTTATAATTAAAAGAAGATAGATAATAGTACCTAATCGCTTTCTATTTAAGAAAGCTAAATAGGCCGGAGATAAGATATAAGACCTATAATAATAAGCTATTAGCTATTATAGAGGTATTTAAAACCTAGAGATACTACCTTAAAGGAGCTAGGGATATTCTTATACTATTAGATTATAAAAACCTAAAAGGATTTATAAACCTTATACTATAAAGTCTTAGTAGGAGATAGGTACGATAGGTAATAAGACTTATATCTTTCGACTTTATAATATAGTATAAAGTAGGTTCTAAGAACCTAGCCGATATACTAAGTTAGAGGTCCGACTATATTAAAGAAGTAAGAGAGATAGAGTTAGTAGACCTAGTAAAGGATAAGCTATTCTTAAGAATTAGGTAAAGCCTATTAAAAGGCCCCTTCGTAAAGGAAGTAAAGGAAGTAGAAACGATTTAATTAAATATTATTACTAGAGTATAAGCTATACTAAACCCTAAGACTAAGGGTATTATAGGTATAAAGAGGCTAAAGTCTAAAGAGTAGGATAAAAGCCCTAGAGATAAGGAATCCTAGGTATAGAGGGAGGTTATAACTACCCTTAAGGAGTATAAAGATACCCTTAGAGAAACCTATATAAAGTAGAAGCTAGTAGATAAGTACTAGGTTATTAGTAATAATAATAGTCTAGAATAGTATATTACCTAAGTAGAAGTAGTAGTCGGCTTTATAGGAGAAATAGCGCTAAAAGATACTTCTACTAAGTCTATAGTATAACTTCTTAAGCGGATCTAAAGGTAGGACCGCTTTTTAAAGGAGAAACGCTAAGAGATAGATAAAGCTAGGAGTAATAGACGCTTAGGTAGTACACTATAGGTAGTAACTATCAAAGATAGGCTACTAAGATATAGCGGAAGAGTCTATATACTAAGAGACCCTATAATAACGTATAAAAACATATAAACTTACTATAGTAATCCCTAAGTAGGATACTAAGATCCGTAGGGCTCATATCGGCAGGTGACCTGCGTACCTAGACACTATGGGATGCCGTATAGACCGATTTGGGCCTTAGCATACCACTCTGGCATACATAGATACCTATATTCTAGTATATATAACTAGTATATAGCCCCTTTCAATTAAAAACCATACGATCCTTTCTGAATCATATCTAGTAGTATATCGGTTTAAACCTTCTTCTATAAAGGCCTAGGGATAGGTACGGGGTAGGACTCCTAGGGCCGAATAGAGCGCCCTAGGAACGTCTAGAATAATATAAAGAGCCTACCCTATACCTAGGCCTAATACTCGATCTAACGGACCTAAGGTCGAACGAAAGAGGGGAAACGGTATAATCCGGAACGTATAGAGTAGTAGTTAGTAAGGAAATAAGATTAGTTAACTAGGTAGCTATAAGATACTAATAGTACTATAGAGAAGTAGGGCTATAAAGATAGCTAATAAGCGTTAGCGGAACTATAACCCCCTCTGAAAAGGTATAAATTCGGAATAAATAGAGTAGTAGTTAGTAAAAAAATAAGACTAATTAATAAAACCTAAGTAGTACTATAGAGAAGTAAGGCTATAGGAGGAATCGAAATATTAGCTAAGCTATAATCTACTCTAAACGGACCGTATTACCCCTTATAAAGCGCCGTTTATCCGACTATACT
This sequence comes from Penicillium italicum, assembly GCA_002116305.1. Classification (NCBI taxonomy): domain Eukaryota; kingdom Fungi; phylum Ascomycota; class Eurotiomycetes; order Eurotiales; family Aspergillaceae; genus Penicillium; species Penicillium italicum. The sequence goes on along the minus strand of KZ108084.1, from coordinate 90,313 downwards.
AAAATAAGATCCGTATCTAAGGAAACGGATAAGATAGGATAAATAGCTGGCTCCTTATAGTATATAAAGTAATAATATAAGTTATAAACTACCCCTAAGCTACTAAAATAGTTAGAATAAGTACCTTAGAGACTCTAGCCCTAACGCTAACTAGCGATTAAGTCTATATAGGACTAGTAATAAAGGTCTAGTAAGCCCTTAATATCCTTATAGCTAGCGAAAGGGAGCTCTACCTCTATATATATAGTACCTTAAACTATAAAGTAGTCTACCTAATACTATACGCTATAACAGAACGTACTTATAACCTCCTAATATACTAGGCTAAAGTTATATAACTTAGTAATTTAGTCGTAAATAGCCGAAACCTTAAGGGTATAGAAAATACTACTATAAAGGGTATACCTACTACTACTAAGGAACTAAGGCCTCCGCCTATAATAAGCCTATTTACCTTTATAGGGATAGATAAAGACGTTAAAAGATCGATTATTAACGATATTAGGAAGATCGATAACTATAACGGAATAATTATAGGCGATATAGCCTAGAAATAGATTATTAACTATAATCGATACTTTATAGAACTTATAAATATCACTAGGTACGATACCCTAGGATCTATATAAATTATTTATATAAGTAGAAAACTAGTTAAAACTACCCTATAATAGCTAGAAAGCTATAAATAAGTCTATAAAAACTAGGATTTAAGTACGTTTAAGACCTAGAATTAATTTAAGGGATAGATTAAGACCGAATTCTCTAAGTATCTTAGCTAGGAAAAGCTATAAGAGAGATTCGATAACTTAAAGTAAGACTATACGACTATTAGCGCGTATACTAATAGCCTATACTAAGCTATAGTAGACCTAAACGTAAGTATATTAGAGCTACTTTTAGTCTACTAGTTTATTATAGGTATAAAAATAGAGTACTAAGCTAAATAGGCTATAAAACGAAACTAGCCTACTACCTTACTAGAGGTCGTTAACCTCTTTATTAGGTATAAATATAGCCTAATAATTATATACCACTATTAAATAGGGCCCTTAACTACTATATACCCTAATAAGATAGACCTATCGGTACTTATAAGCCGGACCTAGCTAATAAACTACCCTAATAAGACTTATACGTACTATAACTATAGCTAATTAAGCTACCTTATATAAGCCTATACTATACTAAAGATAGAAGAAATAAAGTAGAAGTAAAAGGCCGTATACTAATAAAGAGAGAAACTATTAAAAAACTAGTATAGCTATATAATATAGAAGCCCTTATTAGCTACCTTTAATTAGCTCCTAAGTAACCGTAATAGGATATAGAGGACCCTCTTAACCTACTCTACTCTAAAAATACTTCTATATAAGCCCGGCTAAAGTCCCTATTATAATTATAAAGAGATAATAGGGCTAATAGCGCCGTAATACCTTATAAATAAGTTAATATTACCTAGATATAAGCTTATACCTATCTACCTCCCTAAACGTTATAAGCGATTCGTTAACGTTCTACTAAGGAAGGATCTTTATAGCTCTAACTAAATAAATATATATCTATATACTCTTAGATAGTAGTATAAGTAATACTTTTATCTTACCCTAAACCCTCTAAGAATTATAAGATAGAGTTTAGATATAAAAACCTAAGAAACTATTATCTATTACTATTACTAATAGTAATTAGCTTAAAATAGCTAGCTTTATAATACTCCTAATTAAGCTAGGAGAGTAGATAGGCTAAGTTAAAATATAGATACTAGAAATAGAGTATAATAAAATAGAGTATAATATTATCAATATTATCTTAGGGTAGGACTTCCTTTATACTAAAAACCTATAAATTAATTAGTAAATATCTATAATAATACTTATAGATTATATATATAGAACTTATAATGTATACCCTATAAACGGGTCCTATATAATCGTAAAGGGCGATATATATACTAATTTAATCTCTATAAGATACGTTATATAGACCCTATAAAAGAAAAATAGGGAAGTATAACTCTTTATAATATAAGCGAACCCTAATAATATCGCTACGCTCTATTTAGAGCTACTAACGTATAAAGATAGGTAGGTATAAGCAATCCTTAAGAAATACTAAGACCTATTCCGGTCTAAACTACTAACTACCCTACTACTAGAACGAAATATAGCGTATAAGATTAAAATAAGGTTAGTATAACCTATTAATATTAATACCTATATATTATTAGCTAAGAAATTAGATAAATAGGCTAAATAGATTAGAGAACTTATCTAAAAGGGTCTAATTTATTACTCTAATAGTATATAGGGCTTTCTAATCGTCTTTATTAAGAAATCTAATAAAAAGTAGCGAATATATATTAACTACTATATACTAAACTAAATTATAGAGAAGAACGGATACCCCCTACTATAAATCTAAGAACTACTAAATATTATTAGTAATATATAGGTCCTTTCGAAAATCGACCTAACTATTAGCTACTAGTAAATCTAAATAGGAAAGGGAGTAATAGAAAAAACCGCTTTTAATATAATCTAAGGGAAATATAAATAGCTTATAATACCGTTTAGACTCTATAATATACCTATTATATTCTAATCGGTAATTAATAATACTTTATAGCTAATACTTAGCTATAGTATAGTAGTATACCTAGATAATATCTTAATCTTCTCTACGTTAATAGAAGAGTATTATAAATACTTAGAATAAGTACTAGTATTACTAGTAGAATAGAAACTATATATATTACCTACGAAATATTAGTTCGTAACTAAATAGTTAGAATTCTATAGCTATATTATCGGAAATAGAACTATTTACCTATTAGTAGTAAAAACGGAAGCGCTTAACGCCTAGCTATAACTAAAAAACGTCTATAATATATACTAATTTATAGGATTAGCTACCTACTACTACCGATTTATTAAAGACTTTACGAAAATCTATATACCTCTCTATAAATTACTAAAGGAAAGCGATAATACCTTACGTAAGAAGCGTTTCTATCTAATTATATAGATAAAAGCGTATAAAAATACGTTCTAAATAATTAAAGCACTCCTTATATCTATACTAGTCCTAAAATAACCTAACTATAATAAACCCTATATAATCGAAATAGATATCTCTAAATAGGCCTTTAGTATAATCCTAATATAGGAAGATAATAATAGCGTATTCTACCTAATTATATATAATAGAAGGAAACTATATAGCGTAGAGCTAAACTACCCTATATATAAGAAAGAACTCCTAGCTATTAAGGAAGTAATCTAAATATAAGATAGATATATTAATAGGAATCGCTTTAAGACTATAATTATTACTAATAATATAAGCTTATAGTACCTAAATACTATAAAGGAATATAGTAAGTACCTAATATATTAGATTATAGAATTTTAGGAATATTAATTTATAATTCGATACTAAAAAGGGTCTAAAAATATCGTTATAGACGTAATTAATTAGTATCTTAATCTAATAGGGACTATACTAGCTAATATTAGCTAGTAAAGACCTATCTAAAAGGCCTACTTAGCCTTAATCTATATAATATATAGAGTTCCTAAAGAAGAATAGCTTATTACTACTATCTAATTCTTACTTAATAGTAAGGAGCTAAACGATCCTACTACTAATAGGGTAGTTAGGAAATTCGCTAAGAATCTAACGTTTTAAGACGTCCCTATTAATAAAAAGGTACCTCTAAAGGTCAATCGTTAACTAGTCTATATATACGATAATAGGGAAGTTTCCCTATACCTAGAAGCTCTATTCCGGACTAATCTAATACGAAACTCGTACTAAGAATTCGGCTACCTTAGCTTCCTAGGCCTATATAGAATTATCTAACCCTAAGGATAGTAACTATTAATATAATTAGATATTAAAGAAGCTATATAAAGCTACCTAAACTATTAAGTATTATAAGGGGTATAAAAGTTACTTAAATAGGAGAAGGCGTAATATATAGTTATAAAAGGAAAGTGACCCTTTAAGCGATAAGGTCTAGACCTAATCAGATAGCTACTAACTATACTAAATAGGAATAGATAGATTATTATAACTATCGATTACGCTATAGGATAGCTAGTTATATAGGCTATACTAGATATAACTAAGGAAGTAATCGCTAAGTTCCTATACTAGGATATTTATATATACTATAGAGCGTTTAATAAATTAATTTCCGATAACGGCCTAAACCTCTTATTAGGGGTTATATATTACTTTATTAATATCGTTAAAGCCTAATACTATATAACTACGCCCTACTACCTATAAACGAATAGGAAAGTAGAGAATTTTAATAGACTTATAGGCTAAATACTTACGAAATACCTAATAGAGAAGCCTATAAGGCTATAGGATAAGTATCTAATATAGGTAGTATTTACTACTTATATCTAAGAATATATAGTTTTAAGGCGTAGCCTATATTTCTTAGTATATAGGATATAGCCCTAGATACTTACCGATAGCGATACCTTAGCTAAAGATATAGTAAGGGGAGGCTGTAATAGGGAGATACGTTAACTTATAGATATCTAATTAAAGGCGAATAAGCTACTACTCGTCTACGTAATTAAGAAATAGTAGATATATAATATAGCTATTATAAAAATAAGCTTTAAACTAGGAGAATAGATCCTAATATAAAATAAAGCGAAGAAGAAATATAAGAATACCTAATTTAGACTATACTAGATCCTAGAGAGCTACCTACTTAGGATATACGCTCTAATAGAACTAAAAGGACGTATTCTAAGGAATCTTATTAACAGTATAAGACTAATAAACGCGAATATAAGGGAAAACCCTAAGATATAGGCTTTACCTATAGGACACTCTATATTATATAGGGCTAAGGTAAGAATTAACTAGCTAGAGGAATTATAAAGGATCCTTAATAAGATTAAACCCCTATTACTAACATACGTAGATCTTTCGACCTTTATAAGGGCCGAATAGAAGGAATTTAAGCGTACTAAGATATATAGGGAATTTATAGGGGAAGAAGCTATTATTAAGTATCTAATTACTAAGATATAGGTATAGGTTTATAAGAAAAAACGGTAAGAAGGTAGTATAAATACGCCTATACTAGGCCTACTAAACGTAGATAAATAGGACTTAGAAGCGAACGATTATAAATCCGAAAATAATATAAATTCGATAATATCCTTAGGGTAAGAATTAATAGAGGATACTTATTAAGAACTAGTATAAATAGGTTTAGATCGATTAGTACGCCCCTTTATAGTTATTATTCTAGTCCGTTTACTAACTACGAAGTATACTATAAGAGAGTAGAGTAGAATAATAGAGTTTATTTAGGCTAAAACGGCTATAAATAGTATATAAAAACTATATAATACTAAAAGAAACGATTACTACTAGAAAAAAATAGGGCTAAATAAGCCCCTATAATAGTAAATAGGACTAAGAAAATACTATCTAGCTATACCTATATATAATATACTCCGAAAAAGAAAAATTACTTTAGACTAGTAAATATACTAGTAGAACTATCCGATCCCTTACTATCTAAATCGGCCCCTTCTACGTCCGAATTAGTAATCTTATTAAGCGGTAGGAGGATAGTCTTTATAATATAAAGGTTAAAATTAACCTAATTACGAATAGCCTTTAACTCTATATAGCTATAAACGGCCTTAGGAATATTAGTTATATATATAATACTAGGTTCGGCTAAGGGCGTATAGTACTAATATAAGTTAAAATTAGGCCTAACCTTAGGTACTGTAAGAATAGGAGCGGGTATATTAGGGTATTTCTTTTCTGTATAGGCTATATAGGCTAAATTAGCTCCTTTTTTAGTCCTCTTTAAGGAACCCTTACTAGCGTTATCCTTAGCTTTACGCTTTAAACTAGCCTATAAAAGGCCTATAGTAGTAATAGTTAGGGCCGTACTAACTATAGTTAGGGCTGTATTAGCTACTATTAGGGCCGTATTAGTAATAACGGGAGCTATACTACTAGGTATAGGAGCTATATAACCCTTCCCCTTACTCTACTTTAAAGTAGTATAGGGAGGAATAGTAGCTATAGCGGCCTACTTAGCCTCTATAATAGTTATATTAGAGTACTATAGGAGGGGGTTAAAGGGATTATAGGTCTAAACGAGTTCGATCAGCTACGTAGGGATATAGCCGTTATTAAGATAGAATGAATACTTATTACCCCTTAACGAATAGTTATAGCTTATATAACCCTAACTCTACTAAATACCTAATTTACCCTTAGATAGGAGAAAAAGGACCTAATAATATAAGAACGGACTATATCTAGTAGTATAACTAGTATAGGTACCTCTAATAGAGGCCTAGTAGCCGTATAATTAGCTAACCACGGAATAAAGGGGTAGACCTAAATAGGCTATATACTAGGCTTTAGTATATAAAAGGCGCTAGTCGATCGATAAATAGGCTAGAATCATACGTATAAACTAGGGGTTAACCCTAATATAGGCTATACCGGCTAGATAAGGTAGGTTATTAATAGCTATATTAGTCCGATTTACTATAAATAGTTAGTAAAATACCTAGCTAGGAGAAATAGGGTTATATATAGTCGAGAACCTAGTTAACCTTATACGTAATCTAGTCTAGATTATTCTAAACGGATACCGTAGGACTAGGATTACTAGCGACTATAGCGGCTACCTTAGTAGGAATAGGGGGAGGAATAAAAGCTTTCAGAGCTATAGGAACGGGAGCTTTTAGGCTTACTAGGATAGGAGTTTTTAGGCCTATAGGGGTAGAGATAGGCGTAATAATACTAGGTATAGGGGTAAGGGTAGCTCTAATCGGACTAATAGGGGCCGTAGTACTACCCTTACCGGCCCTAACGGTACTAGTATTATCGCTACTAAGGGCCTTAGCCTCTAGTTCGGCCTCGTTATTATCTAGAACTATAAAATCCCACTTAAAAAGCCTATATTTCGATATAGTTAGATTCTCTACTAATATTATATAGCTTAGTAGGCCTAAAGTAGGCCTACTAACCGGGGAAAAGGGGTACGTACGATATAGGAGGGACGGGTATAACTACCTAGGACTAGAGATAATAACTATAAAGAAATATTAATACTAAACTATATAACTAATACCGCCTAGAACGGGTTCTAACTTACGTAGACTCGGGATAATAGGAACGCGTTAGCTATACGCGATCCGATATAACGAAAGAAAATTTTTATTATAGTAGAAATATTAGCTAGTACCCTACTTAGGCCGAAAAAGGCTTATAACCCTAGAATAGGGTAATACGATATATATACGGGTCTATAAGGACCGAAATTAATAAAACCCTACTAAAAAAGGATAAAATATAGCGTAAAAGGCTACGTTAGTAGTAGGGTAAGGAGTTATAAAAGTAAAAGGTAAGAAGTAAGAGTAAACGGAATTTATAGGGGACTACTAAGGGTCTTATATAAGAGAAAATTAAGGTCTTAGTAAGGACTACTTAAATATAAACTAGGCGTTTTACTATAGGAAACGCCCTATTCTTTATCCGTAACCCCCTTATTTAAACCTTATAAAGCACTAAGGGGAGGGATTACCCCCTAAAACTAGCTATAGTACTATTTTTATAACGAATTTCTTTTATTATTAAAACCCTAGGCCCTTAATACCGGTTTATATACCCTTATACTAAAACGGTAGTAAACGAGGCCTTTTATAGAGGAACAGCTAGAATACCCTAATAAAGCCACTACTACTACATTCCTTTATTACGACAGAATAGGAAGCCGCTTACGAACGGCTCTATACGGACTCTATAGAAGCCACTTTTAGATAGGTTTTTAATTAACTAAAGTAAAGAACTAGGGACTAGTTCCGAATCAGTAGGGGAGGATAAGATCCGTAGGGCTTATATCGGTAGGTAACCTACGTACCTAGACACTATAGGATGCCGTACGGACCGATTCGGGCCTCGGCATACCACTCTGGTATACATAGATACCTATATTCTAGTACATATAACCAGTACATAGCCCCTTTCAATTAAAAACCATACGATCCTTTCTGAATCACAATACTATAGGAAGAAACGAACCCTTAAGAGGATTCGCAGTAAGTATCTCTAATATAATATAAACTAAGAGATTACTAAGTATATAGAAGAATACGATATCTATTAGAGGAATATAGTATATAGATATAAACTATATAGACTATTAGAACTATTACTAGTACTAAAAAGGCCACTATAATAGATAAGTATAGACTTTATTACTAGCTTACTACCCTTAAAGTAGAAGGGCAGAGTATATAATACAATCTTAGTAATAGTAGACCTATTTATAAAGTACTTAATCTATATCCCTTACAAAAAAGATATCACTATAGAAGGACTAGTAGCTATAATATATATAAAGATTATACTACTACTAGGAATACTAGAAAACCTAGTTAGTAACTAAGGAAGCCTCTTTATTAGCGCTTTCTAGTCTAGCTTCTACTACTACCTATTAGTTTAAAGGCGATTATCTACCGTATACTACCTATAAATAGATAGCTAGACTAAGAGATAGAATCAGTTAATTAAGTACTATCTATAGAACTATATAAGCTAGTACTAAGATAATTAGATAAGATAGATCCCCCTCGCGTAGTTTATATATAATACTATAACGTACTTAGCCTTAAGGATAATACTAAGCGAGGCTTTAATAGGAATAAGGCTAGAACTACACTCTAGCGTTAAAGATAATAATAAGGAGGTCTACTAAGATATAAAAGCTAGAACGACTAAGCTAATAGAAATAAGAGAAAAGCTCTTAAAGAAGCTATAAAGGATAAAAGAAACTATAAAAAGAGCTATAGATAAGAATAGGATAGAGAAATCTTTCTATATAACCGATTAGGTATTACTTCGAAATACCTATATAGACTTAAGGCGCCTATTTAAGAAGCTAGAAAACCGCTATAAAGGACCCTTTTAAATTATAAGAAAGATTAACTAGTAAGCGTACTAACTATTACTAACGCTACTATATCGATATATTTATACTACGTAATATATTTCGATACTAGAACCCTATAAGGGAAACCTAATTCGAAGTAAGTGTCCGGATCCCCTTAAAGTCGAAGGGGAGCTTAAGTTTAAGATAGATAAGATCTTAAAGGTAAGAAAGAGAGATAAAGGCCTATAATACCTAGTCCGTTAATAGAGCTATAGAGATAGCGAAAATACTTAGGAACTAAAGAATATATTTAAAGAAACGATAGTATTAGATATATTCGAAAAAGAGAACTCGGTAGATATATAACTACCTATAAAAAAGGCTTAGAAGAACCCTTAGTAGATAGCCTAATACTATTTAAAAAGGGAGTAAAACGCCCTACTAACTCTATAAAAACCCTAAACCTATCCTTCGCTAATTAAGGAAGATAAATATATAGAAGTATAGGTATACTTATAAAGAACCTTACTATTATTAGCCTATAATATACCTATTAAGTTAGGAAGATTATATTATATAAATATACTCTATAATACCTTAAATAGTAAAATAGATACTATCCCTAGATTTAGTAAGAAGCTCGAATCCTTAAATAGACTAATAAAGGATAGATAGCCTTAGAAAAGGTAATAGGAATATAGGGGCGAAACTTATCTTAAATAAGCTCTTAGAGGGTTATAAAGACTATAAAGTTAATAAAGACCTATATATAGAGACTACGTAATATAGGAGGAAGAGAGAAACTACCTAATATAAAGATATTAAAGAGAAATTGGAACCTAACTAAAATAACCCCCTAAAGACTAAGTATACGCTATAATAACCTAGCTAGAACCCCTTAAACCTATAATATTAGCGTTATTATTAGTAGTAGTAGTAGAGGAGGAGGTAGTAGTAGTAGTAATAGTAGTAGTAAAGAAGGAGTATAAGGTATAGTTATAGGAGTAAGACTAGTATTAATATATTATCTAAGAACGTTCTAAGTACTCCTAAAAGCCCTTAAAGTAGTTATATAAGTAGTAGGGGTTATAGTAAGAATAATAGCGTTAGCTTCGTTATCTAACCGAGGATCGACCTATAAATAGTTAGAAACTAAAGGGAAGCCTTCCTTAAAGAAAGCCTTA
>KZ108084.1:42506-80158 GCA_002116305.1 Penicillium italicum | reverse complement strand
ATATAAGTCTAATACTACTAATAATAATACTAGTACTTAAGACTAGCTATAGAGCTTTAATAAACGCTATTAGGGATACTACTAATAGAATTAACACACTATATATACTATACCTTAGTAGGGATAATAGGTACGGCTACTATAATCTAGTTAGTAGTACCTCTACTAAAAGATATAATAAGAAAGGGATTATAAGGATATACCCCTAAGAGAAGAGGGGTACGCTACCTTTAAAAACCTTTAGAAAGACCTCGAAAACCTTTGTATAAGATAAAGAAGACTTAGTTAAAGTATTAAAGGACTCGAAAAAGCTACTATATAAAGTGAGATACTACAAAGTAAGAAGTAAGATACTAGTAAGAGACTAAGGAGTATACCGAGGGCGATATATATTAAAGAAGGGAGGTAATATTACGACGTCTTACTAGAAGGGTCGTAGGACCTAGTATATAGAACTATACTACTAAGAGACCGGAGGTAGAGAGTTATATAACCTCGCTTACCCGCGTATAACTATACTAGTAGAACTCGGAGCAATATTAGAAGGCTCAGAGTTTAGTTTGAATACATGCAGTACTAGTGTCAATGCTTCGCAGTAGTATTTGTATTATATAATACTCCTTTCACTCTGATCAATTAAATGAAGTCCCATCCATAGGAGGGTCTTCATATTCTGACCCTTACTCCTACTTATTCTACTACTTTCTCTCTCCTTCCTTCCTCCTTATCCTATAAGTATACCTATACTTCCTCCTCTACCTCTAACCTCCCTCTTTACCTTTATAGCTTTAGTATTAATATTAGTTCTTCTCCTATTATATCTAGGGTAAGTACTTTAGCTACCTCTAAGTAGTATAGTATATTAACCTAGGAGCTTTTTAATACCCCCCTTAAAGAGTATATATTAGTAGAGATTTATCTCTAGAAAGAGATTACTTAGCTAATAGTAAACTTAGAGCTTATTTATTAGGATTTACGTATATTAGAGACTTATTATACTTAGGAAGTAATAGATTATACTTCTATTAGTAGGGATTATACCGATATATAGGCTAGGGATATTAATAAATTTTAGCTTATTAGGACCTTTTCCTTCTTCTTAGGTTAATACCCCGTAATACTTATAGAATACTAAACTTATTATTCTAACGATAACTTCCTTATAGTCTCTTATAGAAAGTTCTTATTATATCCTATAGTCTTTACTTACTTTCTATATAGAAAGTAGATTCCTAGCTTATTTAAGAGTTAATTATATAGCGATATAGCCTATAGAAGAGATATAAAGAATCCTATTATTACGTCTATAGAGTATCCTCTATTTACTAATCTCCTTAGCTATCCTCTTTAGGGGCGTTATTATCTAGGTTTATCTTAATAACCTCTTCTACCTCTTACTAAGTAGGGTTTTTATTACTTAGGGTTATTTAGTAACCCTCTTCTACTTCCTAAGTAGGTACCTAGTCCCCTTATTAGGACTCTTCTACTTATAGTATAGGTATCTATACTATTCTTTATACTTCTTTATCTAGTATATATACTATATCCTCTACTTCTAATATAGGTACTATACTATCCCTTTAGGATAGTACCGTTTACTTACTTCTTATTAACTAAGCTTACTTCTTTACTTTTATAGCTACGTATTATAGTACCTCCTTCTTTCTTACTAAGCGTAAGTATACCTTTAAACGCTCTATTTCGTTCTACTTAGCTTAGGATATAGTAAATAGCTTATAGTAACTTAGTAGCTTATTAGAGTCTATATCGATTACTTTATCGTTATTAAGGGGGTATTAAATATTAACTCCTTATCTATAAAGTTAGTATTTCTCCTTAGATAAAGTCTATAATTAGTTTAGGTTCTTAATAAAGGTATCTACTAAACGCTAACTATTAACTAAGTTTTATAGTACGTAACTACCTAGCTTAGTAAGTATATATATACCTAGTAGGTAGGCTTTTAAGATTTTATAGGGCCTAAACTATTAGGATTTAAATTTCTATTTTACTTTATTATAGATAAGGATCTACTTACCTACCTTTAGTAGGTAAATAGTTACTTTCTTATCCTAAATCTTCTATATCCTAATAGCCTTATATAGTAGGGCCTTATTAGCCTCTATCTTAGCGTAGTTAACTATTAGAATCTAGCTATCTAGCTAGACTAGGTCTTAAATAGATAATATTAGCTCTATATTACTAGGTAAGTATAGGTAGGTACTATAAACTAGGTAAAATAGGCTCTTACCTAAGGAGGGATATTCCCTTACTCTTATTACGAAGAGTACTTAGGCTAAGTATAGGTCCTAAATTCTTATTAGTTTACCTATATAGTATTTAGTAAGTATCTATCTTAGTAAGCTATTAAAGTTCTTAACTTTCCTATTAGTTTAGGGGTAGTATAAGGTTATAGTCCTATATTTAGCGTTAACTAGCTTAATATAGTACTCGACTAATATTACTAGTAAGTTTACCCTATTATTAGTTAGGAATTCCGCTAACGCGCTATATATAGTAAAGATATCTTTATATAGGAACTTAGCGATCGCTTCCTTAGTCGCGTCTAGAAGCGCTTTTATTAGCGGCTAACCTATAGTATAGTTAATTACTATTATTAACTAGCGGTTACCGTTTAGTATCGTTAGTAGTAAGCTAATAAGGTCGATTCCCTATCGTTTAAATAGTTTAATACTAGTACTTACTAGGTACCTAAAGGACTCTTATTTAAAGTCCTTATTTCGCGATTGCGATACTTAGTAGTTTAGGTAATAGTATACTATTTCTTCTATATCTTATTAGATTCCTAACTATTAAGCGCGGTTCTAAAGTACTCCTTATAGGCCTAGGTAGCTAAGGTAGCTATATTCCTTATATATTCTTTTTAGTAAGTCCTTACGGAATAGAGACTCGATATAGGGAGCTATTAAACTATCTCTATATAGGAAGCGTAGCCTTATATTCTCTTCCTATATTACTACTATAGGTAGGGGTAACTTATAGATAGCTAGCTTATTAGCTTAGCGTAGGACTTCCTAATAGAGGGACTTATCGGTAGGTAAGCTATTAACTATTAAGTATTAGATAGTAGTAGTATACTATTCCGCTTCCTTAAAGCTATTAACCTTCGTTATTAGGTTTAGGTAACCCTATCCTAGTACTCCTTAGGCTATATTAGCTAGCCCTTTCCCTATAAAGTTAGCCCTCTAATTAATAGCGTTTAGGACTACTACTTCCTTACCTTTTCGATATCGGAGATTAAGGTCGTAGGCTTAGAACTTATCTATCTAATAGGTAAGTCGCTTACTATAGGTATAAGTTATTATAAGGTATTAAAAGCCTTTATAATCTATAATTACTATTATCTTTATACTATTCTCTAAGTACCTATCCTAAGTATAGAGGGCTTCTTTAATAGCTAAGAGCTCCTTCTTATATATTAGGTAGTTTAGCTCTACGCCCTTTAACTTATAGCCGTTAAAGGTAACTAGGTATATCTTATTATCTATACCTATTTAGTAGAGGATAAAGCTAATAGCCTATTCTAAAGTATCGGTTTCGATAGTAAATAGTTTTACCCTATTAGGTTAAATTAGTACTAGCGTACTAATAAGTACTTACTTTAGGTATCTAAAAGCTATTTTATACTACTCTATCTAGGTAATTGGTTAGAATTTCTTCTTATATAGCTCCTTATCCCCCTCCTTTATTAGCTTATAGAGTAGGATAGCTATCTTTACGAAGTCCTTTATAAAGTAATAGTAGTAGATATAGAGTCCTAAAAAGCTACGTACCTTATTAACGTTAGTTAGTTAGGGCTAGTCCTAGATAATATCTAGCTTTATACTAATAGCCTTTAGCTTCCTATCGCTAATAATATAGCTATAGAATTCTAGTTCTTTAGTAGTAAAGATATACTTACTAGGCTTAGTATATAGCTTCTATATACGTAAGTATAGGAGTATTTCCTCTAAGTATCTATAGTACTCCTTAAGGGTAGCTAAGTATATTAAGATATCGTTAAGGTAAACTATTACTAACTTACTAAGATAAGGTTATAGGGTCTTATTTATTAGGGTCTAGAAAGTAGTTAGCGTATTATAGAGCCTAAAGGGTATTACTTACTATTCGTACTTATCCTAGATAGTATTAAATACTATTTTCTAGATCGATTTATTAGCTATCTATATCTACTAATATCTAGTAGCTAAGTTAAGCTTTAATAAGTATCTTACTTAGCTAATAATATCTAGTAAATCCTAGATTCTTAGGATAGGATATCCGTTCTTAGCTATTAGCTTATTTAGGCCCTAATAATTAATATATATCCGTTAAGCTCTTTCTAGTTTCTTAATAAATACTATAGGGAAGCCCTAAAGACTTAATAAAGTCTATATAAGACTCCTATTAAGTAAATCCTTAACTTAGGTACGGAGTTCGCCTAGCTTTTCGAAGGATAGAGGATATATATTCTAATTTATTAGGTCTACGTTACTAATATTAATATAGTAGGTAAAGGCTTACTATAGAGGGAGTTCTTTTAGTACCTTATCTAGGAAAACGTTAGCGTACTTTTTTAATAGCTTAGCTAAGTAGGAGTTATTTACTAGGAGGTCTAGGGTTATATATCGCTAGGCGTAAAAGATTATATACTCTATACCCTCTTTCCTTAGAGCCTATTAGACCTCTTTCTTAGATAGTAAGTTTAATAAACCTAGGTCCTTAACCTTAATAGTATATTAGTCTATAACGCAAATCTTATACTTACTAAATTTATTAGTAAGCTATATTCGCTTAGTAGGGAAGCTAATATAGGGGTTATAGATATATAAGAAGTCGTTACTAAGTACTATATTATACCCCTCTATCCCTACTACCTATATAGTTTTTATCCCTATCTACTTACTAAGTTATATAGCTACCTCTATAGTTCCCTAGGTATATAGGATATAACTATTAAGGAGTGATATTAGTATTAACTTCTATTTATCCTACTTACTATCTATTTAAGAGATAGTTTATAGGGAGATAAAGGTATAGCTTATACTATAATCTAGTAGTATATAAATAGTTACTAGTCTTCTAGCGGTACTAAGTTATTAAAAGGACCTATTAAAGAAGTTAAGGTCTTCCCTTAAGGCGTTTAACCTTATCGTTACTCCTTTATAGGCGTAGCTAAGCTATTTAGGCGCTATCTTATTAGGGTAGTAAGGCTTAGTAAGGGGGTTAGTAAGTTTACCTTAGCTTACTAACCCTTAGCTTTTCCCTTTAACCTTTCCTTAGATTAGTAGAATTATTAGATATATCTAGCCTTACTATATTTATAGTAGGTCTTAGTATCCTATATAGCCGATAAGTCTATTACGTTAGGGTTTACCGCTTTTCTACCTCTTAAGTAGTAGGAGGGTTAAGTATATATAACCGCTTCTTAGGCGCTTCGTTTAAGCTTTAATAGTAGATTAATAGCGTCCTTAATACTTACTTTAAGGTAATCCTACTATCTAAACTACTTAGCCTAAAGGATAGCGTTTAAACCTAAGACTAATTATAGGATATATCCCCTTTCTATAGGGGATTCTAATAAGTTATAAGAGAGTTCTAGTAAGTTAGTATAGTAGTTAGATAAGGAATCACTTCTCTATATCTTATAGGTATACTTATATAAGCGATTAGATTCTACTATCTTAGGCTTAAACTTTATCTTAACCTAAGTCTTAAAATCTTTCTAAGTAATAATTCTTTTACCTAGTTTAATATTTACTTATTAGTTAGTAGTCCTCTACTTAACGTAGGTATCGCTAGTAAGTAAACCTAATATAAACGCTAGTTTATACGCTTTATTATCTTCTCTTCCGCTTACTATCTAGTAACGGAGGAAGTAGTTACCGATATTATATAGTTAGTAGTTAGTAGCGTTACCCTTTTAGCTTCTTTAATACTTATCTAGGTAGCTTAGGTCCTTAAGTCGGCTAACGATTTCTACTAGGTAGGGACTTTCTCTCCCTTTAACTCTTAGGTTTTAGGCTAGGCCTAGGTTAAGCGCTATCGATATAGTAATAATAGCTTCGAACTATACTACTATAGTATTAATATTATTAATTAATTACCGGAAGATTACTATCTATTATATTAGCGCTAATAAGCGGTCGAAAGCTATCTATATATTAGGTAGTAAGTAAGCCTAGAAGACCTTAAGGGTTACTATTACTTAGGCTTATTACTCTACCTCCGTTAGTAGGAAGTAAGCTTCTCCTTCGAAGGATTAGTATTCTATTACGATAGTTCTTTAGTATTAGGTTGTGAAGACCCTCCTATGGATGGGTCTTCCTTTAATTGATCAGAGTGAAAGGAGTATTATACAATACAAATACTACTGCGAAGTATTGACACTAGTACTATATGTATTCAAACTGAATTCTGAGCCTTCTAATATTACTCCGAGTTCTACTAGTATAGTTGTGCGCGGGTAAGTGAGGTCATATAACTCTCTACCTCCGGTCTCTCGGTGGTATAGTTCTATATACTAGGTCCTATAACCCTTCTAGTAAGACGTCGTGATATTACCTCCCTTCTTTAATGTATGTTACCCTCGGTATACTCCTTAGTCTCTTACTAGTATCTTACTTCTCGCTTTATAGTGGCTTTTTCGAGTCCTTTAACGCTTTAACTAGGTCTTCTTTATCTTATACGAAGGTTTTTGAGGTCTTTCCGAAGGTTTTTAAAGGTAGCGTACCCCTCTTCTCTTAGGGGTATACCCTTATAATCCCTTTCTTATTATATCTTTTAATAGAGGTACTACTAACTAGGTTATAGTAGCTATACCTATTACCCCTACTAAGGTATAGTATATATAGTATATTAATTCCGTTAGTAGTATCCCTAATAGCGTTTATTAAAGCTCTACGGCTAGTCTTAAGTACTAATATTATTATTAGTAGTATTAGACTTATATAATAGTAGGGTTTTAAGGCTTTCTTTAAGGCTTCCCTTTAGCTTCTAATTAGTATAGATTAATCCTTAATTAGATAATAAAGCTAATACTATTATTTTTACTATAACCCCTATTACTTACTTATATAACTACTTTAAGGGCTTTTAGGAGTACTTAGAACGTTCTTAGATAACGTATTAATACTAGTCTTATTCCTACGACTATACCTTATACCCTTCTTCTACTACTACTACCGCTACTACTACTACCTCCTCCTCTACTACTACCGCTAATAATAGTACTAATATTATAGGTTTAAAGGGTTCTAGCTAGGCTATTATAGTACGTACTCAGTCTTTAGGGGGTTATTTTAGTTAGGTTCCGATTTCTCTTTAGTATCTTTACGCTAGGTAGTTTCTCTCTTCCTCCTATATTACGTAGTCTTTATATATAGGTCTTTATTAACTTTATAGTCTTTATAACCCTCTAAGAGCTTATTTAAGATAAGTTTTACCCCTATATTCCTATTACCTTTTCTAAGGCTATCTATCTTTTATTAGTTTATTTAAGGATTCGAGCTCCTTACTAAATCTAAGGATAGTATCTATTTTACTATTTAGGGCGTTATAGAGTATATTTATATAACGTAATCTTTCTAATTTAATAGGTACGTTATAGGCTAATAATAGTAAGGTTCTCTATAAGTATACCTATACTCCTATATATTTATCTTCCTTAATTAGCGAAGGATAGGTTTAGGGTTTTTATAGAGTTAGTAAGGTATTTTACCCCCTTTTCGAGTACTAGGCTATCTACTAAGGGTTCTTTTAAGCCTTCTTTATAAGTAGTTATATATCTATTAAGTTCTCTTTTTTAAATATATCTAATACTATTATTTCTTTAAGTATACTCTTTAGTTCCTAGGTATTTTCGCTATTTCTATAGCCCTATTAGCGGACTAGGTATTATAGGCCTCTATCTCTCTTTCTTACCTTTAAGATCTTATCTATCTTAAACTTAAGCTCCCCTTTAACTTTAAGGGGATCTAGATACTTACTTCGAATTAGGTTTCCCTTATAGGGTTCTAGTATTAAAATATATTATATAGTATAAATATATTAGTATAGTGGTATTAATAATAGTTAATATACTTACTAACTAATCTTTCTTATGATTTAGAAGGGTCCTTTATAGTAGTTTTCTAGCTTCTTAAATAGGCGCCCTAAGTCTATATAGGTATTTCGAAGTAATACCTAATTAGTTATATAGAAAGATTTCTCTATCCTATTCTTATCCGTAGCTCTTTTTATAGTTTTTTTTATCCTTTATAGCTTCTTTAAGAGCTCTTCTTTTATTTCTATTAGCTTAGTTATTCTAGCTTTTATATCTTAATAAACCTCCTTATTATTATCTTCGATATTAGAGTATAGTTCTAGCCTTATTCCTATTAAAGCCTTACTTAGTATTATTCCTAAGGCTAAGTATATTATAGTATTATATATAAACTATATAAAGGGGATCTATCTTATCTAATCGTCTTAGTGCTAGCTTATATAGTTCCTTAGATAGTATTTAATCGACTGATTCTATCTCTTAGTCTAGCTATCTATCTATAGGTAGTATATAGTAGATAATTACCTTTAAACTAATAGGTAGTAGTAGAAGCTAGACTAGAAAGTGCTAGTAAAGAGGCTTCTTTAGTTACTAACTAGGTTTTTTAGTATTCTTAGTAGTAGTATAATCTTTATATATATTATAGCTACTAGTCCTTCTATAGTAATATCTTTTTTATAAGGGATATAGATTAAGTACTTTATAAATAGGTCTACTACTACTAAGATCGTATTATATACCTTACCCTTCTATTTTAAGGGTAGTAAGCTAGTAATAAAGTCTATACTTATCTATTATAGCAGCCTTTCTAGTACTAGTAATAGTTCTAATAGTCTATATAGTTTATATCTATATACTATATTCCTCTAATAGATATTATATTCTTCTATATACTTAGTGATCTCTTAGTTTATATTATACTAGAGATACTTACTATAAATCCTCTTAAGGGTTTATTTCTTCCTATAGTATCCTACTTAGAGATTACTATAGTAAGTTTATATGATTTTATACGTTACTATAGGGTCTCTTAGTATATAGACTCTTCCGCTATATCTTAGTAGCCTATCTTCGATAGTTACTATCTATAGTATACTACCTAAGCGTCTATTACTCCTAGCTTTATCTATCTTTTAGCGTTTTTTCTTTAAAAAGTAGTCCTATCTTTAGATCCGCTTAAGAAGTTATACTATAGACTTAATAAAAGTATCTTTTAGCGCTATTTCTCCTATAAAGCTAATTACTACTTCTACTTAGGTAATATACTATTCTAGACTATTATTATTACTAATAACCTAGTACTTATCTATTAGCTTCTACTTTATATAGGTTTCTCTAAGGGTATCTTTATACTCTTTAAGGGTAGTTATAACCTCCCTCTATACTTAGGATTCCTTATCTCTAGGGCTTTTATCTTACTCTTTAGACTCTAGTCTCTCTATACCTATAATACCCTTAGTCTTAGGGTTTAGTATAACTTATACTCTAGTAATAATATTTAATTAAATTATTTCTATCTCCTTTACTTCCTTTATAAAGGGGCCTTTTAGTAAGCTTTATCTAATTCTTAAGAATAGCTTATCCTTTATTAGGTCTACTAACTCTATTTCTCTTACTTCTTTAGTATAGTTAGACCTCCGACTTAGTATATTAGCTAGGTTCTTAGAACCTACTTTATACTATATTATAAAGTCGAAAGATATAAGTCTTATTACCTATTATACCTATCTCCTACTAAGACTTTATAGTATAAGGTTTATAAATCCTTTTAGTTTTTTATAATCTAATAATACGAGAATATCCTTAGCTCCTTTAAAGTAGTATCTCTAGGTTTTAAATACCTCTATAATAGCTAATAGCTTACTATTATAGGTCTTATATCTTATCTCTAGCCTACTTAGCTTTCTTAAATAGAAAGCGATTAGATACTATTATCTATCTTCTTCTAGTTATAAGATAATTACCGCTAATATAAATCCTAATATATCTATTTCGATAAGGAGTTTTTAGCCTAGTTTAAAGTAGGTAAGAAAGGGAGTACTTATAAAGCACTATTTTAGGGTAACGAATACCTCTCTTACTTCTTCTATAAAGATAAAGCCTTAAGTCTTCTTATTTATACCCTTCTTATATATATCTAGTCCTTTTACTAAGGTATTAAGAGGTATATATATCTTTAAGAATAATACTATAAATCTCCTATAGAAGTTTATATATCCTATAAATATCTAGATATTATAGATACTTTTTAGTTCTAGCTAATCTAGAATAGTCTTAATCTTCTTCCGATCTATTTCTACCCCTTTAGGAGTAATAATATAGCTAAGGAATTCTACCCTTTTAGTATAGAATACGTACTTTAATCTCTTTATATATAACTTATATTATTAGAGTCTCTTTAGTACCTTTCTAATATACCCTATATAGGTCTTAATATCTATTAAAAAGACTAGGATATTATCTAAGTAGATAACTATAAATATATTAATAAAGTCCGTAAGGGCTCTATTAATATAGCTTTAGAATATTACTAGCGTATTAGAAAGGCTAAATAGTATAATTCTATATTTATAGAGTCTATACCTTATTAAAAGGTAGTCTTCTACTTATCTCCTTACTTTATATAAAGCTAATAGTATATATCTATTAGGTCTAGCTATATAAATATTACTATTCCTAAGAGGTAATCTAACGATTCTCTTATTAATAGTAGTAGATATCTATTTTTAATAGTGATTTTATTTAGACCTTAGTAGTTAATATATAGATAAAGGCCTCTATCTTTCTTTAGTATAAATAGTATTAACGTTCCTACTAGGCTTTTCGAAGGCTATATCTACCCCTTTTATAGGGCTATTACTAGATATTCCTTTAGTATCTATAGTTACTTTTATAAAAGTAGGTATATAGCTTTCTATAGAGGTTATATATCCTTCTTAAGATAAATTATATAATCTATATTAGAGTATAATACTACTATTCTTACTTTTACTAGGTTAAATATATCTATAAAGTCTATATATTCTTCTAGTAGGCTATCTATTTATATAGCCGCTAATTATATAGTATCCTTTACTTCTAACCGGAGGTAGGTAAGGGTATATTATAAACCCTTAAGGAGCTCTTAGATATACTCTTAGGCTATAATCTTCTCTATCTCTACTCCTTAGTAGTTACTATAGTACCTCTATAAGGCTACTTTCTAATTTATAATAGGGTTTACACTAATTAACTAGTTAAATCCTAGGATTAAGTCGTATCCTTATATATCTACTACTTCTATTATAAGGGTATAACTTCTTATCTCCTCTATACTATCTATTATACTAAGTTTTATTTCTCTTACCCTATAGGACTTAATCTCTTACCTATTAACGGCCTTAACTATTTATAGTAGGTATTAGGAGTCTTTTAGATACTTTTTTACCTATCTTTAGCTAATAAAAGATCTTTCTACTCTATAATCTATAAGGGTATAGGTAGTAATATTCTCTAATCTAATACCTATAAGTACCTTACTTATAAGGGCTTTTAGGGTATACGTTTTAGATATAATAACTCCTAATATAGCTATAGCTTAAAGTATTAAGATCTCTATTTTTTTACCTTATCTACGCTACTTCCTAGCTAGTTTAGCTTACTAGGTCTACTATAGAGACTATAATAGGCTTATAACCTAGTCTATTATAGTAATTATAAATAGGTAGGGGTTTCCTATCCCTTTTAAACTTAGTATTTAAGTATTTTAGCTTCTCTATCTTCTTAGGTACCTTTTTATTTAAGTCCTATATCTTTAAGTACTATTACTTTACGCGGTAGGTAGGCTTCTTTATCCTCTTTAGCTTAGAGTACTCTTACTTCGAACCTAGTTAAGCCTTCTTTATAGATTAGATATTAGATTTAAGGGATTAATACCGCGCTAATAGGTTACTATAGGTATAGTCTAGATCTACTTCTATTTAGTATTACTCTTTGACTTTTAGTTCTAGGTATACCCCTATAATTAAGTAGTCCTTATAGGCTTCCTTAGTAAGGGGAATACGTATATTCTTAGCTATCTAGTCTAGGTAGAGAGAGTATATTATAACTAATTCTCCTAGTCTCTATATATATCTATATTATTACTCTTTAGTTTCTTAGTAGATAACTTAAGGGTTATCTACTATACTTTATATAAAGTAGGTAAACTCTAAGTATATTTTAGGTACTCCTTCCTATATTATATAGGATTCCTATACTATTATTATATCTCCTTATAGTACTTTAAAGCCTTAGTTAATCTTTATAATATTATTTATAAAGTAGTAAGGGTATTATTAGAAGTAGTTATTAAGCTAGGCTTACTAGATCTTATACTCTTAGAATAACTTCTTAGAGTATTTACTAATACTAGATAGGTAGGTAGGATATTTCGTATCTATAACCTAGTATCCTAACGGTATATCGACTATTATTCTATTATCGTCTTTAGTATCGCTTATAGAGAGGCCCCTTAGTAAGGTCCTTCTTAGTATAGAGTAGGTTAATATTACTATTATTACGGTAATCTTTATAATACGCTCCTCTATTTAGGATTATCTCTCTATTAGCTCTACGAGCTTAGTAAGGTAATATACTTAGGCTCTTATAGCCTTAAGTTCGTCTTCTTCTTACGTTAAAGGTACTATCCTTTAGACTACGCTAGTAGATAAAGCTTCTATAGTAGGCCTAGTAGGCTTCGTAGGGTTACTTTACCCTTTAGTAATCCTTACTAGGCCTCCCTACTCTCTCCTATATCCCTTTTTAGGGTTATCTAGTCCTTTAAGGTTAATATCGAAGTTATCTTCTATAATATCGTTATTAAGTCTTTAGCCTTACTCGGTTGCTATACGGGTTTAGTATACCGGTACTATTGTTACCCCTAACGGTCCGATCGAAAGATGTAGAGAGTTTAGAATATAAAGACCCTCCTATAGATAGGTCTTCCTTTAATTGATTAGAGTGAAAGGAGTATTATATAATATAAATACTACTGCGAAGCATTGATACTAGTACTGCATATATTCAAACTGAACTCTGAGCCTTCTAACATTGCTCCGAGTTCTACTAGTATAGTTGTGCGC
This sequence comes from Penicillium italicum, assembly GCA_002116305.1. NCBI lineage: Eukaryota > Fungi > Ascomycota > Eurotiomycetes > Eurotiales > Aspergillaceae > Penicillium > Penicillium italicum. The sequence goes on along the minus strand of KZ108084.1, from coordinate 67,012 downwards.
GGGTAAGCGAGGTCATATGACTCTCCACCTCCGGTCTCTCGGTGGTATAGTTCTATACACCGGGTCCTGCGACCCTTCTAGTAAGACGTCGTGACATAGGTTAGGGGTTTAGTAAGTTAGTTTATATAGATAGTTATCCTTTCTCTTCCTACTAACTACTTTTTATATTTCTTAGGGGCCCCCGCTTTTACCCCTAAGGATATAGATCCTTAACCTCTATAGAGTTTTTATTATATACCCTAATAGAGGAGTAACTAAGCTCTACTTATTAGGCTGTAACCTCTACTTCTTAGCCCCTAGATCGGATATTCTTTATAGTAGGGACTTCGCGTAAGTCCTCTTTCGCTACCTAGCCTCTTAGGAGTCTACTAGCCTCCTAAGAGCTATTAAGAAAGCGCGGTTTTATAGGGGAATACCGGCGCTTTCTCTCTAGCTTACCCTAGTAGGTAAGGCCCTAGTAAGACATACTACTAGATAAGATTCTGTAAGGATCGTATGGTTTTAATTAGATAGTACTAGATACGGCTTTATCTATAGAGATTACATAATATGCCAAGCCTCGCTTGGCTCTATCTCAATATCCATTTGTTGTGCGCTTGGTAAGTACCCGGCAAGGTGCTCCACCAAGTGCTGGCTCTGGATGCCTGAGGCACGAGCGGTGTGCAAACCCTGCAAACCGCTCGGGAGCACAAGCATATAACTACACTTGTTTAAATTTGTATGCTAATCTCAACTTCTCTTTTATTTCTACACAAGAATAATCGGCTGCGTTTGCAGCCTTAAGTTGTCTTTTTAACCCTAAAGGTCTTCATATAATTTAGTTGAGAAAAGCTAACGTTTGTACATGTACCTTTTGTATGGCCCGCCGAGTAAAACATACAGTTGCGTATGGGTGCCGGACCCTCACTTGCGAGGAACCGTAAATTTAGGAAAAGGAATTACAGGGACCGACTACATAGGAAATATCTCAAACTAGATTCTAAATACCGTGCATCATAATGTCATGGTGTACTCCGTAGGAAACCTAGGATTAAATACAGAGGGCATCTAAATAAGCTCATGTCATTTGTGGCTTGAAAGCCCCCGAAGTTTCTCGACACCATACCTACCTAGGTAGGTAGTAGCCCAAGTGGACCTTGCTCGCTGCGCACGCAAGAGCGGCTGCTGGGGCCAAGGGCCAGAACATCTAATGTTTTTAATATGATTCTTTTGCTGTTTTTGTATTTTTTATGTACCATATCCCGTATTTCAATGTTGCTTTGGATAACATGCTAGGTATGTAATACATACCATATGGTATTCAGCGGCATAGGCATTTGCGCACACCTAGGTATATGTTGTAGTTCATGCTTGAAGGCCCCCGGGGCCAGACCGGCCAGATCCTGAGTCAGCGGCATATGTAGGTAGGATTTTTTGTTGCCTCAGGCGAAAAGAAGCCAAAAAGTCAACTCAAAGTCAAATGACCAAACAGACAAATTGCCGATCCTTCCATTAATTGCCTAGCCAAATGAGAAACTTCGAAAACAAAATTCCTGATTTCTACTATGTTTCCACTATTCCACGTTGAACCCATGTTCGCAAGGCTACCCATTCCAACACTAACCTTCCACAGCCATCCGCATGCGGGGCCGCCCCAGTCCACTCGATGCAAAGACTATCGCACGATATGGATGCGGGCGTAACTGACTTTGCCTTGGTGGGTTAGGAACATCCTGAGGAAGATAACCTAGTCTTACCCCCCCCCCTCCCCCCCCAAAAAAAAAAAAAAAAGACGAAAAGCAAAAGAAGAAAAAAAAAAAAAAAAAAAAAAAAAAAAAGAAGCAGAAAGATCGAGCACTTTGTATAGAACAAGCAAATCAGTGCCATGGACTAGGCATCGCTGAGATGACATCAAGTCCAAATATTTAGTCGGGACCCCTGATACTTGACCCGATCAGGTTCTAAACATTTACAGTCCCTTGGCACAGGCCTACACTTCGCCCATTGCGGCTGATGCTTGGCTCTTGCAACGTCATATGTCTACATTTTGCCCTGATCTGGGATTAATTTGGTTTTTCGCTTTTTTTTTACTTTCCGGATATCAGGGCTTTCAGTGGAGAAGGTTGGAAATGATGGTGTTCTCCATATACCTGAATTAATAGATTTTGGTTTTCGTGTTGTTTTTTTCTTACCCCTTTTTTTTTTTTTTTTTTTTTTTTTTTTTTTTTTTTTTTTTTTTTTTTTTTTCTACTTGCACTTCGTCTTTCTTTTCTCTCTCTTCCTTCAATCTCTTCTTGTTCCCACTCTTTGCTCAAGTTGAGCATTGCGTGCAGTTCTGGGAAAGCTACCTCAGGTACCCGCATTTGCCCTAATCCGTCCAGCTCGGATCGCTTCACCTTCCAACACAACGATCCCCAGAATTTGATCATTTGAGTGTAAGTGTCTTACCGGTGCATCCGTCTAAGGGAAAAAACGATAAACAGAGAAAAAGAACACAATCCGCTTACACGCGACCAGTGTCCTATCGCACATCTTCTCAGGACCAATACATGCATCTGCAGATCTTCAACTCTCTTGACTCCTCCGAGTTCCGACAACAGCGGTTCATCCGCTCTTTGAAACAAAAAAAATGGCTCAACCAAATCGATCGCCAAATCTTGTCAGCTGGGACCATGACCGGGACCACGACGACAGCCTCGAGCTGTCTGACAAGTCCGAACAGGACCCCAAGCTGAAGGACTTCGATGTCGAGAGCCATGGCCGCCGCGTCTCGCAGCATCATTTAACTACTGTCGACGGCTGGTCAGTGACGGAAAGCATCGGTCAGCAGATTGAGATGGAGTCGGAAAACACAATCAAATATCGCACGTGTAGTTGGGAAAAGGTACGCTTCAATCAGATCGGAAAGGAAATTAGGAGCAGATTGACTGATACGTTTTTTTTAACAGACCGCTGCATTGCTTTTCTCCGAGTATATCTGTCTGGCTATCATGTCATTTCCCTGGTCATACTCCATTCTGGGTCTGGTTCCTGGTTTGATCTTGACCGTGGTCATTGCCGGTATTGTCCTGTACACCTCGCTGATTACCTGGTATGATATCCCGCTCAATGGCTGCAAACTTGTGGTAATGCTCGGTATTAATATTGGTGTAGGAGATTCTGTCTGCGACACCCGGAAGTCCGCGACGTTTGCGACATCGGTCAGTATCTGTTCTGGGACTCCAAGATTGCGTGGTGGGCCACAGCAGTCATGTTTCTCCTGAACAATACCTTCATCCAGGGCCTCCACTGTGTGGTAGGTGCTGAGTATTTGAACACAATTTCCAACGGCGGAGCTTGCACAGTCGTCTTCTCGATGATCGTCGCCATCATTTCCTGGGGTTTCTCCCTGCCCCGCACATTTAGCACACTATCCAAAGTCGCAACCCTCTCTGCATTCTTCACATTCTTCTCCGTCATTCTGGCTGCTATATTTACTGCCGTGGAAGACCACCCCGCAGGATACTCTGCCGCAAAGGGAGAACCCATTGTGCTTGTCATCCCAGCCAAGGGCACCACATTTGTCAAAGGCATGAATGCCTTTTTGAACATCAGCTACACCTTCATCGGCCAAATCACTCTTCCCAGTTTCATTGCCGAAATGAAGGAACCCCGCGACTTCTGGAAGGCCGTGACAGCTGTGACAATCGCCGAGGTCATCGTCTTTAGCGTTGTCGGTGCGGTCACTTACAACTACGTCGGCAACCAATACATGGTTTCACCAGCCTTCGGCTCCATCGGCGACGACATGTTCAAGAAGCTCTCCTTCTCGTTCATGATTCCTACTATAATTTTCCTGGGGGTATTGTATGCCTCCGTTTCTGCCCGTTTCATCTTCTTCCGCCTGTTCGAGGGCACCCGTCACAAGGGCAACAACACTGTTGTTGGCTGGGCTGCTTGGGGTGGAATTCTTGCTGCACTTTGGGTTGCCGCATTTATCATTGCTGAAGTCATTCCCTTCTTCTCTGACTTGTTGTCTATCATGAGCTCGCTCTTTGATTCTTTCTTCGGTTTCATTTTTTGGGGTACGGCTTATATCCGTATGCGCGCTGACGACCACGGACCTCGTTTTTATATGGTCCGTGGAATTCGGGGCTGGCTCGGATTCATTTTTAATGTTTTCTTAATTCTCGTTGGTTTCTTCTTTTTGGGACCTGGAACATATGTAAGTGATGAGCCCTTGTCTGGCCTGCTTTGGCTTGTCTTTTTTTCTGGTTCTTTTGCTAACACATTCTTCTAGGCTGCTGTCATGTCCGTGGTCAACAGCTACAAGGACGGCACCGTCGGCGGTGTTTTCACCTGTGCTAGTAATGGACTGTAAAATCCTCGTCCTGCGGGGAGTTTGTGACCTTTTTTCAACTTCATCTTCGCATTCGGATCTTTTGTGCACGTCGTTTCCGATCGACCGGGTCATAAACTCCGGTGAATTAATGACTGTGATAACCAAGAAAGTAAAGCGGTGGATTACTGTGCAATTTTATATACCCCTTGAGCACCTTTTTTTTTTTTTTTTTTTTTTTTCTGTTTTAGATGGATGGAGGTTCTGCCGCAGGTTTTTAATCGCTCTGTGCATACCTTGACGAAAAAGAGCCTGGATCTTAGGGCTTGCTCCCCCTATATGTATATATTATCCCTAAACTCTTTGCAACAGCTGTCACTTTGAACTCAATGCAAGGTGATCGTCTTTGAGGCTGCATATCGGCTCTCCGGATTTGATTTGCCACTACCGCGGCAATACTCCGATGGCCTTTTGGTTTACCAATCAATGTAGCCATGTGCCTGAGTAGATCAAGAACGAAATTGCCGCCGATGGAAAATGCATACAAGATGTCACCGATTATTACACAATAGCTCATGAATCATATGTTGAAATAAACCAGTCAGTCTGTAAGAACTATATCGCCCGCAACTTCCTGTAGAACGTCCAAATCGGGCAACTAGCTACTCCCCGATCGCCTATCACCACGTGACTTTCCCGCGAGGCTTCCCCGACGGCGGATTGGTGACTTCTCGCGGTTCATTCCTTTCTCTTTTTCTCTGTTCCTTTGTTTATTCGATTCATCCAGCATTGATTCACTATGTCAAGTGTCCGTATTCTCACACGAGGTGTTGACCTCGCCGCCGCGCGGGCCGCCACCCTAAACCTTCCCCGCGTCTCTATCGGCTCCACCCTACGTCGGCGGGAGCTCTCCTCCCCGGCTATCGTGCGACCAACAGTCTCTCGGTCATTGAAAGCCAATGCGCCAGTCGTGGCTGTAGCTTCACTTGCTGCGAAACAAGCTGTGCGATATGCCTCTAGCTCCAGCGAGCCCCTCAGCAAGACGCAGCTCTATGACTTGCACCTGGAGCACGGTGCCAAGATGGTGCCCTTCGCAGGGTTCGATATGCCTTTGCAATACGCCGATTTGAGCCACGTTGAAAGCCACATGTGGACTCGCGAGAAGGCCAGTCTCTTCGACGTAAGCCACATGTAAGTCAATCGTCTCCGAGCCAAAATAAACCCGCAATGGCTAACCTAGTTCCTCATCTATAGGGTCCAGCACCAACTGAGCGGCCCCGGAGCCGTTGACCTCCTGAAGAAGGTGACTCCTTCCTCAGTAGACAAGCTAGCCCCCAATACCTCCACCCTCTCCTGCCTCCTTGAAGAAGGTACCGGCGGCATTGTTGACGACTGCGTTATCACCCGCCGCAGCGAAGACAGCTTCTACTTCGTCACGAACGCCGGCCGCCGCACAGAGGACCTGGCCTTCCTAACCACTGAGATCGAAGCCTACCGCTCCAAGCACGGAGCTGACAGCATCAAGTGGGAGATCCTCGAAGACCGCGCGCTGGTCGCGCTACAAGGACCCCTCGCAGCCTCCGTCCTCCAACCCCTCATCAACACCGCCAACACCCCTGCCTCCGAAACCGACCTGAGCACCCTCTACTTCGGCAACTGCCGTGAGCTTTACCTCACCCTGCCCGACGGCAGCGCAACCGCCCACCCCCTCCTCATCTCCCGCACTGGCTACACCGGCGAAGACGGCTTCGAGATCTCCATCCCAACTTCCGGCGCCCCATCTCTCCCCCGACAAGTCACTGAGCTCCTCCTCGCCGACAGCAGCAAATCTCGTTTTGCCGGTCTGGCAGCCCGTGACTCCCTCCGCCTCGAGGCTGGCATGTGTCTCTACGGCCACGATATCTCCACCGCACAGACCCCGCCCGCCGCGGCCCTTGGGTGGGTCGTCGGCCGTGATCGTCGCGATCTTGCCACTGCTACCTTCAACGGTGCTTCCGTTATTCTTTCCCAACTCGCCAGCCCGAAGACTATCCCCCACCGTCGCGTCGGACTTTCCGTTGAGAAGGGCCCCCCAGCTCGCGAGGGCGCTGTCGTCGTGGATATCTCTGACCCCGCCAACCCCGTTGAAGTCGGTGTTGTCACTTCTGGTCTGCCGAGTCCTTCGCTTGGTGGTGCCAACATTGCTATGGGTTATGTTAAGCAAGGGCTCCACACAAAAGGTACCGAGCTAGCTGTTAAGGTCCGCAATAAGGTCCGCAAGGCTACCGTTGTTGGTATGCCTTGGATTACCAGCAAGTTCCATCGTCCTCCTCAATAGAGGATAAATATTGGACTCTTAGATTGTTGGTTTATGCTTTTTGGCTTTTTGTTCCTTTCTAAAATGGGGGGACTCGTGTGAAAAACTAGCGTTTCGATGATTCTACTACTTGGCATTTGTATATACGTTTCCGATTTCTGACTGATATTCATCATATCAAAGGACTTTTTCTTTCTCATCTTCTCATTGAGTTAACTTTGCTCACCGAATTTAATTGTATCCCGCACAACTGTTCAATGCCGACATATAACAAAGCGTAGGTATAGAACTACTCACCATCTACTCGACAGTTCCATGTCAAAAGTAAAAGTTCTTCCGATGCAAACAAAAGAAAGGATTGGTATAACGATAAACAACCTACCGATTGCGAAGTATAAGAGAGCCGCTACCTCCAGGGCTACAACCAGCAGAGCCCCACATCAATCTATCAAGGCCCCCGTATCCATACGATGATTCCCAGCCCTATGAACATGATGATCAACATACAACCCGCCAATGTGCGCGTCCTCAGCAACACCATCCCACCCAGGGCCCCCCACGGCCCAATCATCACCACGAACCCCACCCTCCGGCGCCAAAGAAGGCGGCAAATCCTCCAATTTAGTCCCCCACTCACTATCCTCCTTCCCGAGAACAAGAACCAACTCCCTGCCCTCCGTGAAGAAATCATGACCAATCCAATTCCTAGTATAAGGCTCCCCATCCAGCGTTGCTGATTGAATATACCCATTACCCCCCGCAGCACTGCCAGTAGCATTAACCGTATTGTATTGGGCCCAGTTAACAGTCCTCACCGTCGCCGTTTTTCCCGTCAACGGGGAAACAATACTAACGGACTCGAAGAACGGCACTGTGAGTAGGTATACGCTCTGACCGGGGTTCGGGAATAGTCCCATCATCGCCATGGCGACGAACGAGCCCATTGCGCCCGAGTCGTCGTTGCCCGGTAGTCCGGCTGGCGTCGGGGAGAAGTAGTCTGGGATGTAGGTGCGCACGCGGGAAGTGGATTTTGCAGGTCGGCCCGCGTAGTGGTATTGGAAGACTGTTAGGAAGGCGGGCTCGTTACCGATGTATGTTATGTTTTGGTCGTGGAGGTAGTCGAGGCGGGTGACGAAGTTGGCGGGCCCGCCGAGGAGGGTTATTAGGGTGTGCATGTCGTGGGGGACGAAACTATGGGGGGTGTGGTGTTAGAAGGGGTTGGGGTTTGGGAGGGGGGGGGGGGGGGGGGGGGGGGGGAGGGGGCTTACAATTGATACTCCCAGATGCTGGATTCGAAGGTTTCACCGGCGGTGTTTTGCAATGAGCAGGCACGTCCGCTCTGGTCGATGTTCGAGCATGCGAGGGGATCTTGAATGCCCCATGTTCCATTCAGATACTTTGGTTGGAAGAAACCGACGAAGCCAGTGTCCTTGCCATTCCAGAGAGAGGTCTGATCCTTCTTGAATAGGTTTTTCCAGTATCGCGATCTTGTCTCGTACCGCTTTGCATCGACCGTCTTGTTCAGGCCGCGAGCCATTTGCGCTATAGCGAAGTCATTGTACGAATATTCGAGTGTGCGTGAAATGCTGCGTGTCATTGTGCCAAAGCCCTCGTAGTCGAAGTCTTCCACGGGTATATAGTGCAGGTCTTTCCAGCTGCGTACACCACCGCGGCCTTCACTGGACCAGTCGTATGGCTCCTCCTCGGCGTCCCTTTGAACAGCTGCGTACCCGGCATCCCAATCAATTCCCTCCCGGAGCCCTTTTAGGTAGACATCTGCCAGGACATTGTCGGCGTTGGAACCGCCTTGTGTGTGTCCTTTGCATAGTGACATGCGACAGTCCGGCAGCCAGCCTAGATGGCGCTGGGTATCAATGAGTGAGCGCACCATCTGAATCACCGAGGAAGGATCGAAAATAGTGAGGAATGGAATTTGAGAACGGAAAGAATCCCAAAGACAGTAAAACGAATCAAAGTATGGCTCGCTGCTCTGCCAGAGAGGGTTCTCGCCTGTGTAGTTCTGTGGGTTGATCATGGTCCTGTAGATTCCACTGTAGAAGTTCGACAGAACGGAGGCATCAATGTCTTTCCGTGAGACACGGATCGGACGCATCTTTTCCGTCCATTTTTCAACTGCTGCCTGGTGTGTTGCATTGAAGTCGAAGTGTGGAATCTCAGACTCGGCATGAGCGCAAGCTTGCTCTGTGCTAATGAAGCTGACACCAACTCGAGCGAGGACCGTATTGTCCGGAGCAGACTTGAAGCGGACAAATCCACCACCCTAGAGAATTGGTCAACCCTCCCTGTATGACAAGAAGAAAGCTCTTCGACTCACTGGAAGCGGGTACCCATTGATGCTGCGCGAGATTTTCAAATCATGAACACCCACACTAGCACGGGAATTGACAAATATACCACTATCTCGCTGGGCTGCAGGGCTTCTGAAGTCTACACAGAAATGCAAGACATAAGATCCCGATCCAAAGCTAGGAGCGAACCGCGCACCACCAGTCATACGGCCAGTTGTTTTGTCTACTGAGATGGTCGCATTGTCCTGGCGGGAGTTCGACAGATCTGTGAGGTCTAGCAAGATCAACGGGCTGGCGTTTTTATCGTTTGGGAACTGAAAGCGAAACAGGGACGTGTGGTGCGCAGTTGTCATATCAACACGGACCCCCGATGCCAGCTCTATAGCAAAGTATCCTGGGTGTGCCTGGACCGAGTCGGACTTATACTTCGTCTTTCGTTGGTTCTTCGGATAGACACATCCATTCACCTCATCGCCGGCGCATTTTGCATAGGGAAAGAGAGGGAAATTGCCTAACGAAGGACTGCCCCCAGTGCCAGAGTCATGCATACTGGAGAATCCGGTGACGCTGCCGCCCTCGTAGGCGAAGCCTCCTTGGTTGGATTCCGAGTCTGTATCAGCGACAGCTTTTGCCATGCCATATGGCAGCGAGGCGCCTGGGAAAACATTTCCTGGGGAGAATTGATTGTTGGTATCCAGTTGGACTCATTTGTTGTTCGGACTTACCTCCGTTGGCACTGCCGATCAAGGGATTGATGTATTGTAGGACATCGTAATCTTCCACTGGTGGAGTATCTGCAGCATTAACTAGGACGCGACTTAAAAATAGTGACAGTAACAAATAAGGCGTCATTGTCTAGGTTGTTTAAGATGATCAAGCGTGTCGGGAAGGTCTGGCTTTTAGAGTACCCCCTTCATCCCGTACCTGCCTGGTATGCGAGCCCCTGGGGGTCCCTGTCTCTTGCATTCCAATCTGCACATTTCCCTTATGTGCATGCGGGGATAGGTGTCATGTTGTCAAGGGTAGTGCAAGGATGCACTGGAGGTTGATTGGTGAGGCTCTTCCACTCGGAATGATATGATTGAGAAACGGTCCAAGACAAGATTGAACAATCTAGTAATGTCTTGCCACAATAAAATTCAAGGACCATTCATCAAAAGCCTCATTTATGGTGAGACTAATAGAAGGCTCTTTTCTCATAGGCTTTAAGTATGAGCTAAAGGTAACTAATTCCATGAGCACCCGAAGGAATATAGAGGAAGCCACTTTGTAACGTCTAGAATGACAGAGATAATGTCTCGTGTAAAGACATCTTAGGGAGTATCTACCATAATATATACTTGATATGACAGGTACTGCCCTGAAAATTGGATATTTATTCCTTGGAGTTGTCTTACAGTCCCAGGACGGACTATTTCAATTCGCAGCCCTTACCTCCAGTCAACACTCATGTCTACAGAACTTGTTCTAGGGTATTACGCGTGAATTAACAATGCTCGATAGGAACGGAAACATGCAAAGGATCAATACCACCAGATTGAAACTCGAAGGAGAAAAAGGAGAACAGTGTTTCTCTCTCCCCCTCGGAAAAGTTATTAGCGTATTGCCCAGGCACGAGCTGCGCAGTCCGGTAGTAAATGCGATAAATTACCACTTGACATCTCAACATCCACTGAGTTCCAAGATCAGCCGTTTCACACGTTCCAGTCTATTATTTCCATCCGTTCTCAAGCTTCTGACGATAATCTGTGATCATTTCAGAAGTAACATCGCTTCCTCCGCAAACAATGATCACAACTCGACTATCCGGTGTTAGATCTGGCATGACTTCCCTCAGCCTATCCAATCCAACTTGAACACTTATCCCGCACGCAAGCTCGACCTCCAATCGCAGCTCATCACACAGACGCACAACCCCCATCGCAGCATCAGCATCGGTACCCACGACACTAGTGACTTCGATACCGGACGGAGGGGATTGCGCGTTTTTCAGCGTCTGCTGTGCCACGGATCGTGCCCCTAGGGTGATTGCTTGCGATGTAATTGCAGGCAGAGGATCCAAGTAGCCCTTACGCAGTGAATGCGCCAGCGAATCCGCCCCAGATGTTTCAGCAGCGAGAATTCGAACTTTCTTGGAAAGAGTTGTCTGTTGATAGGCTGGCAAATGCCTCTCAAGGCCTTCAATAATCCCGTTCAAAAGACCACCACCACCAACGCTACAAACGATTGCATCTGCCGGGAATGAACAATCGGTATCGGTTCTGCCGTGCACGTTATGCCTTGGAGGTAACTGCAGGATCATTTCATCGACCAGAGTCCCCGCACCTCGCCAGATATCATGGTGATCGAATGGTGGGACATAAATGTTCCTAGCCGAGGGATCTGACTTGCTATCCTCGTTTTCGATGAAATTTTCCCGCAGATACGCGTCACATTCGAACCAACTAGCGCCATGCCGGATAACATCCGAAGCCCCTGCTGCGCGGATCTTTTGGATCATCGCGGGCTTAGCGCTAAGGGGCACAACAACTGTACAGGAACAACCGAGATCCCGAGCGGCTATCACTGCTGCGAGCCCTGCATTACCTCCCGAGGAGCTGAAGAAATGTAGGGTTCTGCCATTGTTTGATGGATCAGAAAGAGATTTGAGAATCAAGTTTCCAATACCTCTAAACCGAGTTTGATTCTGTATTAGATCTCGTTTAACACGCTGCAATATGGGAGTGCTGAACTCACCGTGATTTGAACGAACCCGAAGGTTGGAGCAACTCTAACTTGAGGAAAATTCTACTATTTTTACTGTTCAGCATCCGGAACATTTGATTGGTAAAAATAAACTGCCAATCTCACCATCCAGCAGCCTTTGAGAGTGTTGCCGACTCAATCAAAGGCGTTTCAATCCAAGGGTTTTTCAAATGTTCTGAGTCAACAGGGCCCATTTTTAGGTGATTCGAGGCAAATGTGTAATTCCTCTCAAGAAAATCCGACATGTAAACTTAGTAGGAATAAGCCAGCGATTTATAGGAGAAAACAAGGTCCTTGGAAGATTTGGCTGCTATCGGGGCCCGTGCCGACGCCCTTCATTTGACATTTGGCTGGAGGGAAAAGGGCATTCAGATATCAAATCCAAGCTTAGAATGAAGTTTCTCCATCTGGTGAGCTTTCAAAGCATTTTCGATGACGCCAGTACGAAAATGATCCTATTTAACCCGATAGAATCATCGAGTAGCACGTTCGGTCAATATCTGTCGTTTTTCAAGTGAGGGATGAAACCGATACAATAGGTTAGGATCCCATAACTCAATTGATATCATGCAGTTCATGAAATTTTGCTGTAGTGCAAGTGGCTCTCTGCCTGTCTGATGTCTTTGACTCCATATTAACGGAGAAACAATTTGTTGTAAACACCTATTGACCCCTTTTGACTGAATTGCCGACAGCTGTTCTACGCTATGGAATAGCGGTTCCAAATACCAAGTCAGAGAAACAATAAGAACCCTTCAAATAACCTGATTATAATTTACAAATCAAGCCTCTCAAGCCACCTCAAGTTGAGAAGTTATGAACAGGAGAAATTCTCGGTGAAGTGAAGATGCCGAGGTAAACCTCGCCAAATCCACTTCGCGTCCACTGTTTTCTCAACTTCGCCTTCTAGATCTCTAAATTTGGAAATTCGTTTTTAATTCTGCTCACCCCTTTATAATTTACTATGTTTCGTCAATCTTTAACTTCTCTCCCTCATTCTCTTCGCGCTGTTTCCTTGCCCTCCAGACTTTCTCCTTCCCGACAAGCCTCCTTCTCCACGTTGCTGAACCGACCCTACACCAGGTCCTACTCCACCGGTAAGTTATGAACATCACAAACAGCCTGGGCCCTTTCCACCAGAAGCACTAAACCCAGAAATTATAGCACCGAGTCCCTCCGCTTCCACCCAACCTCCCAAAGCACAGCGCTCTCGTCTCCGCCGCTTCATTGGCTTCACCTCAATCGCCGTCTTTGCATTCACCGTCGGGCTAACATACCAAACCCAACAAACCCTCTCACGCATCATGGCCACCCCAACCGAAGAGGAGACCCTGACCGCATTCATTGCCACCGACCCTGCCACCGCGAAGATCGAAACCACAATCCGCACCCACCCCGTCGCCGAGGCTCTCCGCGCAAACCCCGAATTCACCGAATCCCGGCCACACCTCACAATCCCGGGGCCTATGCGCGAACGCAACCTGACAGCCGGAACGCTCGCAGGACCCGGGAAGATTGTCGTGCCGCCATATGTCTTCAGCGAGCGCGGGGGTAAGAGCTTAGTCTCGCTCATGTATCTCGGCGGCGATGTCTGCGGGCACCAGGGTATTATCCACGGCGGTCTACTAGCTACGTTGCTGGACGAGGGTCTGGCGCGTTGTTGCTTCCCGGCTTTGCCCAACAAGGTCGGCGTTACGGCTAATTTGAATATTGATTACCGGGCTCCGGCTATGGCGAATCAGTATGTTGTCCTCCGCGCCGAGACGGTTAAGGTGGAAGGTCGCAAGGCGTGGGTGGAAGGTCGGATTGAGACTCTTCCGAGTGATGGAACAGAGCCTGTGGTTCTGGTTGAGGCTAAGGCTTTGTTCATTGAGCCTCGGCAAGCTGCTGTAAGTTGAAACGTTTTGGATGGCTTTTTTTTTCGGTGGCTAATTTCTTCAGGCACTTTCGAGTCTTTACAAAGTGGCGTGATTGGGAGATTTTTTGAAATTTCTGCATTTGGTTCCTCGTTCCTGGTTCCTGGCGTCATGGCGAAATGAGGAGATTAGATCCTTTTTTTTGGTAAATGGGGTTTAAGAAGTGTGTATATAGTATTTCTGAATAGATCTAATAGAGTACTGTATAAACTACTATTTAGAATACGATATCAAGTACTAAATAAAGAGACTATGCAGTATAAAAGAAAAACGCCAAGCAATGGCGACACCCCGCGATGATCACATCTTCTTGTGAGCCCCGAAGTCGGCAGCTCCACTGCCCCTCTACTTCCTACTCTTCGGCATTTCAACTTTCTTCTTTCTTCATTCCTCCCATATACCTTCAAAATGTCTACGTAAGTACAACCCCCCCTCAACGCAAATCTAAATCCCAAATCTAACCCCCCAAACCAGCAACATCACCTTCCACGCCAGCGCCCTGACCCGCAGCGAGCGCACCGAGCTGCGCAACCAGCAAGGCCTCACAATCTGGCTGACCGGCCTCTCCGCCTCCGGCAAGTCCACCCTCGCCGTCGAGCTCGAGCACCAGCTGGTACGCGACCGCGGCGTGCACGCCTACCGTTTGGATGGCGACAACATCCGCTTCGGACTGAACAAGGACCTTGGATTCAGCGAGGCTGACCGGAACGAGAACATCCGTCGCATTGCCGAGGTCGCCAAGCTGTTCGCGGACTCCAACTCCATTGCCATTACTTCTTTCATCTCGCCCTACCGGAAGGATCGTGACACTGCCCGCCAGCTGCACGAGGCTGTCACCCCCGGCGAGGAGACCGGTCTGCCTTTCGTCGAGGTCTATGTCGATGTCCCCGTTGAGGTCGCTGAGCAGCGTGACCCCAAGGGTCTCTACAAGAAGGCTCGGGAGGGTGTCATTAAGGAGTTCACTGGTATCTCCGCTCCTTATGAGGCGCCTGTCAACCCTGAGGTTCATGTGAAGAACTATGAGCTTCCGGTTCAGGATGCTGTTAAGCAGATTGTTGATTACCTTGACTCCAAGGGTTACTTGCCTGCCAAGAAGGAGTAAGGTGGTTTTTGTTTTCTTTGGGATTGGGATTGGGATGTGAGATTTGACGGATGTATCTATGGCCGGCTTTATAAAAAGAAAGACTCCTGTACAGCGGATTGGATACGGTGTTTTTGTGCTTGATTCCCCTCCAGCTTGCTGTACATACTGCGTGGACAATATAGATCGCTTTTGCGTATTGCATTTATGAGCTGTGCTTGAAATTAGAGAATGGGATCCAATCCCATTTTACTGTTCGAATGTCATTGAAACGAAGAAAACCAATAAAATATCCAATGCTAGTTTGTGCTAGATGTACCAAAGCGGTTTATGTACGCAACGTCTTATCGAAGCTTTGTTTCTCCTGCGATGCCTCGCAGCACCCTTAGTTGAACTCGAATTCATAAAACACATACGGCGTGTAGTCTGCGCTGCCCTCACCACCCAGGTGCATCTCACCAGGATCATCCCGTTGCATCCGGCCCTTCTTGTCCCGCCCAAAGGCATTGCCCGCCAAATACGAGTACTTATTCTCGAGGTTTTGCTTTGCGCGGTCTGCTTGCTTGGTGGTTTGTGTCTAAAAAGTAAAGAAATTCAGTCCTTGCCTCTCTTAAAAGCAAACAAAAAGCAGGGAGGGAACATAAACATACCCGGACCAAAGCGCTGACGAAATCCAACGGCAATCCATACCGAAGCACCGTCTCAACAAACACCCTCAGAACCAAAATATGAATCCAGACCATGACAGCCTCACTCCAAGCTGTGCGACCGAGTCGCAGCGTCTCACCCCATACCTTACGCTCATCACCACCAACGCGCTCAACCTCCTTGCGCTCCTCCTCCTTTCCACCCTCGACATACTTAAAGTCGCGTGGGATCCACTTCTGCTCACGGCACTTATGCACGAACTCAACGCTGTGCTTCTTGAATGCTGTCACAGCGTACAGCGTGAACTCGCTGTCGGAGGCGATTAGCTGCGCGGACCGCGGGACCACCATTGGCGCGACAGTCTCGTAGGTCTGCAGGAAGTCTTTTACTAGCTGGGCGGGGACGGCAACGAGATGGGTTTCGATGTATTCGGAGTCCTGGATGATGGATTTCGGGTCGACCACTGAGACGAGGGACTTGGTTGAGAGATTGCCTCTGTGTGGAGCGAGTTAGTTCTGGTTCTCGTATGCTATATGCACACGTTGCAGTCTTCATCGCAGGTCGACGTACGTTTGTTTGCGCTGCAGTGTGGACAGCGTGTTCTTGACCTGGTTATATTGGGAGTACTTGAATCGGATGTCGTTGTCGATGCTGGCTGCTTCCTATAGTGGACAAAAGCATGAGCATCTAACTTCAAGCCAGAGAGACCACTCATTTCTATGCGCGGCGCAACAAACCTTCTGCAGGAGATCAATCAGCTCCGCCAAAGGCTTATCCGCCCTGTACTTGACTTTGTTCCATTGGAAAGTACGCAGGTATTGATCGACTGGCTCTGTAGGCAGTCAGAACCTAGAACTCCAGAGATTTCTCTTCAAAGACTGTGCGGTGTTTCCCTTCAACAGCCGGTTTAATCCCAAGTTGAAGACGTACTATCATTGACAACCTTCATCTGCTCGATCTGCGCCTCGTCCTCTAGGATGTTCTTCAACGCATCGCCGACCTTGGCGACGACACTCTGGCACGAAGCCTCGAGCTTGGACAGCTCGTCCGCTTGCTGAACAAGAGCATCTAGCGTGCCGATCTTGAACTCCGGGATTGGGAAGGAGGTGGTGGAGCCATTGTCCGGGGAGACGGTGGTCGAGACTGCTTCGAGGGCGTCTTCGCGGTGGTGCGAGGGGACGATGGAGGTCGGGAGAGAAAGGAGGAGGTATTTGCTTGGTTTGGACATGGTGAATTATTTATTCGGGGAATTCCAAGGGCCTTCGACGAGGCTTAGGAGCGGTTTCGGGGTTGAGGGGGGAGCTCGGGTGGCCTTGATGTCGTAGGCGGTGGGTGGTTGGACGAGCTCCACCTTGCACATCTACACTTTACGTTTACAACAGACACTTATGCCTGTCCGTGACGTGGAAGTTCCGGAATCCGATCGTGTTGGCTGAAAATTATGTAGAAGACATCATGTTCTCAAAAGATTTCCCCTACAGTGGTGAAAATCCCTCGCCACAAATATAGAATCCCCCACGAAAAGCGCAATTCCCAACAATACACAAGCTGTGACAATATTAAATAACAAATATAAAAAGAAATTCATGATATCATACTAGAAGCCTAACTAACGTATATGAATACCACTGCAGCTACTACCGCATTTCACTTGAAGTGCTGTATAGAGATGCATAACGTTAGAAGACGACTCAATGCTCGCTCGGAGTCAGAAACAAACAAAACACCAACGTGTCTCAAAGGACAGGAAGTGAACCACCTATAAAGAATTTTGGTCACCGGAATAGCCAGTGAAGCTAGATTCGACGACAGCCAGTGATGGGGAAATCAACTAGCTTCGAATCTGCAGAATATGTAGGGAAAAGGTTGGGCATGAATAAAAAGAGAAAAAAACGGAAACCAGGGTATTTGTATCGAGCGGGCAGCCCTGATCGTGAACCGAGTACAGAAGTAGGAGCGGAGGGGAAGTGGTGGCACCTGTACAAATATAGAGAGGAGTGGACAAACTTTCCAAAATGAGCAGGTCGAGATTGATGAGAGAGTTATTCAGGTTTCGAAATCTCGTCCAAGGACTGGGACAATCGAAACATAAAAGGTGCGAGTATAGGATCGAAGTGAATGGGAGAACTTGTGAAGAGAATTGCTTCGAACCTAGCCCTGCATGCCCATGAAGACTTCCTGGCAGTTCTCCACCAGGAACTTGAGGACATCATTCTTCTTCTGGACATCAGTCATCTCACGGGCGAGACTTTCAGGTCGCATGAGTGTGGGTGCAAAGACCACTGCAATATTTTGACTGGTCATCAAATTCTCTTCGTGGCGCTCGACCACGCGTCTGAGATGGAACACGAGGAACTCCAGGACGTCACGATGCACACGAGGCAGCTCGAGTAGACTCTTTTGCATGAGTTCAATTCGCGCAGACATAGGGCTAACCTCGGCAGAATCTATCACAAGTTCATAAACTTCGTAAGTGATCAGTGGGTTGGGAAGCTTTCGGAAATATTGCTTCAAGGTGGATGTGACAGCATGGATATCGAGGTCAGGGTCGGAGATATCGTAGTCGAATGGAGAGCGTTCAAAGCCCTCGCGAATAGTTTGGATGACTGAAGCAGCACCGGACTTGCGATAGATGCCTTCCATGTCCATGCCTGATTCTATGTGTTAGTATCACGAGCGACCAAATAACGCCCGACTGGACATACCTCGCAATTCAACTTCCTGGATACATCGCGTGACGATGGCTGGAATGATGCTCCTTTCGTGTTCCATACGAGCCTCAAGTTCGGTGCCGAAAAGGGCTGAAGATTATTAGCTTTTACTGACATCATCTTGAGTGATGGTACCGAGCACATACCATCAGCGGCAGCTTCTGCCAACACAGGGACGCTGTCAGCTTGTGACATCTTTCCTCCCTGTTTGCCTCGCTGGTTTCCAAAGAACCCAAAGCCTTGGCGACTCGGGTCTTGAGTCTGGGAACGTGTTATACCACCGCCACCCTCTTGTGCCTGTCCTCCTTCACTGGACATGAAGGCCCCCTTAAGACCCTTGACACCTTTGGCGACATTCTGTCCACCCTTCTTCCAGTTGAACTTGCGAGGTTGGCCCTTACGCATGCTGACAACCTGGGGGCCTGGCACAACGGTAGCTGTAGCAGGCTCGGAGTCCTCCGAAATGTGAGCAGTCGACACAGATCCCTGATACTCGTTGAAGGAAGGTTTCATCACTTCGATGGAGTTGGTCGACCTCTGTTTGTTGTGCGAAATGCCTAGACCGTTAGGTTGTGGTTGACCTTCCGTAGCTTTGTAGAGTTCTTGGATCTGGTGAACCAGCTGATTGTTTAACTCAGCTAGCTGTGCGTTCTTCATAGACAGTTGCTCGAATTCCTGGAAGCTCTTCTCCTTTTGAGTATTCAAGGCTTCCAGCTCCTCCGTCAGATCATTGCGCTTCTGCATAAGCTCTTCAATCTGCGGGGCGTATGAGTCTTTCAGTTTTTGAATGGACTCTGCCAGCTCGCGCAGCACATGGTTCGAGAGTTTGCCAAGATCCAATGGCCCATTGGCGCCACCACGCTTTTCAGCCTCCATATGATCAGTGAGAACCGTAAGCTCACGTAGAACGATCTCGCGCTGAGCATCAAGGACAACCATGGTAGATCGCTTCTCAGAAAGCTCAGTGTTAACTTGCTTGACAGCGGCTGCGGTGCGAGCAGCTGATTCCAGTTCTGAAACTCGTAAACGTTCTTTGCGCAGTTCGTTGCGAAGCCAAGAGATCTCTTCACTCTGTGATCCTGCGATGGGACTGCCGACATCTGTTCCGGCTATGCTGCGGTTGCTGGGCGATCGGGGGTTCTTGAGATCTTTGCTCATCCGCACACTCTTCTCACTGAAGCTTCGACCGTGGCGGACAGAGTTTGAGACACGCCGCAGGAATGACTCGTTATTTTGCCCAAGGGTGTCATCGCCACCAATGATGCGCGATAATTCTTCATCCATAGAGAAGTCACCTCCGCTATTATATCGCAGTAAGTTTGATGCGCCGGCGCCATCGTATTGGTGCGATTCAAGTGGTGATGTGTCCAAGGCCGTAGGTTGAATGGGCTGTCCAAAAGTGTCACTACGGAGCATGGGAGAGTCCCCGTGTTGCGATGAAGCAGAAGACGATCCGACCTCTTTTCTTGAAATTTGGTGAAGCTTGCTTTCAAGTGAATCGCCGCGCTTCGGCAAATGTGGCAAGCCGGATGGTTGAGAGCGAGGTGATTCCAATGAGCCATAGTCGTGAAGACGACGAAGCTCACTTGAGGAACGACCTGCACCCGAAGTAACGTTATCCATAGGAATGTGTCGTTTTGAGTCACTAGAGAATTCCTTTGATCTGCTGCTATCAGGGCTGGTAGGGCCAGACAGTTTACCCGCTTCCCTGAAGCTGATCGGTATATCGGATGAGCTGCGAGTAGAACCCTCCTTTGCAAATTTGGACGAATCGGAGATTGGTAATGGTGCTTTTTCGGGAGAATTGGCGTCGTTTCGTTCCCAACCCTTCTCCTGATACGCAATATGGGGCGGATAATTTTCCAAGGATGTTCGAGAAGTGGGTTCTTTCATATATTCACGGCCGTCGCGTGAGGCCCTGTGTGAGAATTCGGATTGAACTTGATTGAAGTAGTCGCCGGAAGGTTCCTGCCGTGTCTGCGAGTGACCACGGGAAGAATTACCCTCGGCCGAAGGATCAAAGGCAAGAGGAATCAATAATTCACCACTATCTGCGTCAGTGTTGCGTGGAATTGATTGACGACTGCCCCGGTATGTGCTGGAGGGAAGGAGAATATTATCTGTGTCAAGAAGTAAGTGAGAGTTCCAGAATGCAATGTTTATCTTTTTATAGATTCCGCAATCACAATAAGGAAATGCGGTGGCGACAATAGTGTGTAGAAGAATAGAGAACGGTGTATAGATCGCACGTTGTGATCAAGGACAATAGGTGACAAAATGTAGGCTGCGATGATTGTACATCTAGGCTGCAAAAAGAATTTCTTACCTGAATCAGCCTGCTGATTAGAAATTGAGCTTCCCGGTCTTTCATCGTTTAGATCGGGCATATCCGCCATTCTACTAGGGTCAGGCGTGCCAGGCATGCCTGTATACTCGCTGGTCTCCTCCTCCATTAATTGTGCTTCTTCGAGGAGGTGAGGGGGCAACGAGGGCAAGGACTTGTCCAGCTTCACATTAGGCCCCGCCGGTTTCTTCCCACTAGTGCCGCCGGCTTTCCGTTTTCTTCTTCGTGCCATTAGCGATTCGTGACATTCCATACAGAAAATACCCTGTGAAGTGCGCGCATAACGCAAGTTCTCAATCTTTCGCTTGCAGTTGCGGCAGCGGAAGCATTGCGCACAGAATGCCTGGTCTCCAGTCAAGATAGCTAAATCTTCGATCTTGTTATTGCAGGAGCTACAACTGTATGTGCAGTTACTGCATATAAGTGATCCATCGCCCAAAAGGAGTAGGTGCGCGTCCGAGTCAAGCAGAGTGCTGCATGTACTGCATCGGAAACAGTCGATGTGCCATCTGTTTCCAGCTATCAGAGGTTAGCAACATGAAAAAAATGGGGTTTTTTTTCAAAGAGTAATCAGCAGGTATCCGACATACCAAGCTCAAACGCTTTCCCTTCTTCAAGAGTCTGCCGCGACAATTAGTCAAGTTCCTATACGCCCGCTCTGCATTGTGCCTACCTCTCCACAGCCCTTGCACGGGTAGGACTCATCCTGGTCCATAGGAGACTCCGGGTAAGCTCCATGATTCTCCATCCTAAGATCCACTGTCCACCGCGCAATGTGTAAGGTGGACTATGGCTGTATTGAATATATAAGCCTGGCGAGGGCGCGCAGACTAAGTCCAAAATAGTGTGTATACGGGCGATTCGTGGTTGCTACGAAAGATCTCACTTGCAGTCACATATGCCGTTGGTGCAAGTTCCCTCAAGATCGTTCTTTTTGAGCGTCACCAGTGTTGGAAGCCGGAACTGCGGAAATGGGGACGTCGTTGCGAGCTTGGAGGGGTGAGATGCAACAGGGGGCTGAAAGAACGGCGAAGGGTGGCTGAACCTGCGGACTACCAAGGAGTTAAAAAAATATGATCCAACACCAGTTTTGAACGTCAGATATCGGTCCTCCCAAATAAGTTCTGAACCAAGACAAGCAGGGTTGACCACATATGGAGCAGGTCGGACCAGGATGATAGGGACGGCATTGTTTGCCTATGAACCAGGGATCAAGGGTATCAAGCTCTCAACGTACCAGGCCCTGCTAGCCGTGCGACAGATGTGTTTCAGGTAGATAATCGCGGGTGTTGCGACCGTTAAGCGCAACAGGCCAAGCGAAACCCCTCGCTGGCGTTGGATTTCTTGATTGAACCGACGGATGAAGCTCTGAGGCGAAAGGAAATGGAATCCGGAAGTAGAGAAAATAATTAAAAAGAAAAAGAGATATAAAAGTAATGAAACATGAGAGTTGAATTAGGGGGAGGGGAGGGATGAGAAAGGAGAGACTAGATGAAGGTTAACTTTTGGCTTTCTGCCACAAAAAGGTCTTCCCCACGTAACAACTGGCAACTTATGAATATCACATGGGCAATATGTTGATCAGATTAATTACCAATGCAATTTCCCTTCCTATCATTTAATCATTTGGTATTGTACGGAGTGCAAAGTACGTTGTAGGTAAATGCCCAATCTATTCTCGTCTACCTTAATTATACCGTACTTTGTCGCCCAGAACGTGCGGGCCTTCATTTCCCCATACAATGACCAATGAGGTTCTTGATACCCCTGAAATTCGTCCAATCTGATTTAATCTCCGGCAAAATTATAACAAAGCCAGCATGGAGTATGGAGTAGTCTGACCTATTATCATACTCTCCTAACAGCCTTAACCCAAAATGATTATTAAAGCCATCAGAAAAAGAGGCCCAAGCAATCTCTCAGCTTCTCCTCTTCGGATCTAAGCCATTCCACTAGGATTGCTCCATATATAGCACGGCTATTGACTCTCAAACACTTCTCCCACACTTCTCACACACACTATCTCCGGTCTTTGGTCCTTCATTTTCAGCCCTGCACATCGTGGTTTCACAAATAATCCGGAGTGTGGCTGAAGTCAATCACAAGTGCACTCCGTAGAGAATTTATGCTTTCATATTGTTCCCGAGCTGAATTGCAGTCTAGACACACTTATCCTATAGGCTTAGTGGCAGTACTTACCCCTGATCCTTCATATCTCAGCTCAAGCCTTACACGCTGTTTGGAAATCGTGAAACGGCTTGTATCACGTGGGAGTCCATCGGATTCAAGGGGAGTGGCTTGAGCAGTGGCTTGCGCACAACAGCTATTCTTTGACTGGGCTGGCTGAATGCTAGACGTTCAGTCTCTTTTTGCTACCCGAAAGGAAGTTAATGTCAAGATTGTTCTACCATTTCCTTTTACGGTGCTATATATGGAGCACTTCTGCGCCGGTGCTCTACACATTAATCTGTCCATGGCCTAACTTATCCTTTCAGACACTACGGAGTAGACTGGAAGGAGATAAAGTGTTAAGAATTCTCAATTTAGGTATTTGTCTCAGGGTGTGTCAAATCTATTTCTAATATTAACTTGCAATATACAAAGTACTGTCTAATCCCGGCCAAAAATACATTTCGATCCGGACATACAAACCAACGGCCTCGCAAACCAAATACATGATTGGTGATGGTTATCATGAATATCGTGAATATCGGTGTGCATTCCATACTCCATCTTGGCCACTAATTGACTAGGCCCACTTGCATATATCAATCTATCTGTTACGTACTCCGTGCTCCGTATTTGCTCCATTAAGAGATATACTAAGCACCTACAACAATAAACACAGTGGTTATCGTACAAATTCTGCAATACTATCAAGCTGTTCATAAAATGAGTAACACAGTCCAAGATTAATCTACAGAACCGCTCGCAACAGATGCACACTGTACGGAATAGTTGACTATGAACATGCTACATCTGACGGATCGGCACCAAGAGTGGGGTTAATACGCAGCCCAGAACACCTTCTCTCCCTACAAAGTATATTCCAGGCATTTTCGTCCTTGCAAATCCAGACATTAACAATTGGCATCCTGAAAGGTATGCCTAAAGAGCGAAAATTAAGATCAACGCATTTGAGCGTCCGAACTGGATGTGTGTTACGTGCAAGTGCCCTAGGGGAAACAAGCAGTCCCAGCCCCATTAATCCACAATCATTTGTTGATTTGTCTACAATTTAGAATTCGTCATGAAAAGTCCAACGAGGCTCTCCCGACATGTCAAAATCGCACGAATACCGGTGGGGAAAGTGATGGCTATGCGCAGGTGCCCAATTGGAGGACCCGTGCCTGGCATAAAGCTGGGAAGCCACATTCTGGCAATTAGACGTCAATTACTGGATATCTGGGCACAAACAATATAAAGCCCCACACACCCCTTCTGTGAATGTTATGGTTCGTCTTGTCGACCTAAGTCAGGATCATCTCAACTGGACCAAGCGCTGGCACTTGGGTTATTTCCCTACAAGTACGGCAGTCCAACGCATGCATCACTATGAAGATCCATTCTGGAGTCAGCTGTGCCTGAAATTTGTGAAGAACAACCTGCAGTCCATCACGCAGCAATAGCAATAGGTGCCCGGCATCGTCAATTTGAAGAGGTTCAAACAAAACAAATCGAGGATCGAGAAAGTCTGTTGGCTCTTGCCCATTCTTCCAAGGAGAAAATCACCTTCGAAATAATCTTGCCCGAGAGGGCCGAGTTGCAATCACAATGATTCAGTGCTCGTATCCTACATTATTTTGACGATGCTAGCCCTCTTCTAAGGAGACGTCTTTGCCGCCGGCAGTCATTTTCTATCTGGATTCAGGCTGTTTGAGGAATGGGAAGTTGTCGACTATGAAAAGAAACTCAATGGCCAAACTCTGAAGGAGGCTTTTGGCCAGGTTCACGTATATTTTCCAACATGTGAGGACCAAGGAATTTTGTTGAGGATCAGCGCCAGATTTCCCACGAAATTGCTGAAATTAGCATTACTATATCGCGGGAAATTGACGATATTGAAGTCATGATGGTCGTTGGGTGACAGCGAGTGAGAAGTCACCCAAGGCCGGGGGGGGGGGGGGGGGGGGGGGGTGTTCATTGGGGCGCCAAAGTG
>KZ108084.1:651-42496 GCA_002116305.1 Penicillium italicum | reverse complement strand
CCTACAAGTTCACTCATCAGCCATGGCGAAGTGAACTCACGTGGATTCTAGAGAATGGAAATATCTTGCAACGACACCCCAATACGCCGAACTTGCTTGAGTTATGGAGTTTGGTTCTAAACATAAAGCTGGCTTTTGCCAGCTGTCACGATCTTCGAGAGGCGGAGATCATAGTAAAGTCAACCAACCCGAGTAGCTAGAGTTCAAACAATTGATGCTGTATTTCATGAAGCTTTCTTCAG
This sequence comes from Penicillium italicum, assembly GCA_002116305.1. Lineage (NCBI taxonomy): Eukaryota > Fungi > Ascomycota > Eurotiomycetes > Eurotiales > Aspergillaceae > Penicillium > Penicillium italicum. Next base: position 42,254 of record KZ108084.1, on the reverse strand, counting down.
CATGACCAGTTAATTATGAGGTGTTCACTCGAGAAACAAAGCATCCTTGCAGTTGTATATCATCTCGGAAATCTTTCGCCGCTCCCGCTTTCCCCCCACTTTGAAAAAATTACGAATCAGCGTTGCCCCTCGCACCTCGCTTCTTCTTTCATCTCTCCTACGTTTTTCGCCTTAACGTTTACTACAAACTCAGAATTCAACATGGGTGTCGAGAGAAAGATTATTACACGTGGTAACGGCTCTGACTCGCCTGCTTCGGGCGATAAGGTCTCTATCCACTACACGGGATGGATCTACGATGCTAAGAAGGCCAACAAGGGCTTCCAGGGCAAGCAGTAAGCTGACTGTCATATCCTGGGGCCATTTAGCTTGTGGCTTAAGTATTCTAAATATTAATTATCTATACAAATAGATTCGATAGCTCCAGAACCCCCGGACGTGGCGTTTTCAATGTTCAGATTGGTGTTGGGCAGGTCATCAAGGGTACCTATTCCATCCTCTTCTCTCTTTTTTCGTCTCCATGGAATCTTTCCTATGTGCAACGATATAATTCATTGTCTTGTTACACTTGAAATTGAATGCTAATACGGAGTACTTTCTGCTTGATTAGGTTGGGATGAGGGTGTCATGCAGATGACCCTGGGAGAGAAGTCAACCTTGATCATTTCACCGTGAGTAAAGTCAATATCGAACAAGAGGAGGTTGGACCATTACTCACAATTTTTCTCAGGGACTACGGCTACGGTGACAAGTAAGTGAACAGACTAGACATACAGGCGATTACTACATACGCCGTGACATGCGTCAGTTGAAAGTATTCCTAACATTCTTCTTCCACACAGGGCGGCTGGCAAGATTCCTGCAGGCTCTACCCTGATTTTGTAAGTCATTGCAAGAAAATACTAATATCGGGAAACTAACTATTTTGCAGCGAGGTCGAGCTCCTTAAGATCAACAACAAGAGCGCATAAATAAGCAATCGAATCACGCAGACCGGACAAGCATGACATTATGAGTTACATTCATTGCCATATTGCCCACTTTGCCACTTCCTTACAGTAAAAGCCAATCTTATCCTTACTTGGATTGCGGTTCGTTGTAGAATATTGGTAGGGGAAGCGTAGAGTCTAGGTGATAGAGCTCAGTCAACCTCAGGAAACACCCACCCTAGCATTCAAGTAAGCTCATGGTAAGTTAAAGGATAAATTTCGTCAAAATTCGTTAAGAGATGTATGTACAGATGCTACATGCTATACAGAACAAAAGAAAGCAGAGGGCAGACGGACCACCTATAGACGGTGTTGAACGGGTGACTCGGGCGCCGGGATTGGTTCCGAGATGTTCTCAGTAGGCTCATCCCAGCGCAAGATACGAGCCATCTTGTTATACGAGTCCATACCGCGGCGAGCGTGATCGGCGGGAACAAATGGATCGGTCTCGCCGAGAGTTCGGCTAAAGAGTTCAAGAGAAACCCATCCGCGGTAGCCGAGATCTTCGAAGAAGACGCGAGCGACATCCACAATAGGCAGATAACCACCGCGCGATTCCTCAAGGGGAAACAGACGGGCATTGCGGGACCAGCTCATGCGGACAGGCTGTCCAGCAACATGGAAAGGATGATTTTCATCCAACGGTGCGGTAAGACGCTCACCGTCAACAAGCTGAACATAGAAAATCTTGGCTGGGTCGATATTGGCAGTGCGCAGACGCTGTAACGAGGCAGCCAGGTCCGCAGCTGCATTAGGTGTGCAACCCGAAGGAGCAGCAGGGTCGGCATATACACGACCGGCAATATTGAAGGAATCAAGACAGAGACCAAAGTTGCGACGGTCGACATCACGGACCACCTCCCATGAGGCCTCCCAGGTGTCGATATGGTCGCCCCAGCAGAGAGCCTCATAGACAAACCGGAACCCAGCACCGGCGCCCAGGTCGGCCAGGCGCTGGAGATCACGAACAATGACAGTGCGGTCGCCAGTGGTCCGAGCAGCACCGGTCTTTGGGTCTGGGCCTAGGAAGTTCGAGGGAATCTGGATCATGTCTGTGCCCAGCGCCCGCGCCAGGGTGAACCATTTAGGGAGCTTCTCATTGATGAGCCGGTCTGATTCGGCGCGGTCGATGAGACCCTCGTACATGGAAAATGGCTGCAGGCAAATAATGGTCAGGCCCAGGCGCTTGCACATCCGCCGTGTTGCATTTGCGGCTTCGTGGTGATCACCACCAAATACACGCTGCGCATAGCAGTCTAGGTCGTCGAAGAAGAGTTCAATACCCTTGAAGCCGTGGTCTGCCGCTTGCATGAGCTTGCCGGGTAGATCGTGTACCCAGGGCCGGCCTAGGGACATTGAGGCGATACCGGGGCGGTTGAAAGCCATTTGGAAGTTATGTGAATGGGTGATTATTTTCTATGTCGATGTCATAAGATTCAGAGATGATTTTGTTCCAAGCTTTCTTTTTTGGGGGGAAGTTAAGCGGAGAGATATTGAGGGAATGAGAATGTCTTCAAGGTGGATGACCAAGGATATTAGGGGTTTTCTAGATTATCAAGAGGGAAGACACCAAGACGATTGCGACAAAACATTATCCCTTTTAGTGCCCTCTGTGATTGAACGTTTTCCCTGGTCTGCTATGATTCGTGCCTTGATGACGAGCCCGAACCTGATAGAGCAGGTCACATGGCCGGGTAAACACTACTCCTTTTTCGTTTTCCCGCCAGTTCCACTTTCTCTCCACGATCAACTACACTGTTTCACTCACATCGCGGAGTTTTGCTCCCTCAAAATACCTTTCCCGTACTTATAAGCAAAATACCCGTAGGTACCCAGAGATACCCGGCAAGATATTTTCCGCATGGGTCCGGACATGATCGGAGAACCGGCGCCGAATTGTCGATGCTACTCGGAATCCGGGGCACTGACACACTTCCCGCAACTAAGAGGCACACAAAAACCACCAGACTGAATCTCTGCCTAAGCTCTGCAAGTTCTAACATTGAGTTTTGAATAAATTCAATTCTTCCAGACCTGAAGTTTGCTTCTCAACCCTCAACCAGCAAGCACTATGCCCATCAAAGTTGCAATTATCGGCGCAGGACTCATTGGCCCTCGTCACGCACAATCCGTAATCTCAAACCCCTCAACAGAGCTAATTGCCCTTGTTGATCCAATGCCAACTGGCGTAGCAACCGCATCTAACTTCAAAACCAACTACTACTCCTCTGTGGCCTCACTACTTGCGTCCGCCCACCGACCCGACGCAGCAATCGTCTGCACACCAAACCACACGCATGTCCTAGTCGCAAAGGAGCTCCTTGCAGGTGGAGTCCACGTTCTCCTCGAAAAGCCCGTGAGCGATACCCTGGAAACCGGCCGCTCCCTACTGGAGTTTGCCCAAGCTCCAGAGCGCGCCCACCTCAAGCTCCTAGTTGGCCACCACCGCCGCTTCAACCCCTACGTGCGAGCCACGAAGGCCGTCCTGGATGCTGGATCTCTCGGCCGCCCCATTGCTATCAACGGTCTGTGGACCTTGTTTAAGCCAGAGGCATACTTCGCCCCGCCAAGTGACTGGCGCGCATCGAACGAGCGCGGAGGCGGTGTCATCCCTATTAACTTTGTCCACGACATCGACCTCATGCACCACTTCTTTGGACCTATTGTGCGAGTGACAGCAGAGCGCACGCTGCCACAGCGCCCAAGCCTACCACACAATGCCGACGAAGGCGCCGCCCTGACGCTGCGTTTTGCATCCGGTGTTGTGGGCACATTTTTGGTCTGCGATGCGACGCCATCGCCGCATAACTTTGAGACTGGCACGGGCGAGAACCCACTCATCCCGCGGTCGACGACCGGTGGTGACTCAGACTTCTATCGCATCTTTGGCTCGGACGCTTCGCTCAGTGTGCCGGACCTGACCCGCTGGAGTTATGATTCCTGCCCCGAGAAGAGCTGGAATTCACCATTGACTGTCGATCGGATTCCGCTTCCAGATGATAAAGCGCCATTTGATCTGCAGCTCGCGCATTTTGTTGATGTTATCAAGGGTGACGCTGTTCCTAGCTGTACTGGCGAGGAAGGGTTGCGTGCGTTGATTGTTTGTGAGGCTGTTCAGAAGGCCATGCGGTCGGGTCAGCCCGTGGATATTGACGTTAACTTGTTGGCAAGATCGAATGATTAGCAACATACTGACATGGTTTTACTAGACATAGTGAGGCGCGTGCGTCTATTTGATCTTCTTACGGTTTTTCGAAAATGAACCCGAAAAGGACGGATGAAAAAGACACAAGGGGTACGTTCATTCATTTGCTTCTTTACACTCGTTCTGCGATGTGTATATAAACAAGGCAGTTCTAGTACACCAAGTTCACAATTTGGGCAACCCGAACTCATTCTAACAACGAATTGGCGCTTCGTCCGACAAAGAAAACGACAACAAGTTAAAAGACCACACTGCAAAGGTCACCAACAGGGCAAGGATTCACCATCGCATGGTTCAATTGTACTTTGGCTGAGCCGCAGTGTCCTCGACTTGCTCAGGGCGCACCTTGCACATGTCAATGCCGGCAGCCTCGACGTCATGGCGGAACCGCTCCTCATCCTCACGCAGCTGGGCAACCATCTGCCCATGGGCACGCCACACGGGCTTAATGTCGAACAGCTGTTCCATGCTCTCAAGAGGAATGCCCTTGGTCTCAGGGACGAGAAAGTACACGAAGACGATGGAGCAAATCATCAATGATGCGAAAAAGAAGTATACACCATACCCCATGGCTGTGAACATCTGCGGGGTGAAGCGCGAGATGAGGAAGTTCCAGAGCCAGTTGGAGCCGGCCGCGCAGGCCTGCGCCAGGGAACGCATGTTGGGGTCGAACATTTCCTGCAAAGGCTGTTAGCACTGTTTCAAGACTCATGGATTGAATGGGCACTGGAGTAATGTTCCAATGCCAGAGGGGCTCAAATTTCCGGGATACTTACTGAGTTGAGGACCCATGGGGTACCGTTCCAAGTTGGAGTATAGAAGACCGTCCACAAATAGAAGAAGAACATGGCTGCGATACCACCGCCGCTCAAGGAATCGCTCTTGTTCTTCTCGGGTTGGGCAATCTTGATGTACGCCCCGACAATCCACAAGCAGACGGAGCCACCTGCTGCACCAATCAACAACAGGTTACGGCGACCAACGTGATCAATCAGCCAAAGCAGCCAAATGAAAGTCACCACAGTCTTCACTACACCGAAGATTCCAGTGGTGAACAGACTCGTGTTGGTGCCCCTGACGCCAATCTAGAAGCATTGTTAGCATCAGTCATCAAGGCCCAAATGGATCGCAACAAGGTGCGACTTACCGATTTGAAGACAGTCGGACTGTAATAGTTGATGGCATTAATGCCAGATCCGTTCTGCCAGAAGAACAGCGCGCTTCCGAGGAACAGACGCCACATAACCTTCTTGTTGGTTCCGGCCGCCTTGAAGGGTTTCCAGAAACCAATGCCAATGCTACGGCGCTGTTCCTCCAGGGCTTGGTCAATGGCACCAATTTCCTCGATCATGTATATATCGTCCTCCGGCAACTGGCGGATCCAGCAGAGATTCTTGATTGCTTCCTCGCGGCGACCGCGTCCAAAGAGCCAACGAGGTGATTCCCGAATGAAGTAGCCACCAATGAGCAAGAGACCGGAAGGAATCAACTGAATAGCAAAAGGAATGAGCCATTGCTTGTGGCTAGGCTCCATGGTCTCGTCAACACCGAACTATTAGTAGTGTGTTAGCATTCACAAGACACGGTGAGCACAAACTACAGAGGGAAAACTCACATTGATCCAGAATCCTACAAGACCACCAACCTGCCAGCCCAGCTCATACACACCGACCAATCTACCGCGAATAGCAGGAGGGGACAATTCGGAAATGTAGATTGGGGTGATGTTAGAGCCTGCTCCGACACCAATGCCAGCGAGAACTCTGCCACCGTACAGGAGGCCAAGTCCTCGATCGCCATTAGCACCAAGCATGAGACCGGCACCGATGGTGAAAATCAAGCCAGCGGCCAAGAGACCAATCCTACGACCCCAGAAGTGACCGATGGGATAGGCGAAGAAGGCACCAAAGAAGGCACCAGCCTGGTAGCAGGAGACGATGTTGGCGCTGATCAGGTTTTTGGTAGGATCAGACATCTTGTCGAAGTGGAACTCGCTCTTGAAGGAGTCAAGAGAGAGCGTAGTGCCGATAAAAGCACTGTCATAGCCAATCATGCAGGATGTGCATGAGGCCACCGCTGCCAGGAGATAGATTCTCCAGTTGTAGACCACGCTAGGCGTGGGCCGGTCCTCGACTAGCTTCAGGATAGACATGGTGGCGGTTCAATATAGAAGAAGAAGAATTGCAATAGCTTTTATGACCGGATGACCTTGATTCCCCACCTAGCAACAATGCTAGGTGCAGAGAGGCAGTAAGATGTACGTCCGAGGAAGGACGATCACCACGTATGAACGTGGATGAGATGTAGGTGCAGGGTGCAAGGGAGAAAAGGGAAGAGGAAACCAAAAATCAAAGGCCACACCCAGTTTTCTGATGCAGAATAGCGAGGGCAGACAAGATCTAAATAGGTTTGAGCCCCGGACTGTTGATTTGCCCTTGCTAAAATAGAGGAGAGAATCCGGGGTTTGAAAAAAGGGGAAGAAAACGTGGGGATGCGGAGTCGGAGAAAGATATAGCGCAGGTAGTCAAAATTTCATGCCAAAGTAAAAGAAAGCCAAGGCGCGGGAAAACGAATACTCTGAGTTCTTCTAAGCACGTTAGGACAATTGCTCTTTGTCGCCTCTTGGCACCTCTAATATGGCTTACCGCCAAGAAGAATGAAATTGATTCAGAAGAATGTGCAAACTCTGCCTACCAAGATGTTAAATTGTGGGGATCCGATGCCGCTTGGAGAAGTGGGGACTTCCCCAGCGAGTTTCCATAAGCCGCGACAGCATGCATGGCAAGATTTATCTGGGGTACCCCGGAGGCAACGCAGTGCACGATCCAGCGTTTTAGTGTGAAATGCCGAAAGACAATTGGTCTGATTGGATAAATTGAAATGGATCCTTGAACAGGGGGGGGGGAAACGGCCAATGATCGATTGATAGACATGGGAGGCGGGGAAAAGCCTTTTCCCGGGAGCTTAGGGAGAGATGCGGCCACCCAGAATCCGTTGGTGACAGTTTGCCAAGGCATTAATCTATTCACTGATTATCATTCAAGATACCCACGGTCTTTTTTTGGCTCCGGTAGAGTTTCCCGTGTGTCATAACAAGTTCCCCATGGGGTATGGGTGGTTGTAGTGGGAAATCATTCAGCCCGGCAGATGTTCTTTAGTGGCGCAGAGTCAACAATGAATCATCCAAATTTTGCGACCAAGCTGAATAGGTGGAACAACAAAATATTTCTCCGTCCAGCTGCTCATCGTAAATTTTACAGATGCTCTGGTGAATGAAATACCTGGAAGCCTTTCCTGGACAGATCCCTGATGACCGTTGATCTATTAGGATGTGAGTGATACAAAGTGAATAAAAGACCAAGCAGTGAGACAAAGTCCATTTCACAAATTATGCCTCTTTCCGCTTTCTGCCGTATGCTTATGAAATTGAGAAGGCGGGCAAAATATCTGCATCAATGCAGAAGTCATTCTATTTTGGAGAATAGCGGCCGTAAAGCGGCAAGTCCGCACATAAGTCAGAAGGGGGAATGTAATCGAAGAATAGCAAGTAATAGGTCGATGGCAGTGGGTAGAACTCATTAATCTGTTTCGTCGTCAAATTCAACATAACATGGAGCAATTGATGTTAGCGATGGCTAAAGTTGTCTTACCGCTGTGGATTGACAATGTACGATGTAGTACAAGTGCAAGGCCGAAGGTTACGCCCACACCCCTTGGCTTCGTTCTGCTACTTCTGCATACAATGGCCAAGAAATTGTGATTTCATTATTTTGTTAAAAATTTTGTAATCAAATTTGGAAGTCAGCCCAAAATGGCTGCTTTGCCTCGGTTCAACCTTTCCCCGGACAAAAATGTACTTGGCCTGACATTCATAAAAGCGGCGGCAGCTATGCTTAAAAAGGAAAAGCCCCACCCGGCAGAGGGAATATCCCATAGCATCTCGCACGTATGGCGAGGCTAAGTATTTTCCGTCCGAATTTCGGAGTTCAACTTATAACATTGTTGGCTCTCCCTCTCTGAAATCGGCATACCAAAGCAGAATAATACACACAATTCATCATGTCCGTCACAGAAATCAACCAAACACCCCCAGAAGAGCCCATCGCCATCCCCTCCAACCGCGATGGCGTCGCCTATCTGTACGGTCACCCCCTTCTGAACTCACTCTCTCCACCTCTGCACCAGACAGTCTACAATGCGCTCGGTCTCAACTGGACCCAAATCCCCCTGTCCAGCGTGTCTGGTCCATCAGATACATACCCTCCCCCTTACACACGGTCGCCGCCGATTGAAAAATACCTGGCATCGATCAAGTCCAATCCCAAGTTCGTCGGCTCGTCCGTGACGATGCCTCACAAGGTCGCCATCATGCCATACCTAGATGATCTCACCGAGCACGCCCGTCAAGCCGGCGCCTGCAACACCATCTTCATGCGTGACGACCCAACAACTGGCCAGCGCCAATATGTCGGCACCAACACCGACTGCGACGGTATCCGGGAAGCCCTCACACAAAATGCACCTGATCCATCACGCTTCCGCGGCCGGCCCGCACTCATCATCGGCGGCGGCGGCACTGCCCGCACTGCCATCTATGTTATGCGCCGCTGGCTCGGCTCCAGTCGCATCTACATTGTCAACCGCGACGACGCCGAGGTCGCCGCCATCCTCGAGGAAGACCGTCGCCGCAACCCTGACCCCAATGCCCAGGCTCCTCTCATCGCTGTCACCGACCCTGCCGAGGCTGCCCGTCTCGAATCCCCCGCGGCTATCGTCTCCGGTATCCCCAACTACCCCCCGAAGACTCCTGAGGAGCTGCGCTCTCGCGCTATCATCGAGGCTTTCTTGGGTACTGCTGCCGATGCGGACAAGCAGGAGGGTGTCATCTTGGAGATGTGCTACCACCCCACACCCTGGACTGAGATCGCTCACCTGGCTTCTGCCGGTGGGTGGAAGGTCATTCTCGGCTCTGAGGCTCTGATCTGGCAGGGTCTTGAGCAGGCCCGTCTTTGGACTGGGAAGGATGTCATCGGTACCCCTGGCCTTGTGCAGGAGGTTAAGGACCTTGTTGCTAAGACCATTGCGGAACGGGAATCTGCAAAGTCTAGCCTGTGATTTTGTTTTTATGATCATGTTTTCGATGTTTAAATCGTTGCATATAGCGCAAAGTGGTCGCCAGTTGCATTGTCTATATCTAAATGGATGGCGTCTCTGTTTTTGAAATACCAGTCACTCTGGATTTACCAAAAGGTTAATAAAATATAAATTTGTGCATCTCTTCAGACGTCACAGTAAAAGCGGTTCAAGCTCCAGGGCGTGAGTATTCCAGGGTACGGACTCGGCGCCAGACTTCGCGTACTGTCCGTTCCTGTGTTTCACGGCCTGTTTCAGTTTCAGATGGACCGGCGGGTCTGGAAAGTCATTAGCAAGATCCAACATAAGTGAAACAATTTAAACTTGCCTAATAGCCAAATACAATCTGCTGCCGAGTCGGACATCCTCGATTGGCGCTGTAGCCACATCCTCTGGGGGGTTAGCAGTGGTCATAAGTCCACCAGCCTCCAAAAGAATGGCGGCACCGGCAGCGATGTCCCTGCAATAGTTAGAACCAGGGTAACTAACTCCAAGTCTCCAAGATATTCAAAAGGTCAAAACTTACCACTCCCAACAACCTCCCTCCCACCAAATATCAAATGAACCCATGGCAACATACGCGAGATCGAGCGTCGCACTGCCTAAACTGCGCATACCATGCACCATGCCACCTTTTCCGTTCCTGTTGCCCACCTCCGCGGCCATGTTAACAAAACTCTCAATTTTGCGTTGCATATTTCCATCTGGAATATCGCGACGGTCTTTACCCCATTCGCATGAAAAGATACATTGAGAAGGGGCATTGGCGGGCATAGGTGGAATTGGGTTGTGGATGAGCGGAAGGCGGCGAGTCTCGTTTAGCCAGGCCCCGCGTCCGCTGCAGGAGGACCAGAGCTGATCTGTGAATGGGGCATAGACTACACCAATTATTGGCTTGTGTTCAACGATGAAGCCGATTGAGACGCAGAACATGGGGAAAATATGTGTGTAGTTTACGGTTCCTGTGGGGTGATTAGTAAAGTGTCTTGCGATGAATGCCGGTTTGAACCCGTAAACGATTCGACTGTTTATGGTACTGGAGGTGTAGATTTACCATCTAATGGGTCGATGCACCATGTTGGTTGCTCGTCAATGAGGTAGTCGCGTGACTGGCCTTTGGCATATGCCTCCTCGCCGAGAAATCTAGGGGCTTGTCAATTTTATTGCCAGTGTGTTGTGATCAAGAAAAGACGAACTTGTGAGACGGATATCTGGCCTCGAGGGCGCTCCTGATGAATACTTCAACGTCTGCCAAGTAAAACCGTCAATGGCCATGTCCGATGTGCCTTATCAGCTGCGCCGCCTTACCTTCGTCCGTCTGCGTCACAATGTCTACTGCATTTTCCTTCTCGTCAAAGGTATTAGAGGAGCCATTGGCGCCTGAGATACGCTGGTCGACACGCTCCATAAGCAGCTTGCCTGCCTTGCGGCCCAGGTCTACTGCGAAAGCGTATATCTCATCCAGCTCATCTTGGGAGAAGGGTCCGACGGCCATGGTGGAACGGGCGAACAGGGATGTGCGGGTACAAGAGATGTATCAAAATAGGTTGATATAAGGGAAATACTCCAGGTTTGAAGGGGAATTTAGCTCCTTTTGAGTCATCCGGAAAATTGGAGGTCTGAAATAACCGCCACTAGCCGACTTCGGGAGTTTCCGAGTTATCGAGATGTTTCCCCACTTTATGAAGACTTTATAGCTTCAAGGATATTACTTGACATGCCTTTAACAGAAACGAGCAAGTAACGTATATTGCGATGTATTGCTGCCCAGCTTGACTCGCTACGAATACATCTGCTCTATGTAGTACAAGTCATCTGAAGAATCAGCGTGACATAATATGTGCCCTTGTTGGAGGGAAATACATCATGATCTATCTATGTACCCATATTCGTTTATATCTGTGCCTCAGACCGATGCTTCTGACTTCTCTCGTTGATATTAATCTTTCTCGCAATATAGCCATGCTCAATGTATCTCCTACTTCTAGAAGCCCTAAGACCACTGCAAACTCGAATAATCGGCCGCTCAAGCGACCTTGTCATTTCCATTTTTGGTAGTCTTATTGGCAGTCTTTGTAGAAGTCTTTTTTTGTACACATTTTGCCTCCTTGCATGTTAGCCCCAAAACTTAGAATGTAGGCTGTAAAAGGGTGTAAAATGTTTAACCAGACTTTTCTATATGATTTAAGTATGCGGTTTAGGATTCACGAATTAAGAGTTTGACCATCGAAAAGTGGTTACGATTTTAGATTGCATTAAGTAGTAGATGTGCAGTAGCGACAATATACTGCCGCGTCCTTTTTGTGGGAGAAGACTAAAAGGATGCATTGCGCTCCTAACTAGGGAACTAAAACCATGAAGGTCAGGGTTTAGAGGGCTATCGGCCCATGCACACTCCGACGGTCACAAAAGGCACGATATCAGGGTCCTTCCAAGCGGTAGGCTCTGCCCAGCATTCAGTCTCCAACCGGCACAGCCGTAGATCAGCCCGCGGGGGCCACGGTGCCCGCCGACCAGTCCCCCTGTAATGCGCCGCCTGAGAATTCGCCATAGCATGGATTGGGCAATGTCATTACTGGCGGCATTTTATCATCATTCATGAGAGCAGCTGACGATATTCAAGTCGGTTGCCCGTCCATTTGCTGTAACCTGTCTTGTATGGTTTCATGGTCATTATTTCCCTCATCGTCTTTATATTCTTGAAGCACAATGCTCCGCATAACGCGCCGGGGAGCGCGGCGGCCGGTGAACAGTTCGAACTGAGCGAACCCTTGCTCTGGCAGAACATCAAGTCCATCCAGGGCTACCCAACCACGATGGGATAGAGCTCGAGTTTGTTTCATGAGAGGGGTATTGAGGGGCTTGTATGCCAGCTAAAGACATTGGTTAGGGGTAAAGCGTCATCATTTGAGGCTGGTATAGAAGAAAAGTGTAAACTTACATCAACAACAACGCCACCTGTCGGGCTTTCTAGCCATTGTGCCGGCAGACGGAAGTTGGGTGCTAGATTGTCGCCAATGCTATGGGCCGGAATTCCCGAGACAACAATGGTCGGCTGCTTGAAGTCTGCAGGCCAGGGGTCGGATAGGGAATTAATAATGCGAACTGTGGGACGGCCAGACCCGCCGGCCTCTTTTGAGTGGAGATCTTGTCGGTTGTAGTGATGGGCAAGTCTCTCCGCATTGACGAGTGTACGGTTGTAGACAAAGATATTTTGCACACCAAGATGGATCATGGAGTAAATTGCAGCACGGGCCATCCCGCCAGATCCAATGACAAGACCTGTGGATGACGAACGCACCGCATTTGCCGGAGACAAACCGCGGCGAATGCAATTGCAGATTCCGATCCAGTCGGTGTTGTCACCGTGGAGGCCCTTAATTGGGCCGGCACGGCTCTTTTGGAGAAAGACTGAGGATTCTTGAAGGCGGGTGTCATCCAGGTCATCAAGGTTGCGGATTGGGATGAGGGTATTGACGGCACCGATGGCTCGGGCATGCGCAGACATCGAGTGCAGCAGAGGGATACACTCTGTTTTGTACGGAAGACTGACACTTGATCCACCGAAGTATTGATTTTCCACAAGGTCATTTAACCCTCGCAGAGTAGGTGATTGGTAAATGGAGTATTTGTGCGGCAAACCACAAATTTTGAAAGCTGTGTTGTGCATCGCGGGCGACATACTGTATGTTGTGTTGGCGCCAAAGACGAAGAATTGCATAGGGTCCAAGGCAAATGAGCTATAAAGCGCCTTCTGTACTTCGCGGGCTGTGATATATGATCGTAGATGAGTTGGAAGTTCCGTTATTAAGGAGGGGTGTGTGACTGGGGAGAGGATAGGGTTGAAGCATCGAGACATGCGACCAAGAGGGCCGGTGTTATAGGCGATCAAAGAAAGACCAGCAACAGGCAGACTTTGGATACGATGGCGAAATCTTTGCACGGCGAGGTTGTCTTCAGGTGTCTCGGCTGGTTGGCATATTCGGACTATATCGCATCCAAGGCTTTTGGCCCGCTCATAAACTTTCATGTACTCATAACCATCCCAGCCACCTGGCAGAGGATGGAAGGCTTCGAAGTGGCCAATGATTCTGGTTCGCCCACTTGCAGAGATGATCTGGGAAATAATGTTGTCATCGCGAGTGAGATCTACTGTGAGGAAACCGGTAGAGAGCCGCAAGCCATGTCGGACGAGGTTTAAGTAGGTTTCATCAGAACATCTCACGGGAATTTGACTAGGAGACAGAGATCCAGTGCAGGTGGTATAGCTCTCCACATGATATATCAAAGGCACAATGATGTTTCGACGAATGATTGCTACCGCCTGGCTGATACTGTCCGCAAGACTTGAGCTGAGGCCTGGCTGACCAGAAGAGTCTGTCACGTCGACTGCCAGTTCGAAGGCATCGGCGGTGAATTCCAGCTGCTCAATATCCATACCCTTCTCACATACCCTAGAAAACGGTACTGATACTGCGGAAGTGTACATACGAGTTTCAACGGGCAACAGCGATAGCGGGAAAGATGCATGCTGGCTGTTAAGTTCTGCAATGTCACCAGTGATAAAGGCAATGAAGCGAAGAAAGTCTCGCTGGACTCGTTTCAACGTTAAGAACGGAATTGGAGTATGTGATCTTGGTTCTGTTCGGTGTGGCGGTGATGAATCATCGCTATCCTTGGATAGATCCTCACTTCTGGCCTCTGATAGATTGAAAAACTCGAGGTTCGAGCACCCTCGATATATCGGGCCTGACAATTCTAGGAAATGTCGCACCTTTGGTGTATCCCACGCTTTGAGATAAGACTGGATGCTCTCTGGATCTCGAATGACGTGGATAACAGGATGTGTCTCCGCAAATTCCTTAAGAAGTCTTTGGCCGTTGCGTTCCATCGACCCGGCCCCACACGCAATTACACATCCCTCTTGGTTGTCTGCTAGCATCGACTCAAAGACCCGGGCCTCTTGTTGCCGGTAGACGGATCCATCATTTTCCTTTTTGAACACAGCACGGGAACATCCCACACTTTGTTGGAAGTAGCGGTCTGCATCGATCAATCTTCGTCCGGATGTCGCTGCGAGGATGACCGCCAGGCTTGACTTCCCTGTGCCACGGATTCCGATCAATACGATGGATGCATTTGGGCTGAAGGTGCGTGGAGTTTGAAGATGGCCATGTTCAAATGGTACCGGGGATCCGTGGTTTGATTGTAATTCTCTCAACAAGGGTAGACGATAATCTCCGGATGCTTCTCTGTGTCCACTCGATCGACGAGAAGAGGGTCGGGATGAAGCCTGGATAGTAGAAGAGGTAATGGCGCTTGAGCTGTACTTCCGAGACCGGTCATCTAAAATCTCAACCTCGTGAAGCTTTCGTTTCGGTGGGCGCACCAACATGGACATGGCGTACTGAGGGTCCCACGTGCGGGAAATAAGATCAGGAGCAGGGTAGTTGAGGACCCATTACCGCAGACGGGGAGGTAGAATTGAGGGCCGAGGGTGTTGGGATATACGTGTATATAGAGGATCCGGAGATGTGGAGGGAATGAACCAAAATGGCTAAGCGGCCAAGTTTTGCGGGGGAAAATATTCTTAGAAAGCGCGCGGGTCTGATCCAATGGACGTTCCAAGGTTATTACATAAGGCGGACGAACACTCACCCGGGGACTTACGGTTTTCCTCTTCCCCGTGGGGGATATGCGCTCAGATACGAACGTGAAAAACAGCTGGGGAAATTATCGAAATTGCTGTGGCTTGGTCTGAATTGCGCCGCTAGATTTCACAAAAATCAGCTTCGAGTTTAAAGCCTAAAGCCCAGTCTATACGCGATTACCTTTTGCGAGACAGTGACTGGCTCACCGCTAGCCGGGTATTCCAACCTTCACCGGAAGAACCTTGCAAGCACCTGATCATTGTGCTGCATCTACCCTCAACATCACGCTTCGGTTCCCAAAATACCTCCCCGGCGGCGCTAACACACCTCCAGTAGGGTACACTTTCATGGCGTAGTCGCCGGCTCGCTCGCCCGTGCAGTCGCCCGTCGGCAGTAGATTCATCAATATCACTTTACAGGAGCATGCGCCCAGATCCTGCAAGTGGATAGCGAAATCGATCACCATGAGCGCTGAACAGCGCCAGGTCGCTGGCGCTAGCAGCAAAACCAAACGACAATGGACCGACCCAGAACATGATGGGAAGGCGATGGGGGAACCGAAGCGTCAACGAGTCTCACGCGCTTGCGATAGTTGCCGGACGAAAAAGGACAAATGCGACGGACTACGGCCAGTTTGCTCGACTTGTGCAACGCTCGGCCGACCCTGTACCTACAAGGCCAACCCAAAGAAGCGAGGCCTGCCCACAGGCTACATTCGCTCGCTGGAGTTGCTTTGGGGGCTAGTCTTCCAAAAGATCCAAGGCAGTGAAGATGTCATGCGAGCTTTGATGCGATCAGTCAATCTTCCGAGTCACTTGGCCGCGATGGGAAAGGAAACGGAGGGGTCTGATGCATTGCTAGCTTCCTTCAAAAACAGCACAGTTCTCAGAGACATTGAACGCATTCTGATACTACTGGAACAGCCGGAGGAGGAAAGAGAGCGAAGTCTCCAGGCATATGACGAGGAAGAGACCTCCATAGATGTCGAGAGGATTCTTTCTTCTGCTGAAGCACAGGAGTGGCAGATCCCAGAAGGTATAGAAGCTCGCGAGACGCCATTACCAGGATTATCGCCGACTCGAACTGCAGTAGGTATCGCTCCAATGAAAGTTACCGGACCACGCCCGACTCTAGACTGCGGTATTCAGACAACCACACCAGATGACCGATCCTTGTCCGCGTTCCCCTTCCCACCGAATCCTGATTATCCTCGATCGCCCTCCAACAAAACCCATCTCCAACTCCCCTACAACGCATGGCCCCTTTTTGATGTGTATTTTTCTTACACCCAGTGTTGGTTTCCCATACTCGAAAAGCATGACATACTTCGCACCGCTTTTCAATACACCAAAGGCGACGTATACGCATCAGGTTTAACACCCGGGTCCGGGGAGCACGCGGCCTTGTGGGCTGTTCTCACTCTCGCCTCGCTCCAGTATGCTTCTATATCAGCCTCCAACGATATAGAAGACCAATCCAGTGATCGGATGACTCCATCACAAATGTATGTTACTGCTCGGCAATTGATTCCGCCTGAGAGTGGCCCGCACGAAATTGGACACGTGCAAGCACTATTGATCCTAGGTCTGGTCAAATTCGGACGGCAAGAATGGACAGGCTCCTGGATGCTTGTTGGCCAGGCTGTTCGTATTGCGCATGTACTAGGTCTCGATCAACCTTCATTTCCATCATCGTCGAGAACTCCAGATCAAGAAAAGCACATTGGTCGAGCCAAACATGTGTTTTTGGGTTGCTTTGTTCTCGAGACCCTTATTGCAGAATCAATTTCGCAATTCCCATCCCTGCGAAAGGCAGACTTAGCTAGGATAGGCTCTATCAATGAGGACGGTCTTGAGGAATGGCATCCTTGGGAAGATCAAACTGGGTTACGGCCAGCCCAATCCTCGCGGGCGTCTATGCAGCGCGGTCCTCTTCACGCGTTGAGCACTTTCAACCGCCTCGTCAGCCTCGTGTCAATTTTGAATGATCTTTGCTGTTGCAAGCACGATCCAACAATATCTCGATCACAGCTGGAGCAGCTGGAGTTACAATTACAGCGCTGGGTAACAGAATTACCAAAGAGCTATCGTGTCGATCTACAAAGTCGCCCTGTGAGACTGGCTTCTCCGCATATTTTTATGTTAGAGATGACATATGAAAGTGTTGTCATTGCTCTCGGCTCTCAAATTGCTGTTCGTGAATATGATCAAAACATACCTGAACCACCTCACAAACACCGTGCTACAGAAAGCTCGAAAAGGCTTTTGCAATTGCTGCAGGCCTACATGGAGACATACAGCTTTTCAGCTACCGCACCAACCTTCGGTCTGATGCTTCGATTTGGCCTCCCGCGATCCATTTCTAGGGACCTCCCGTCAGTCCTTGACATGGGGTTACGAAACAGCATCCACAATTTGTCCTCCCAGCTTTCTGTTTTGTGGACCATGCCAGACCAAAAGGCCGCTCGTCGAAATGTATCACAAAGATCTCAAGTGCTGGAGACTTCTCCTACGGCCTCACAACACATCGATGCATCCACCGGCGGAGAAATGGCAATCCCCTCATCGCTCTCAATAGCCACACCTTCACATCTTCATTCAGCACATGCGACACATGCGACACATGCGCCCCAGAATGATATACATGCCGCAGCTGTCCCTGAAAACACATTCCTCTCCACGCCTTGGCTCAGATCTACACAACACATCGAAGATGTATCTCTTCTCCGCACGCCATCATCCCTGACCTCCATTGGGGGTGCCTCCGAAGTTCCTCCACAGCAGGGTCACTTGGATAGTTCTCTCAACCATGGGCTTCCTCACCCTGCATCAGTGGCTAGCGAAACCCACAATAGTACCGGAATGCTCGCCGAGCTTTCGCCATCATACCATCAAACCGCACAGTACCATCCAACGGCATATCACGATACATCGGTCAATATGGGCACGTTTGTTGATATAGATGGCTATGCGCGTCCACGGAGGCAACGAATCGCTCCAGATCTCGATGCATTATTTGATGAGCTGGCGTCACTGGATGGTGCCGAAAAGTAAGTACTCTCGTTTTTTTTCTCTGCATAATAACTGACTTTGACCCTCCACAGAGCCGAAAATCAACCAGAATTCATGCAGAACCTAGGTTTTGTCTCTGATGTGGGCATTCCCGAGCTCTACTCGTTCTCCGGTCAGATCGAGCCTTTCTTGCTGGCACAAACTCAGCAGCTACCCAATAATGGCGCTTCCTCTGGTATGCGACGAGAGTCGCAGCCTCCTAACCTCTCGGGGACCCCCAAGCGATGATTTTAGCATCATACCATTCCAATGATCTAAATGCTATGGGAACACCCTGTCGCCGCTGGTCGGCCTCATTGACCTCTCGGTCCGCTATCCGTGCGGGTCCTGAGGAGCAAGTGGTATACTTCTAGTTCCTGGCTCCCGTACTCGGTCTCATATTCGAAGCCTCGGAGGAGGTTCCAGAGCAATTCCAGGCGAGCCAACTGGTACTACAAGATACCTTCTATGGCAGACATGACATCACTACATGCATGTAGTCTGAAAATTCATTTTTTCCAAAGGATGAGCCTCTCTACAGCAGGACTTCGCCCACATGAAGACGTAAAAGCTTTCCATGAAGAGTATGTGCAATCACCACTTCCTCCCACACGCAACCATTTGGCGGTGCACAACTAGCCTATCTAGTAGCGCGTGGAGTTTAAGGTAAGAGGCGAAGAGATCATCTACCGCTTGCTATAATAGTTGCTTAGCGATACTCGTATCTGTATTGAAACATCCCATCATAGAAGAACCCTCAACTCAATCATAGCGCAGCCTTAGCCTCCTTCTCCTTCTCCTCGAAATTCACACAAACATGCTCAACAGCAACCTTATACCCATAAACACCAAGACCAACAATAATGCCCGCAGCCTTATCACTGAAGTACGAGTGGTGTCTCCAAGGCTCACGCGCATGGACATTGCTCACATGGAGCTCGATAAAGGGAATAGCGACACCGAGCAAGGCATCGCGGATCGCCACGGATGTATGCGTGTACGCGCCCGGGTTGATGATGATACCGTCGACTTTGCCACGCGCCGCCTGGATGCGGTCCACGATCGCGCCTTCGTGGTTCGACTGGAAAGATTCAAGAACGGCACCATGGCTGGCGGCGACCTCGCGGCTGTTCGATTCTACATCGGAAAGTGTTGTGTGTCCATAGATGTGTGGCTCGCGTGTGCCCAAGAGGTTCAGGTTTGGGCCGTTGATTAGGAGGATGGATTTGCCCATTTTGTGTGGTTTGATATCGGTAGAATTGGGATGATTTGATGGTTTTTGGGGGAGTGTGTAACTGAGAGATTTAAATGGGAGATGAGATTCAAGGTAGGCGTGTGATAGCGTGGTTCTCGGAAATTTTCTTTTTATACTCGTCTCTTTTAATCTTGTTCTCTCCGCATTTTGCCCGGCCCGGCAGAGCGCTTTGCCGTGGATTTTGTGGGGACAGTGGGATGCACGGTGGGATGGACGGTGTTGTTTTATAATTTTCCGATGATCTCATCGACACTAAATTATCGTGGGGGTACTAGCATGTACCAGAAATATCTCAAATTTATATAGATCTTTTTCTACGACTGCGCCGGTAGACCCGATTTCGATTTGATCCTAATAATATTTAGCCAGCCACATTGTTGACTCGAGGGAAAAAGATGGACTACTCAAAAAGCAGTAAAACAGCATGTTAAGCCCACACAACCAAATCATACCCATCTATACTAGCATCTCAATAGATACTTCACAAACACTCAACGGAACTGCAGGACATATAATAGTCCGTAACATTTTCCGTTCCACAAGCTTGCCGGTGCCTTTATGAAATACATCTTCCCCCATAACAAGTTCAACCTTCAACTGATGGTGAACAGTAATTCCCTTCATCATCTTGCCCGGTGAAGAGGAAGCAAATTCCCCAGGAAGACCACACTTTGGAGTATGACCAGCCCTATCAGTGTCGATATCATATGCGGCCAGGTCAATATCATCCACGACCATTGCCCGTTTCGGAATTGTAAAATCAAACGGAATGTAGATAGCTGGCTTTTCTCCTCCCTTTACCCCGACATTCTGTTCCTGTGATTGTTTAACGTATGGATTATGACTAAATCCCCAGTACCCTTTCGTACTTCCATCACACAACTTGCGGGCCGAGAGTTGTTCGCAGATCGAATATTTCTCATCTGAGCTGATAGGCTTGCTCATGATCTTGACTTTTTCTTCAGCATACCACCTCAACTCTCGCACCACAAGATGGCGGAGTTCTGTTTCTCGATTCGCTGGGGTTGTCTCCCAATGAGTATGGATTGTAGCCGTGAATGAGATCCTTGGTCCAGACTTCGGTGTTGACTTTTGTGAGAGGGTCATTCCTTGTATGGCAGTCGAGGTCGGGAAGTAAAGGTGATGCTGAGTCTTTGTCGGGTCGGTTTGAACCATCTGGCGAATTAGCTTCAGGGGCCGGCGGTGGGTAATGATCCCATGTTTCGATGTTACTACTGTGGCTTCTACCGCGTAGGTGATGGTTCCAAGAGGTGTTTTTGTCGTCGCGGGTATGTTCGTTGGAATGTCCAAGCAGAAGAATGATTTTAAGATAACTCTCTCTTGGGAAGACTCAACCCCATCTTTAGACAATATCGGCAGAGAAACGTCTCGAAGGGTTCTTACAATCCTTGAACTCGGCTGAGGCGATTTGTTCGTTGAATTCCAGGTTGCAGGACACAAAATCCGCCGAGTGTTCTTGCTGTCGGTTGTAGATGTCAAAACTTGAATAAGCTGAACATTGATTTGGATCACATTGACCAGGGGCAAAAGTGAACTCGCCGAGAGAACGGTATGCCCTGCCAAAGCAGAAACCTCACGCTTTTCATGGCACTGGCTATTGACATGGTGTGTAGAGGGAGCAACGAGGTCGAAACTAAGAGAAGGCATGATGCTGGCCGTAAGAACATGATTCTGCAAGTTCTGTGTTCTATGTATTTGTATTTTCGTACAAATTAAACAGAGAGAGAAAGAGAGGCGTACTATACTTCTGTTGATACCAGCGATCTTTCCTATAACAGGCAGCCAAGACGGAAAGATTGAGTTTAATACGGAATGTAGCTTTTTAGATGTCCATGCTCGATGTTTGCATATTGGGTACAACTGCATTATGTTCGATTCAAAATCCGTTCTCGGGGGCTACTTCGTACAGGATTGAGCGTCATGCCCAGGTCTACCCGTGGACGGGTGGATTTCCTAGTTAGGGAAGCTGAATTAGCTTGTAGCCTTAGGAATTGGACAATCTTCAGAATCCGGAGTTCATCAATCATTACCTGAGGGGAAAACTCATGAAAGAACTCAAGATCCAATAGATTAGCAATTCCCCATGTACCTCATTCACGTGTGACTGTGCATATTTTCCAGTCGTGGGATCTGCCCAGTCCACTTGAGTGGACATGCACTGAAGTCCCGAATAGGCTTAGCCGCTCAACTTTGTCAAACGCATCAAATTCCCATTTTTGTGTCACATGACACACTCAAAAACCAGTGCTCATATCAACGCCCTTCTATTCCAAGATTGTCTGTGTTTCCTAGTAGAAAGTCGAATGGTATAGACAAATGTCCGCAGGTTCTACGGAACAGTTGGCTGTTAAAGGTATGAATATCACCTTGTGCTAAAGCGGGGTCCTAACATTACCAGATTGTCCAACGTGTCAAAGGCGACGTATCAAATGTGATCGGGGCCTTCCCGCCTGCCGTAAATGCGGGAAACGCAATTTAGAGTGCCCTGGGTATGGCCTACAGCTTAAATGGGTCCAGGGCGTCGCTAGCCGTGGTAGTCTGCGGGGCAGGACATTTCCTTCCCTCGATGCTCCTGTTACACCATCAACCTCGCCTCCTTTGGAGACCTTAATAGACACCCGTACTACTGGCAACGGGGAAAATGGTCTGGATAGGTACAACCGTTCCATGACACGTTTCTCACAAGGACCTCTTCCATCCCCCGCTTCAGAACTTGGCTTATCGCCAGCTCGACCACTGCATGTTTCACGGTTGCTCAACTGGTTCAATGACCGAGTCGCCCATCGACTTGCGTGGGTTCCGCAACAAAACGCATGGCGTCATATGATTCTGCCAATGGCAGAAAGCTCTGAAACAGTCCTTTCTTCCATTCTCGCTATTGCCGCCCATGATCTGGCATCGGAGTACTCTCCAAATGACCTAGGACATGGAACATTCCAGCAGATGTCGAAAAACTATCAAAATAAATCCCTTGCCCTTTTGGCTCAAGAGTTGAACAGTCTTTCTACCTCATCTACGTCGGCACTGCAAGCGAGCACAACATCTGCCTATACCCTTGCATCTGTGATTACACTCTGCAACAATGAGTTTATGAAACCACAAGGCGCCGGGTGGAGGCTTCATCTCTCCGCTGCGAGGGAGATCATCCTGGCGGCAGGGAACCGACCGTGTCGACACCACCAGCTGGCCTGTATCGAACAGTTTCTCATGTTGGAATTCTATGAGGCTTCGGTGTGGGCTGACTTGACGACATTTGATAACTACAACATGGCGGTCAAGTCACCCCCTGCCAGCTCCGAGAACGCAGTCTTCACTGACTTCATTCGGGTCATTGACCAAATTACTCGCCTTGAGCGTCTGAGATTTTCTTCCGGGACGATCGAGCAGGCTTCATCATTCGGCCCGATGCAAGACATCCAGTCGCAAATTGAGTCAGCTAGAAACAACATGATGCGTCTTAGTGCATCCATTCACTTCTCCTCTGAAGCTGATCAACATGGCTTTGAACTGGTAGTGTGGATGTACTACCACGCAACGATCATCTACAGCCATCAAGCTTTATCGGAGGATGCTGCTGCTGGTGAAGATGTGCGTCAGTCTCGGGATGAAATCCTCCGCTATGTACAATTCCTCTCCGAGACTCGAGACGGCATGTTCGCCCAGGATCTTGTCTGGCCACTTTTCATGGCAGGAACTGAACTTCAAGGAAATCCTACCGGTCAAAAGATCATTCAGGAATGTTTTGGCAATGTCATGCGTATCAGCCGCACTCTGGACAGAGCGCGTGTTCTCTCGTTCGTTGAGACCTGGTGGAACGACCCTGGTACTTACACATCTTGGATTGACATGGCTCGAAAGCAATCTCAACTTTCGCAGTGTGACATCCTCATTGTATAATAGGCGGAAGTTAGACAACATAAGAGATCATGGCGATGGTTGTTTCTATAAATCATGGTCTATAAAGCACAAAATATCACCAGGGATTCTGAATACCCTGCTAAAGGACCCGTCAGTATCGCACACTCACTGTCTAAACTGCAAAAAAAAGACAGCGCAACAGAAAAAGACAACAGAAAAAAGTAACTGTCAGCACCTAAACTCCACCCTCAATCCAAATCACCCCCAGGCACACCGATCTTACCCAAACAGACCCACCTACTCTCGCACACCGCGCAGACACGCTCGGTAAACGCGTCATTCGCACGCGTGGGCTAGATCGCCTGTCCGGCGCGCTCGCCAGGCTGGGCTTGGTGAAAAGTTCTTCGCAGGTACGCGTGTTGCTTGAGGCGCTGAGACCCACTTTGCGGCTGGTGGATTGTATCCCTGGTGATTTCCTCGCGAGGGTTTCAGTTGATATTGCGCTTTGGTCGGGTTTGGATGGTGAAGAGGGCGAAGAGGGCGAAGCTTATAGGTTGGTCTGTTGCCTTTAACTTTGTATTCGTCGGCGTGGGGATTGTTTCGCCTGTCGTTGCGGAGATACTTTCTCTTGCCTGTAGTGAGGAGATTTGGTTTGTTTATCTGTCTGTATGTTACAGCGTGTTAGATGGGATTTCGGGAGTTATGAGGGGCTTTGGAGAAGAAATCCAGCTGCCAAGTTCTTTGAGGGAGTTATTGGAATGTCGTAGGTACGCGACGAGCAGTGGATATTAGTGGGAAGCTTAGGGATATTCAAGGGATGGGGAGTAGGCCTCATTGCGTTTAGAAATTGAATAGGGAATGTTTGTGTTGATTGAGTGAAATATTAAGACTATGGTTGTTCGTTAACTACTAAGTAACTTGTGTGTTGGAGGTGTGTATAGGTACTGGAGCGGATATATATATTTCTGGATGATCTTCCCAAAACTTCGAATTTTTGGATTTTTTTTTCACAACCAATTCTGATTTAAGATGTAAACATCGTGTATATTAAGGTAAACCAACACAACATCTACACTATCACAGGTTTGGAACCGACTGATCTTCGAGATACTCGCGCTGAGAGAGAAATTTCTTGTGGTCCAGGCTCACAGCATCCCAAAGACTATGTTGCATATGTATTACAGGATAAAGTTCGAAAATTAGGAACGATCGATCAAAATTAAAAACTATTTTAACCTTAAAACACCCCAGCTATGACGATGTTGAAAGACAACACACAAGACCAGGAAAAATGGTCACCACAATGCAAAGAGACAAACCACCATCTATATCGACAGATACCAAGACTTTTGCTCCAATCCTACATTGCAATCGGAGTGGAGCGTTCCTTTTTTATCTTTCTCTTTATTTTCTCTTAGGTTTAGACCTGTTGGTCCAACCTCGTCTGTGGTCGTCCAAGACCACAACTTTGATTTGTTTTCATCGGTTAGGTTCAGTTTCGGCGTAGGCTGACTCCGAAGATGTTGTTGAATTTCTGGAGTGCCAAATTAAGTGTTTCTTGCAATCGCAAGAATGAGGTGAAGGGATGTGATTTTGAGATCATGGGGAATTAATAGCGCTTTGTGTTTGGGAACATAAATTGCCGAAGGATCGATTGACGTTATTTCATAGGAGTCTAGGAGGATCGGAATTCAAAAGGGAGAACTGCGAATGGCTTTACGCTTCCGACGCCCAGCGGGACTCGCGCAGCGGCATCTCCTCACCAGCTTGCTTGCGGCTTCCGTCCACCTCACGCTTCCACGCGTAGTACTCGCCGAGACGGATCTCAGCGTAGCTGGCGTAGTCAAAATCGATTTGGGAGATTTGCGCTTGAATGAGTGCCCAAACGCCCCTGGGAGATGTTGTTAGCATGATACGGCGATTGCGCTATTCTTTGCAATTGTGTTCACTACACTCACCAGTAGAGACCAGGGATGCCGCGGAAGCGGTCAACATCCTCGTACAGCCGGTTGACAATCTCAGCCTCGGACGAAGCGTCAAGACCGCGTTGTTCGCAATAGCTCTTCGTGTAATCAGTAAGGAACTGACGACGCACAGACTTTGTAGGCATCATGTTGTAATCGCAGTCGTAGCCACCCCACTCGGCAAGGTGGTTCGAGATATCGAAGGCCGCGGGCGCAGGGACTGCATATTCATAATCGATGAAGTTGACAGGCGCGATGCCGTCTTCGGGGGTTGGAGCGCCGTTCTCGCTCGGAAGGACAATGACGTTGGCACAGAGAAGATCGCAGTGCGAGAAGACGAGCTATAAACCCAGCGATTAGCCAATATTCAAACAACGCAATTCACGTTTCCAGCGGATCAATGCCGGGAGCAACATACCCCGTCTTCACCAATTCCCTTCCCATCATCTAGAATATCCAAAGCCCACTGCAGCTCTGCCTGCAGACTCAACCGACGAGCGCGCTGCTCGGGCGTGGTAACTGGCAAAGCCAACACCCACTTCTGCAGCACTGCCCACATAGATGGGCCCGCGCGCCGGGGCCGGATTGCGGTGATCTCATCGTCCTGGATGTCCGCGATCCTGGTAACAGAGGCATCCTCAGCAGACGCGGCTCCGCTACTAGGCAGGATGGCATGCCACTGCGCCAGGCGGCGGGCGACACCGCGCCAGATAGGCGGGGAGACTAGATCCAGGTGGCCGCATGGCCTGCCGCGGATAAAGCGGTAGAGCAGGCCGTTTTTGAATCGAGCGAGGAGGGGCGGGGCCAGGCCGCGGCTGGCCAGAAGTGCGTGGGACTTGGTTTCTCCTAAGAATAATTGATTTACTTCAGCATATGTCGCAATGGGCAAGTGAGGCGCGGAGGGTCTTTTTTGGTTTGACAAGTAGGGATTTGACGAAGGTTGTCCGTCGGGGGGATTTTGCTCGTACTTTCGCGATCTATGAGGATCTCTGTGCCATTTCCGTACGCCCTCATCAGTACTGCCTCATTGTCTATTTGTTCCTCCGTCAGGCCGGGTCTCAGGTTGATAATTTTCAGGAGCTAGGGAGGTGTTAGTCTCAATTGGATTCTGACGACCATATTGCTGGCCTCGCTGGAAGCGACATTAGGAAAGAGAAACACACGGTGTTGGTGATGCCGTCGGTGAATCGCACGAACTCAATGTTGTTACCAGGACCCTTCCAGTCGGGGTTCAGGGTCAAGATTAGCCTGAGAGCAGATGCCTGGGAGTCGGCATGGCTGTATGATAGGGGAATGTATCGGAACTCTGGCGAGGTCGCCTGAGTCTCTGTCGAGCCCATGTTGGAGTTCAGGGAAGTGGAGGTGGAAAAGGGGGTACGGGCGCAAGTTGGTTTGTGTCTCGGGATAATCTTGTGCTATATAATTAGTCCACAACTGGTTGAGAGGTACCGCCTCTGTATCAGTAGATGTCCTGAATTCAAGATTTGGGCAATTGCACAAGTCTAAACTGCTAGCGCAATATGCGAATGGAGATAAAATTTTGAAAAGGAGTATGATGTAGAGCAGAATGGGGAAAGGTGGATTCTGTAATATGGAGGTACAAGAGATTCAGGGGCGAAGAATTCAAAGACGCTATCGATGGCGGGGAGGTTAATTGAGACGGCGAGGGGAGGTCTCGTGCTCCCGACCCGTGATTGGAAGAAGTGATTATTTGGGGCCCAGGGTACTTTGAGGACAAAAGGGAACTTTCAAACCACTACTACGAGTGGTGCATGGGTGTATTAAGTTTCGGTTCTTTGAGATAGCCTAATAAAACCTGCAAAATTTTTTTATTAATGTCGTGTCCTCTTTCTCAACTGCAATTTGGTGGCGAAATTGTACTGAAGGATCTTGACTGTTACAATGAGCATTGCTTGTTTTAGCCTGTGCAAGTCACGGGGCGATCACATGAAAGACTTTTGGAAGTTGCCTAAAGAGGTTCCATGGCCACATGACAGGACCAAACCCTGAGACAAGCCCTATCTACCCAATCCGTCAAAATATCTCAACAAATAATAAGAAATTAGTCATAACTTTCAATATTAGTCAACGAAATGGAAAAATAATTACACCGAAGCCCAATCAGCTCTAGCGTATATCGACTTCCATTCACATAAATAGGATCTCCTCGCCCGCGCCTTTACTCTTTTTTTCTTTTCTCTCCATCATCAGTAGAGGTTTACATAACTTAATGTAAATTTCAACGGGGCTCCACAATGTGGCTTGCTGAGGGTTATCCTATGGTTTCGGCCATCATGGGTTTTCTTCCGTTCCCGGCCCTGGAGAGTGAAGGCGTCTCTCTTTTTCCCAATCACTTTATGGCTATGCTAGGGTATCCTTCGGGAAGCCCCATGGGTGTTAGCTGTGGAGAGGGCGTCACATACCATTTCTTTCAGTCACGTTTTGTGTGATCTGAGTTGTCTCTGCCTGCCCTGGTCTTCAAATTTGACCAGAGGTTGCAATGAGCGTAGTATCGAAATATTTAAGCATTCCAACTGGCAAATGTCATGGCGTAAATGACGCAAGTCACGTACAATTTGTCTTGAAGCATCCTCAGAAGCCTCGCTAGGTCTTTGGGCTTGGAGCATGCCGCATCTCGGTATGACTGAACCCATTGTGTTCGGGGTCTTCCATATCGTTGATGTCGGCATGCCGAGCACTTTCGACTAGATCACGTTCGTGGAATGACCGAATGTCAGCTACGCCTACTGCTAGAGACAAGATCTTGATTGTCATCACCGTCATAAGCTTTGGAATTTTCTATAGTGTAATTTTTACATGTCCCCAATCAAGCATGTCCAGCATTGCCAACCTGGATGCGCTGTCCAGTCCACTTGTCATCACTGCGCAACACCGGCCAGCTAGTACCATCAGCCTTGATCAAGCTCAAATCTAGCTTGGTGCCAAGCACGCGGAAAGTTGACTTCTCTGCGTCAATCGGCGCAAAGAGACTATATGTATCCTGGTAGCGCTTGTTGTCTGTGGTAGGAAGGTCGAAGAAAATTGAGTTGGCAGCAAACTCAATCTTGGCTCGTTGCTTGTCGATCTTCTTGAGGTAGAGGGAGACGTTGACGGCGGTGGGAGTCTGGTAGAAATCATTTCTGTAGAATGCGAAAGCATATCAGTTTGCTGTTTTCAAGAACAATTTAACAGAGCTGGTCTGCCTGTCTTGTCGTATACGCACCTGACTGTATCCACCTTCTCTTCTCCCGCGGGCTTGGCCTTGCCAACAAACATGTGCCTCGTCTTCTCTGTGCAGCCGGGGATCTTCAGGAACTCATCGAACTCGAGCACCCGGCGTTTGCAGCAGGACCACCCCTTGCTTCCCTCGTGGAAGACCGGCTGGCCCGGGTGGTGGACGCACTTTTCCTCATCACGAGCAGTAGACCCGGTATAGGACGCGCCGCAACCCCTCCGACGGCATGTTGCGTTAGCCGGGATCTCTGCATCAGGATCATCAGACTCGGGCTCCTCGATGACTGGCTTCGCAGGCGGCGCCGCAGTTGCGATAGTTGGGGTAGCGGAGATGGGTAGCCTCTCGGACTTCTTCTGCTCAGTCGGTGTAGGAGGAGCAATGACTTCCTGAGGCTTGGGCTCGGGCGCAGGTGTGTCGTCGACGGTGGAATGCTTGCCGGTTGTGCATGGCGGGATAGCGAGGAATTCCTCAAAGGTCAAGACGCGGGGCTTGCAGCATTTCCAGCCTGAGAAGTTAGCGGTGTCGCGGGGTAGAAACTTAGCAGAATCTGGAGACAAGATCAGGTGTTACATTGAGCTGCCGCAATAGTCCACCGTGAATCCTTGGTGGACTAATGAGACACAGATCTGGAATAGCTTGAACACCAAGGTACTTACCTTTCTGCCCCTCGTGGAACACTGGGGGACCCGGATGATACACGCAGTCTTCTTCCGGGTCGTTGAAGGACTTTCCACACGCTTTGTGAACGCACTTGCCTGCCATGATGTATATCAATACAGATTATAGGGTAATTGACGGGATTGAGTCGAGAAACAAGATTGTAAAATGTTCTGGAGAGAATGGCGCAGATTGCCTAACAGGGTTTAGCGGGGAAGCTCGAATGTTCCATCGCGGAGAACTCTCTGACCGCATTCGCGTCGCAGCACCGGCCATCTCGAAACGTGGTTGAATTCATTCCTTGCAAAATTGATATTGTCTCTCCATGTTTTCCACGCGTGCTCTTCTCAGTCCAGCCCGCTTGACGCTGTTTACACGCGCGGGCTGTGGCCTTTGCGATACCGCCAAAAACACCGTGGTCCAGCTCCAGAAACGGCGCTCCTTTGCATACGTTGAAGCGGACATCATGGAACCGGGAAACAAATCTTGGAAGGATGTTTACGAGTTTGATGTTCCAGTCCTCCACGTCCAGTCGGTTCACAACGGGCTGCCGAAGGAAGCCAATCTCTCCGATGCGCGTAAATTATTCCATCGGTGGACAGAACAAGAAGTTGAGCGATTGGTAGACGAAGCGGAAAAATCACAATCCTGATGATTTCATTCTGGATGAGCATTATATGTCCAACTGTAACGATTGTCGTGGTCTGCTGGCGGGAACTGCGCATTGCACACCGGGTGGATCCACCTACATGGAGGCATCGACATTGTGAGCCACAGTACGGAGTAATGCTCATGGCGCTTGTGGCATTGTCACTGTACACTCGGTTCTCCAGTCCTACTGGCAGGGCCTAGCTGCCCCGCATGTTCTACAAGGGGCATACTCGTGTTTGCATTTGAGCTGTCGTTGACCGTCAGCTGAATGATGGCAAACCCAGTCATGATGTACCCGGATGCCGCATCCTTGTACAATATATGTAACCCCCGTTCCCCGTGGGCGTCTTAATGTGCTGATTACATCCTTGATCTATAATTCCAAATAGTTTTGCCACCTTACAGTGTCAATCTTGTATTTTGTACAAATGCCTTCGCACGCGTAGTGTTCGCCACAGCTCATTCATTTTCTCTCTTCTCAATTTGCTGGAGTGATCTAATGATGAGAAAATCAAAACTCATCAGCAGACAATTCAAGTTCCTTTTGCACATGAATGTTGTAGATGGTGTCACGGGGCTATTACCGAGGCCATCGCGAGCATAGTTGTAGGTTGTGGCTAGGCGGTAAGATAACAACCACCCCTAACTCTCATTCTTGAGGTAGCCCTTTTCAGGTATCATCGTCACAACGCAAGAAGATGCAGCAAATCTGTCAGGGCGTTTGATACGATGAGGCGAGGTTGGACTGGTTCTTGAACTCTTGTTCCGGCTTGAAGTTCTTGTCGTTATCCGAGTTTCAAAATCATCTGCCATTGTGACCGTCACGTTTCTGCCACGCGCCTCCACGCGTTTTCATTGATTAGTCTTTGGTGAATCACTTCAGAACGACGTATCATTAAACTCCTCGGTAAGCAGTTCTTAAATCCAATCTGTGATGCCAGTGTAACATCTTTCGCATCGCACGGTGCAAATGGTTGCTCTCACTTCAATGTGATCTGTGTGTGCTTCGCGAACCAACCAACAACTAACATCTTCATTCTATTCAGTTCCTCTTGATCCTTTCAGAAGTTTGGTTTTTGATATTGGTTAGTGATTTCGAAAATTTAATTCTTTGTTATCAGCTTTGTGGGGGACTGTGCGGTCTCTATCAATCTACAGTCAACTCAGCCAGGCGAACTCTATGATCCCAAGTTCGAGCAACACAGACTAATACACCCACCTTCATAGTTAGAATTCTTCACTCAATTGATTCAGGAACTGAATCTGACAATGGATTACCAAACGCCAATGGCGAATGACGCTGACAGTTCGCGGCCACCATCGGCTCCATTGTCAACAACTTCCTCAGCAAAGTCAAGTCACCCTTTGGGATTTCCTTGTGTGGAATGCAAGGCAAAACACAAGCGTTGTGATCGAACTAGACCGGGTAAGTATCCCGTGACTTGACAGGACAACGAGGATTGCAAATGCATTGATGACTGACAATTTACTTAGCCTGCCAGAGCTGCCAGAGCCGGGGCCGTGAAGCTGAATGCACATATCCTTCCGCGGCCTTACCAGTGTATGTTTATCCGTGATATCAGTTAGTCTGAGTCAAAATGACTAATTTCATAATATCTAGTGCCGAGAACAAAAGTGCTAATAACAGAATCACCAAGAAGACTGGTGCTCCATTCCCAGGGCCATTGCTCAAACAAGCCTCTGCTTTACCCACAACGGGCGACAAAAGACCAAGATCCGCAGACAGTTCGTATAAACAAACTGAGCTTGTTAATGACATGGTTGGATTACCCATTCAAAATGATCCCAACTATGCCCAGTGGACAGAGATACCCCAGCAGTCTCCTGAAAAAAGGCAAAGGATATCCGAACTCGACTCTGGAAGTACCGCTAGGCAATCTGCGATGGCAAGAGGTCAAATCACACCATTCGGCACCGGTACGCCCAGTGGAAGCAGATTAGCCCCTCCACTGCGTAGTATATCTCCTACTCTGCCTCAAGATGAAACGGAGCTCCGTTGCAACTTGACCACCGAAATCAATGTTCAGAGAATGAAGCATCGCAATCTTACAGCGGAGACTCTGCGCAACATTGTGAAGCTACTCATGAAAGCAAAGAATGGACGCCCACCCCCTGAACCCACGACTGATGGATCAAGTGCTATGCCATTGAGTGACGAGTGGCGTGAAGAAGATGATCTAATGAGAGTTGCAACAGTCAAACTGAAGACGGGTGGCCGATGCTCTCGTGCTCTTCTCAGTCGCTTTGAGAACTTCTTGTACGGCCCATTGATGAGCCCCGAGGAGAAGAAGATGCAAGAGCGTATCATTTGCGTTGAAGAGTGCTTGTCAAGTGCATCGGCGCCTCCGACATCCGATCACAACTACCTGTTCCTCCATCGCCTAAAAAGGATCATACTTCATGCCGATGCCTATGGCTTGGACGAGAGAGACTCACGCATCGGCTTCCTCTGCAACCAGCTTCTTGAAGCCATAGCGACTAACTCGAAGTTGACTCCTTCAAATCGTAAAAAGTTCGCAGAGCTTTTAGACCCTGATGGAGAGATTGCCAATGTCAGCGCAGATAGTCCCGGTGTCAAAGCGGAAGCTCCAATATCAAAAAGGAAGGTGCCACCCAAGCCTACCTCTCCACGCGTGCCTTCCTCACACACGCCAGGAACACCCTCACGAACAATAACACGTCAACAAACCTCTGTCACCTCTCTGTCTCCTTTACCACCCCATCCTCTTCCTTTACCCTCTCGTTCTTCATCTTTATCCACAGCACTTAGTGAACCCGTTGATTTTACCGATGACAACATGTCGTCGTCCTTTCCTTTCATCGTAAAGCGTAACCCCAAGAAGCGTGTCGCTTCTGGAAACCAGTCGTCGCAATCCAACGACACTGCGTTGCCTTCCCTGGTGCCGGCATCCAAGAAACGTCCTGCTCCTGGCGGCCAGTCTGACGACATGGCTGCCCCATCTTCAAAGCGTGCTGCTTCTGGCACTCAGTCGTCAAACCTGAACAACATCATCGCCTCTGCTCCTCAGCCTGCTGCTTCTGGCACTCATTTGTCTAGTTCCAACAATATGATCGCTCCAGCTCCTATGCTTGCTGCTTCTGGCACTCAGTCGTCAAACCTGAACAATAACATCGCCTCTGCTCCTCAGCCGGCTGCTTCTGGCACTCAGTCGTCAAACCTGAACAACATCATCGCCTCTGCCCCCCAGCCTGCTGCTTCTGGCAACCAGGCGTCGAGTTCCAACAATATGATCGCTCCGGCTCCTATGCTTGCTGCTTCTGGCACTCAGCCGTCATACCTGAACAACAACATCGCCTCTGCTCCTCAGCCTGCTGCTTCCGGCAACCAGGCGTCGAGCTCCAACAGTGTGATCGCCCCAGCTCATTTGCGGTCTGCTTCTGGCAGCCAACCATTCAGCTCCAATGTCCCAAAAAAACTCTGGAACGTCTTCCTTGCTAAGGAGGCGCATCTTATTCCCGTCCTTGATCTCAACAAACTCAAAGCCACTTTCGCCCTGGCTGTGAACCACGGCAACTTTGAGCCTAAGGGTATTGATCCGATCCTCGGGCTTTGTCTTGCAATCGCCTGTCACCTCACTCGCGACAGGGGCCTCGGGGAGTCCCGAAAATGGTACGATGCCGCCTTAACCCGCATTGCTCCGACCCTGAACTCTCAGGCCTCGCTTCAATCTTTCCACCAACATATTCTCCAAATCCAGTATCTCCACATGGTTGGTCACCTGAGAATGGCCTGGGAAACCTTGTCCCAGGCTATTGGAAGAGCACAGCCACTTCGGATGCAAACAATGCACGGTGGGCGTCTCGCCGTGGACGAGGAGTCCTTGCAGCAGGTGCGGCTAGTGTGGCAGTGTCTTTGGATGAAGAAACTATCTCTCGCCCTGCAGCTTGGAATTGTCGACCAGTCCCTCGAAACCTTTTGCGATTTCCCGATGCCGATGCAGTCGCAGATTGAGATCAACATGGGAAGTGACTTGTCGCCTAGCAACGACCGAGACCTTGCGGCATCTTCTTTCTTCGTTGCTTGTACCTCGTTTTACAAGCACACCGATCAACTCATCACTGTGGAAAATGACCTACGTGTGACTCGCATGGAATGCCCCATCAAATGGCTTTCTATCTTGGACCTGCGTGATTTCCAGGCACTCAATCGAAATTTGTCTAGCTGGAAAAATGGCCTTCCCAAGTTTCTGGAATGGAAGGACTCGAACATCGATATGACATTGGAGAAAGACCCCATTATTCGTCGCATGTGCCGTGTTACTCATATCAGATACACTTACTTCCAGCTGCGCCAGAACCGACCTTTCTTTATCTTGTGCCTGCGACTTTTCCGCCCATGCACCTGTGAACTGGCTCCTCATGTGCCCGGCAAGAATACGAACCCTCTGAATATGGATCCCCTTCTCTCCCTGGTTTACAATGCCGCTGTGAAGTGTATTATGTTTGCCCAAGACATTGTCAAAATTCTTTGCGCATCGTTCGCCCAGGAGAACGACGACGATTCAATGTGTGAGCAACTGGACTACCTGTACACTGCCGCCCTTGTGCTTGTCGCCTCGCGGAGTTCCCCACTTAGCTTGGTGCAGCGAGGAGAACCTGGTGGCATTACCAGGTCGAGCACAGTGCTGCAATCGCAGTTCCGCCAAGCTGATACTCTTTTGCGAAATTACGAAGAATGCTGCGATACGAAGCCTAAGCTGAGACGTCGGATCGAACGTTCTCGTGCTCTGCTCGACCTACTGGATAATATATCCGTGCCAGGCAGTGACAATTCATTTTCTTTGATTTGCGACAATGATATCCGTGTTGCGCCTATTTTCTGGCACCAGTTGTATGACAGACTAGGCCTAGACGTTCCATTCCGGCGATTCCTCGGCGCTCCCGCCTCTGATGTTACTACCGTAGCGGGACGTAGACTGACATTCGGTTGGATGGAGAGTATCCCCGTGGACTTGGATCCTCAGGAGAAGCAAGGGGTTGAATCTCTCAATCGTCGATAGTTCGACATGTACTTTTTTTCAAAACGAATGAAATCTCCTTCACAATGACCTCACTCCAGAAAATGTTCATCTAGGATATGCTTTGTTTTGTCCTTAGTCTTGGATGACTGTCCACAAGGCATCAGAGGTACGATTGAAAAAATGGCTCTAAGGATAAGAAGGAATTAACCTTGGAAAGCCTGCTGGGCCTACAAGCAGCCCCGCAGGTGGGGGTAAAACTAGATCAGCAGAAGTATCAAATTTAGGCTCGATAATCAGCGATAACAGCCTAGCTAAGGACATAGGTGCACCTAAAGAGGCCGAGACTTAAGGCAGTAATAAATCAAAATAAAAGTACTACTAGGGAATCGAACTCTGACTATTTAAGTGGTTGATCACGTATATGTATGACTTCCCAATCGGGAAATAGGTCCTATATAGGGAAGGCAAACATGTCTCTACCAGCGGATCCGCCCCGGTTAGCTCAGTGTGATGGGGGTGGCGTATGATATAGTGCCTGGAGCGGAGGGGTCTTTCCTATGAGGAATTTCCTTGCCAAACCCGCGCTATAGAGACGTGTTCTTCCACACCCACAGGGTAATTGACCGGCACCGAGTACCTAAGGGGGTGGCGGTCCCAAGGGGACTGGGGGTAAACAGCGGGTCCGCGCCTCTCCTTTTTTTTTAATCCTACTCACTTCACTTTTCTTTCCATGGATCTGTTGGATGGCTTTCGTCTATCTAACCTGGTTGTCCCCTAGATTGCGTTCCTCCTGGTATTATACTGCTGTATTTTCTTTCCCCATGGAGTAGAGGCAGTAGCTGGCCAAAATACACTTTGTCCTTTCTTGTATTGCACCGAGTATACGGATGTGTTGATCTTGGTTACATACTGTGGCATCCAAGTTATGTCAACGGGTACACATAAATCATCACAAAGGCAATTATGTGCATTGACATGGGACCTTTCACAATTAACACATTGAGACTGATGCCACCTTCTTCACACTTCCGCTTTTGTCAAACACACCTTGATGTTTCAACAGACCTTCTCTCGGGTTATGGAATATCATTGCACATGTGGCTTCAACGAACAATTCCCTCTTCACCCAGCATTGATTATCCGCACATCGAGTAGGCCAACCGCTTCGTTCCTTATACAGCACGAAACGATCGTTACAACATTGAGCACAAGCTATCCATCACCATCCACCATGAGTCTACACCCCCCGAGGGCCAACAGATCACACAATCCTCTACGACGAGTCCACATCCACTACAGAGCCTTTCATTCATCAAAGTCGATAGGCGCCGAAGAATTGCCTGTCATCATCCGCAATAGTCGCGTCGAGCCCATCATGCTTCATGAGTGAGAATGATCTATGCCTATAGATCAGTATGGATTATTGAAATTTTGACAACTCTTTTGACTTATGCTGACTGTGCAATTTGGCCCATCCATGGATGTTCTGAGCTTCAGGCGCACCCACCTCTATCATATGCACGCGCTTCTCAAGAGGTGCGGAATCAAACCAGATTAGGCGTGCAAAAAGATCATAGCCGAAGATATTTTTTGTCGATCTCCATACTGCCACAGGATGCACTGGCATCGTATTCTGCCTTGTTGGCAACCAGGTAAATTCGGCTATCTTTTCCGGAGACAAAGGTTGAGCTCTGACTGGCATCTTGAATTTACCGGAAGCCATTGGTCTTGGTAAGCTTTCTCAACTACTCTTCACTATTTTCCTTCTCTTTGGCGATCTCCTCATTCTCACGGAGAATCGGGCTGGGCTAGGTGCGGTTGAGCGTTTTGTTACTGGCAAGGTTTTGTTCGCTACCAGACATAACTTAAAGCTGGTTTTTTTTTCAATTTGCTAACATTTAATATGGAGTCGTCGAATTCATCCCGCAAGAAAATTTCCACCTGATCAAGGTATACACCCAGCTTTACAAGTAGACGGGCAAGCAGTACCTCCAACATAATAATTGGCGTGATGCATGCAGCCTCTATGGAAGGAGCTTTGATACTACCGAGAACTCGCATATTAGAGCGGATCCTTGTGATTGCTTGCTATAGCCAGCAGGTTAGGAGTCATGCATGGATAGTTCGTTGTAGTACTTACTGGAAGTTATCAACAAAGTCTTGGAGCTGTGACGGGGACTCGGATATTAACCGGTTGCCTTGAGCAATGGACTTGGCTCACATCATATTATGCACGAGGGGTATTGCGGAAATAGTTAATAAAAAAGTCGACCATTAGTTGACTCCAAAGAAGGGCTCGAATAAGTTGAAATAACCCAGTTTGAGAATCCTGTTTTCCTGTTTTTGGGTGATCGACACGTTAGGGAAAATGCCTCAGGCCAACATTCTTGGAAGGGGAAAACTTCCTGTCGAAATGTGGCCAACGTGGGAAACATTCTTCGTTTTGACAGGATTTTGTACAATTCAGATCAATCGATTAAACGGTTTCAAATAAGTCCAAGTATATCGTTACACTGCAAAACGGTCATCGACGTCATACTCGTGAGAAAAAAAAAAGAAAGGCCAAGAAAGAGCATCCACCTACCCCGAGGGCTCCTTATCGTGTTTCATTCGACTACTGACCCGTCGCATCCACCTTGAACCCACCGCATCTGTGATTTCCTCCTGTCTTTTTACTTCTCAAGCTCCTACACATCTTCCCCGCCAACCTCCAGACAGACCAGCCACACTCCAGACCAGCCCCCCTGCGCGTCAGCGCGTTGCTCTGCAGAAACGCTGCATCTTACGGAACGTTGCATTGAAACGCGAAACACCCGAGCTTATTCCCTCCATGGCCTTGAATTTATCATTTTTACTTCTCCTCGATTCTCGGGAAGCCTGAACCTCGACACACCCTCTGGAAGCTCCTGGACGGAGTCAGGGAGCAGAGACGATGCGGTCTGGCTTGGATACACCTGGCGCTCTCCCACTCCTTATCCTTATTGCGTTTTCGCTTCTCACATTGGTGCCATCACTACCGAATCTTTATAATTCGAAGTTCGCGGACTTCAGCTTCTTCACCGGTGCAGCTCGCCGTACGTCCCCCTTTCAGCCAATCTCAAGCTCACTCGAGTCAACTAACCAAGTCGCCTGCCCAGAGGTCCCTCTCCTTCAAGACAGTGTCACCGAATTAGAACCGAAAGCACCCCCGGTCAATGAGCCTCGCAAATCATGGATTCTTGCAACGTCGCATCGATCGCGAGGAAATCGCGCCCCGCTAACCGCGCGGGTTGGAATCGCTGCTCCGGTCCCAGCCAGCGAGACAACTGCCATCGCAAATAAAAGTCAACTTTCATCGTTAACCCGCGAATCCTCATTTTCATTCAGTCGCAGAGCCCGCGCATTCAGAACCTACTTCATCCGGCAATTAGACGACTACCCATTCCTCACATCATTCTCCAACCGCAGCCTCGTTGCAGACGCGACACATCCATGTTCTACCATCACCATGAACGAATCTCTACCAACCTCCGACGACCAATCTCCTCCGAGCATCCCGCCATATAATAATTCATCCGATAGCATGCAAGGAAAGCTACAACCCTTTCCTACCTTCCTCCGCGACATGTGTCAGCAGGCCTGCCATGTCGCCATTGATTTTGGAAAAAGCGTCGGACTCCACGGAGCAGAATATGCAAAATCGTTCTCCCTCCCCGATTGGATCAAAGGGGTTCCCACATCATTAATACCTAACCCCACTTCCAACCCCGCTGTCTCAGATCAAGTCCCATTCACCCCGTCCGAGCAAGCACCGCCCCAACAAAAGGTTGGCGCTGAAAATTCCACCGATGCTGCCGCTGGTCGGCATTCGCCGGAACTTCATGGAAGCTGCATGGCCGTTGTGATTGGTCTTGTTGCTGGCATTATGTGGTTCTAGAGCAGGCGGTCTTGAGTACTGCTACTTCATGTCTGTCCGCTGATATGTGTGATGACCCTTTCTTGTCTTGTTTGGTTTGGCGCATTGTATTAGATACTTGTAGACATTTGGCCCTGTGGCTCTGGTTAAGCCTCCTGTTGGAATCTAATAATCACATTTACCATTTTACCATTTCTCCTCTTCGCGTCTCTTGAGTCTTCCGCCAATAGGTCCATTTTTGCACCGGGTTATAAAGTCAGGTCATGGCAGCATTGCAGTTATAATGTACCCATTGACATCTAGGCACATCACCTTTTACCTAGTTCTGCTTATTCTCGGTCTCGCAACTTGCAGAATCTACGATGATTCTCCTTGAGGGATCCCTGACTTGAGGCAATTCTCCCCGCTCGACCCAGGCATGATTGAATCGAGCAATTCATATACGGTCACACAATAAAGGAGGGATCCTACATGTGCAACCCAGGCGGCTTTGTACGTTTTTAGTCGGCTACATTCCCTTAATTCGGACTTGTTTGGGCTCAATTGTCTTCAGCAAGAAACACATTGTCTGTCTAGTGCCTAAATGGGACTTCCTATCTTCTATGTTATCTCAATTAAGTGTGATTGTACCATTATAGTACACTGGAACGTGTTCTAGTTTTAGGCGTAAAATGGCCTTCATAAGGCACACGGCTCGCAGGAATTAACGGAGTTTTCATATTAAATCCTCGATAATTTTCAGAAACTTTACTCCTAGTATGTTCCATCATGTTCTAAAATTCACTCATCAATCCTTTATAAGAAAGAGCCTGATGAACTCGATGCTCGATGACAGCGGGCTAACCCGATGTGGACCCTCTGAACTATACCAGCGATGCACTTCAAGAGCACTTAATTCCATAATCGCCGAGAAGAAACGTATAAAGGGTACCATTGTGCGTCGGAACTGGAGAATAAATTAATCAAGACTTCCTTGCTTTCGTCACTGCTTTAGCTTTTTTTTCTTCCGAACACCCTCACCCAAAATGTCCAACAATCAACAAATCCTCCGCTCTGAGATCGTCATAGAGAAGTATGGCAACTCCCTTGCTGGGAAGACAGGTAATACGAGACTCCCATCACCTCCCAAGGAGAGAGTTACTGACGCAAAACCTTTCCCTTTGTAGTGCTCATCACCGGCGTTTCCGACGACTCCATTGCAGGCGAACTGTCACGACGTCTTACTAGAAGGGTCGCAGGACCCGGTGTATAGAACTATACCACCGAGAGACCGGAGGTAGAGAGTCATGTGACCTCGCTTACCCGCGCACAACTATACTAGTAGAACTCGGAGCAATGTTAGAAGGCTCAGAGTTCAGTTTGAATACATGCAGTACTAGTGTCAATGCTTCGTAGTAGTATTTATATTGTATAATACTCCTTTCACTCTGATCCATTAAATGAAGACCCATCTATAGGAGGGTCTTTATATTCTAAACTCTCTACATCTTTCGATCGGACCGTTAGGGGTAATAATGGCACCGGCATACCGAACCCGTATAGCAACCGAGTAAGGCCGAGGACTCGACGACGATATCATAGAAGATAACTTCGATATTAACCTCGAAGGACTAGATAACCCTAAGAAGGGATATAGGAGAGAGTAGGGAGGCCTAGTAAGGATTGCTAGAGGGTAAAGCGACCCTATAAAGCCTACTAGGCCCACTATAGAAGCTTTATCTACCGGCGTAGTCTAAAGGATAGCACCTTCGACGTAAGAAGAAGATAAACTTAAGGCTATAAGAGCCCGAGTATACTATCTTACTAAGCTTATAGAGTTAATAGAGAGATAATCCTAAATAGAGGAGTGTATCGCGAAGATCACTATAATAATAGTAATACTAGCCTACTCTATACTAAGAAGGACCCTACTAAGGGGCCTCTCCGCGAGCGATACTAAAGACGATAATAGAATAATAGTCGACGTACCGTTAGGATACCGGGTTATAGGTACGAAATATCCTACCTACCTATCTAGTATTAGTAAATACTCTAAGAAGTCATTCTAAGAGTATAAGATCTAGTAAGCCTAGCTTAATAACTACTTCCGATAATACCCTTACTACTTTATAAATAATATTATAAAGATTAGCCGAGGCTTCGAAGTACTATAAGGAGATATAATAATAGTATAGGAATCCTATATAATATAGGAAGGAGTACCTAAAATATACTTAGAGTTTACCCACTTTATATAAAGTATAGTAGATAACCCTTAAGTTATCTACTAAGAAGCCAAAGAGTAATAGTATAGATATATATAGAAGCTAGGAGAATCG
Organism: Penicillium italicum; assembly: GCA_002116305.1. NCBI lineage: Eukaryota > Fungi > Ascomycota > Eurotiomycetes > Eurotiales > Aspergillaceae > Penicillium > Penicillium italicum. The sequence continues at coordinate 1,369 of KZ108084.1, read as the reverse complement.
GTTATAATATACTCTTTCTACCTAGACTAGATAGCTAAGAATATATATATTCCCCCTACCGAGGAAGCCTATAAGGACTGCTTAATCATAAGGGTACGCCTAGAACTAAAAGTTAAAGAGCGATACTAAGTAGAAATAGATCTAGACTATACCTATAGTAACCTATTAGCGCGGTATCAGTCCCTCGAATCTAATATCTAATCTATAAAGAAGGCTTAACTAGGTTCGAAGTAAGAGTACTCTAAGCTAAAGAGGATAGAGAAGCCTACCTACTACGTAAAGCGACGGTACTTAAAGATATAGGACTTAGATAAAAAGGTACCTAAGAAGATAGGGAAGCTAGAATACTTAAATACTAAGTTTAAAAGGGATAGGAAACCCCTACCTATTTACGATTACTATAATAGACTAGGTTATAAGAAAGACGCCTATTATAGTCTCTATAGTAGACCTAGTAAGCTAAACTAGCTAGGAAGTAGTATAGATAAGATAAAAAAATAGAGATTCTAATACTTTAAGCTATAGCTATATTAGGAGTTATTATATCTAAAATGTATACCCTAAAAGCCCTCGTAAGTAAGGTACTTATAGGTATCGGACTAGAGAATATCGCTACCTATACCCTTATAGATTATAGAGTAGAAAGATCTTTTATTAGCTAAAGATAGGCGAAAGAGTATCTAGAAGACTCCTAATACCTACTATAAATAGTTAAGGC